>CM077298.1:6616300-6971300 GCA_039654925.1 Anguilla pacifica
ACATAGGTTATGTTTTAGCCCAGCACATGAAGATCATGATTAGTTAATTAGCAGAATCAGGTGTCATAGTGCTGGGCTAAAACAAAACCGTGCACCCACATAGACCCTTTTCGAATTAAACTGGACACCCCTGGTCTAAACAAAGGTCTGCTTCTTTAAGAGGGCGGCCTGCTCAGTGTGTCTGTCTCTGTAAGAGGGCGGCCTGCTCAGTGTGTCTGTCTCTTTAAGAGGGCGTCCTGCTCGGTGTGTCTGTCTCTTTAAGAGGGAGGCCTGCTCAGTGTGTCTGTCTCTTTAAGAGGGCGGCCTGCTCAGTGTGTCTGTCTCTTTAAGAGGGCGGCCTGCTCAGTGTGTCTGTCTCTTTAAGAGGGCGGCCTGCTCGGTGTGTCTGTCTCTTTAAGAGGGCGGCCTGCTCGGTGTGTCTGTCTCTTTAAGAGGGCGGCCTGCTCAGTGTGTCTGTCTCTTTAAGAGCGTGGCCTGCTCAGTGTGTCTGTCTCTTTAAGAGCGTGGCCTGCTCAGTGTGTCTGTCTCTTTAAGAGCGTGGCCTGCTCAGTGTGTCTGTCTCTTTAAGAGGGCGGCCTGCTCGGTGTGTCTGTCTCTTTAAGAGGGCGTCCTGCTCGGTGTGTCTGTCTCTTTAAGAGGGCGTCCTGCTCGGTGTGTCTGTCTCTATAAGAGGGCGGCCTGCTCAGTGTGTCTGTCTCTTTAAGAGGGCGGCCTGCTCAGTGTGTCTGTCTCTTTAAGAGGGCGGCCTGCTCAGTGTGTCTGTCTCTTTAAGAGGGCGGCCTGCTCAGTGTGTCTGTCTCTTTAAGAGGGCGGCCTGCTCAGTGTGTCTGTCTCTCTAAGAGGGCGGCCTGCTCGGTGTGTCTGTCTCTTTAAGAGGGCGGCCTGCTTGCCCGCTCCAAGGGCACCTTGTACTGCGAGATCTTCATCCCTCAGCTCCCAGCTCATATTGACGCAGACCGTCCCGCGCGAGAGGCGGGGGAGGGGGGGGGGGGCGCCAGCGCTCCTGTTACCGCGGGGCGTGACTCATCCCGGTGTCCTCCTTTCGTTCAGCGTGCGGAGGCGCACAGCGCGGAGCCCCCTCACCTTCTGCCCCACAGCTGAGCTGAAACCTGTCTCCCCCTCCCTGCCCCTCCTCTGTTACCCCCGAGCCTTCCAGCCCTGCACATCCCGACTAATCTGATTTAGCCTTACCCCCCCCCCCCTCCCGGGGCGTGATAGGGGTCAGCGGAGAGAGCCAAAATGGTGGCCCGCAGGAGGAACCCTGCCGTTTCCCCACCCTTATCTCTCCAGCGGTTCTCCCCCTTCGCGCTCGTGGGGCAATCACAGCTTCAGACGCTCCAACGCGCGAGCGATTCAATCAGCCGTCTCCAGCCTCCTTCCTGCATTATATCTGCGCTCGCTGACAAACCGGCAGATGCTGATCAAACGACCAATTTCCGCATTTTATTACTTTAAATTAGCATCGCGCTCCCGCGGGTCATTTTAAATAAATCATCCTTCTGTCGCGCGCGACGCTGCGGGACGGGGCGGCAGCGACGGAGGGGCGCTCGCGGCGCGCGAAGCGGGAGACTGCGGGTTTAAATCCTGATCGGGACGTGGCACTTTGCTGAAACCGCGCCACAAATCACATTAAGCTGATTAAAGGGATAATGCGTAAAGGTGAGTTAAGCCTTTCCAGACGAGGGGGGATCGGTGAAGCGGTGTAGCCGAGCTGAGGCTGAAGCCCGGTCACGGCGCCGTCGCCGTTCCCGCTGTTCACAGCGTTCACGTGAAGGTTCCACCATCCGCACTTTTCAACGTTCGCCGTGCTTAAAGTTTGTGAGGTGATTTACGTGCCAACCCGCCGCGTCCGTCTGAGGCGACTGTGAACACTACGTGGTCAGCAGGTGTAAATGTGATGAGGTCACCCGGAGGGGGTGGGGTTTGGGGTGGGGCTACAGCCGGCGACCATTTAAAATCTGCGGCTCCTCCGGGTCCTCTCCACTGTCGGGCCGGAGCAGGAAA
The DNA here is from genome assembly GCA_039654925.1 of Anguilla pacifica. Lineage (NCBI taxonomy): Eukaryota > Metazoa > Chordata > Actinopteri > Anguilliformes > Anguillidae > Anguilla > Anguilla pacifica. The sequence goes on from CM077298.1 coordinate 6,618,305, forward strand.
CGGTGAACGCTCCGGCGGTAACCGGGACGAGCGAGGAGAAGGCGCGCCGCCGCGCGCCGGTTAGCGTAGCACCGCCACTCCGGCTAATCGAGCGCGGTCGCTCGGAAACGGGCGCGGCACGGAGCCGCTTCGCCTCACGCCCGTCCGCGGCGGGGCCCGCCGCGCACGGCTGTACCGCGCGAGGAGCTTCCTCGCCCCCGTCCGTCCGCGTTTCTCTCGGACGTTCGCGCGTTCGACGCGCCGCAGCGCGTTACGATCGGCCCGTGCGTCGGGCGTTTGACTTCGCTGCTCGCAGCTGGAGGGCGGTGCGGTGGTGCGGTGGGGCAGCGCTGTCCCCCTCTCGGCAGGAAGGTCCCCAGGGCCCGTTCTCGCCTGCGTCCACGTGGGTTTCCTTGCACAGTCCAGTCCAAGGACATGCAGGTTAACTGGAGAGTCTAAATTGCCTATGTTATGTCTTGAGTGTGTGAGCGAACGGTGTGTGAATGGTGTGTGCGGCCTGTGATGGATGGCCGACCTGTCCAGGGTGTATTCCAGTCTGTACCAACCCCCCCACCCCCCCCGCCCTGCCCCCACATGACCCTGACCAGGAATAAGCGGATTAGATAATGGATGGCTGGATGGATGGATGGATCTTGCAATTTATCTTTAGACCACAGGACAAAGATTAACCTTTTGGAATGGAGGTTCTACAAAGTAGAATATGAACCTACTTGGTGAGCTGCTGTTTTTAGAACACTGTTAAAAATTGTTAGACTTGACAGTTAATCTGACCAGATCTGTTACACAATAGATTGCATTCATTCCCCCCAATTGTCTGAGATGTTTCCAATTTAAACTGAACCAGCCACTGAGACTAAAACCAGGAAGAGGCGGAGCTTACCCTCATTTTCTTCCACAGTCACCGTGGCCAGAGTGGTTAGTCACTTCCTGTGTTGTGGTCGAGAGCAGAACACTGTATCCTATACAGTATCTAGTAAGCTGGATAAGCAATGCTATTTGAGCAGCACTTCAGTAACCGTTAGTGATATGAGTGGACTGTTCACTTGGATTGCTGATTTAATTGTTAACTGGACTGAAATGCATGCGGAGCGGCAGTTATTGTCATTAATTCCCCGATGCTGTTCGTAGCATCTGTGGGCCCAGAGGCCAGGGAGCTCGTTCAACAGAAATACTCTGTGAAGACATCTGTGAGCCTCTGATTGTGCGCTCTCATTCTGTTTTTGTTTGCTTTTTACAGATCATTTTGCCGAATCCAGTTGAACTTTCTGTATTATAATTGGCTTGGTGGCCTTAATGCCAAGTTCCAATAAAAACAACAGGACTGAATAAAATGTTGTAATATGTTATATGTTGTAATATGTTGTTGTAGATCATGGAGTGATTTCACATCACCATCCTTACCTACTGTTTCTAGGGAAAGCTACAGAGCCCTGACATCACAGAGAATCTGAATCTGCCTTCGTAGCTAATGAAATACCGGTGTTCAAACCTACATGAGCTAGGGCGCACTACCATGCCTTTCTATATCTGTTTATATTTTTACCCTCTCGGCCATTTCTATGCATTCTGTTGAATCGCATCTTAGTGTTTTCAATGTTTCGTGCATGCTGTGCTGCCAGATTAGTGCGTACGGAACAGGAAAATGATATATTATTGCAAAATAATGTGATTGGCTGATTGATTGATTGATCTGATTGATTTGGGTGTTACTAAGAAGTGACAATCTAAATAGAATCTGACAGGTTCCAACTAACTGAAAGGGTCCCAGAAATGAGTTAACTGAACACGTTCCTTCATTTCCCCAGGGGAAATAAATGCAATGTGCCATTCAGCTCTAATTTTTACAGTGAGTTCAGCATCAGTTTGCCCATCAGCCAATCACACTAACCTTCACTTGGACTTATTTTTCAACAATATACCATGCTATACTATATCATCCATATAGTGTATGGTATATACCACATCATCTATATAGCATATGGTGTATACCAGATAATCTATATGGTATATGGTATATACCATATCATCCATATAGTATATGGTATATCATCCATTTTGTATGTATACCACGTATATCTCACACTGATAAAAGAAAGCCACGAAGGGAGAGTGAGATTTCAGAAAGGGCTTTAGCTTCTTAACTCCACAGAGCGGAAGTTATTTCAGCAGGGCTGGTTTCGTGCACCTTTCTGAGCAGCCGGAGGAGCCGGAGGCCGCGCCAGCTGTTCGGCGACGCATCGGTGAGCAGCGGCGTGGCCACCCGCCCCGCCCCGCCCCGCGCTCCATCCGGCAGATCTGACAGACCTCTGAGCCACTGCGCCCGAGCGCCCGCCCTCCCTTCCCATGATGCAGCGGGGGGGGTGGGGTGGGGGGGATGGGGGGATGCGCGGAGCCGGAACAGACGCGTCACGCTCCGGGAGGAAGCGAGGATCCCGCTCGGGCCCCCGACGCGGCGGGGAGAACCGCACCCCCCCCCCTCCCCCCCCCCCCCGGAATGAAACGCGGAACCCCCCCGCGTCAGGAAGCTCCACAGTGACAGGACGCCGGCTTAATTGTGCGGTCGAGGGCACAGCCGAACCGCCCGGAGCACACCCAAGGGCACCTCGTTAGGCTTTTACATACGGGGGGGCGAGGAGGGGGGGTGTGAATAAACCAGCTCTCCAGCCATTAAAGAAGATACGACACTGAGCTCTGAATTAAACAACTTCTCATTCTTCCTCAGCAGACGGGAATAGCAGGCCGGACTGTAATTTGAATTTTATTACTCTGGCTGAGCGTAATCCCGGCTAATCGCTGGAACGGCGGGAAGGCAGGCCGGAGCCGTTATTATCTCACGCGCACGGCAGACCCAGAATGCCGAGCGCGCGCAAGAAAAAGACGGACAGCGGAGCTGAGACGGCGAGGCCCTTTGGGTTTGTTGCCGTGGCGCGAGCCGGTCCCTTCCGCTCGGCCGCGAGGGCCGCTTTCCCGCGGAGCGCTAACTGAATTTAGGAGGATGAGGAACGGCCGAGAGCGTCGCAAAAAACGGAGCAAAGAAAACAATGAGACGCGCGGTCCGTCAGCGCGCTAAATCGCACACCTCGAGGGACCTGCTGGTTCTCATTACACCCCGGCCGCTGAGAGGGGAGGGGGGATGGGGGGCACAGTCGTCCGCTAAAGGAGAACCTTGAAGGGGTCGCTGGCGTGGATGTTTGACAGCTGGAGGTGGACGCGGAGAGAGGTGAGGTGCGTATCTCCGTAGCGATGGGACCCGGTGGAATAGCGTGACCGTCCTGCAAACCCCTCCCTCATAGCTCCGCCCACGGGGTCTGAGGTCGTACTCGGCGGCTCCGACGCCAGTGTTGCCAAAAAAATCTCTCCAGGAGTCCCTATTGGTTCTCTGAAATGTCGCTAAAAGTCGCTAGGTTGCGTGATGACGTCGCAAAATGCGTAACCGCGTCTAATTTGCATATGTCACGTAGCTGAACGGCCAATGACGTTGGCCGAGCTGCGTGATATCTGTTAGATCTGCAGAACATCTACTTCTGTGTAATTACAGCAGCTGATTCTACTTAGGTCAGTCATTACTTTCATAAACGTGGGCAACGCTAGAGCACTAGGAAAGGCAGACGTGACATCATTCACAAATCGGCGAAAGGTTCTTTTTGCTGTTGCTCGACAACGGGAACGGAGGTTGCCAAAGTTGTGAGAAGTCGGCAAATTTGTCGCTAGTCGCTAGATAAGATTTTTAGTAGCTAGGGAAGGTCAAAAAGTCGCTAAATCTAACGACAAAGTCGCTAAATTGGCAACGCTGTCCGACGCGGGGACCGCTTCACGCGGGCACGCCCTGACCGTCGCGCCCCAAGGGACAGCGGAGGGAGTCAGGGTCGCGGGTTCGACTCGTGTCGTCTCGAGCAGGCGGCGATCCCGGTTTGGACGAGTCGGAAAAGCCGCCGCTTCCCGTTCAGATCAGGAGCGCTGACGCCGGTCCCGGGGCACAGCGCTCCGGGTGCGAGCCAGCTGAGTCCCGTTACACACTACGGAAAGAATGGATCGAGATATCGCTGGCCAAAAAAAACCCTATGTACAGTCGCACTCATGCACACACATGCGTCACATACACACACACACACACAGACACACACACAGGCACACACATGAGTCACATACACACACACACACAGACACACACACAGGCACACACATGCGTCACATACACACACACACAGACACACACATGCATCACATACACACACACACAGGCACACACATGCGTCACAAACATACACACACAGGCACACACATGCGTCACATACACACACACAGACACACACACAAGCACACGCACACACACACACACACACATATACACATGCACATGCATCACATACACACAGACACGCATATACCCACACACAGACACACATACACACACACATGCATCACATACACACACACAGAGACACATAGACACACGTACACACGCATGCACAGATGAGACAGAGATGACATCATTTGGATTCTGTGCGACTTTCACTAACTAAGACACGCTAACATGCAAATTATTCAATAATGATTTCCCCCAGGGCCCAGTCTATGAACTGCAGTCCGTAATCCAATGTAATTTCTTCACTCCAGTTTGCTGCAGTGTAATTAAATCCTCAGGGTAATGGTTGGGAAGCTAATCAGATTGCAGCTACAACAAATGTTTAAAAAGCAACAGAAGAATTTCAGACCCGTAGCTGTGGGCTACAGAAGGGCTGTGGGGATCAGTGTCCCCAGTGCTGAAGAGTCCCAGGACAGTGGTACAGTACCTCCTCGGTCCATCAGGGGACATAGACCTCCAGCTGCTCAATTTTTTCCAAAAATGGGCATTGCAGGCGAAGTCCAGGATGACCCGTATGGATCATGTGATCGATCATGTGACAGAGGTCACATTTGTAAATGATGTTGATTGAACGTGGTCATTTATGCGCATACACTCAGTATCCAGAGATAAACACATTCAGGCTTTAGCCTTTAGGCTTGAAGGCCAATATTATTAAAAACTAGGCATGATGTCCAGATTATGTTATAAACCATGACATCCAGAACGTTACAATTTCATAAATACCTGTTTAGATATACTGCACTTCTACAGATGGGCAGATTTTTACGCTGAAATATACTACACTATACATATTCCATTTGTGATATTTTATAAAGAAAAATCGTTTCTCTTCTGTGGTTCGCGTTGAATGATTTTACTACTTTTGTGATAATTTCCCCTGTATTATTCACAAAAACAAATAAAAACATGTAAAGGAAAAGGGAGGGGGGGGAACTTTAATGAATTGAGAAACCTTTAATGAAAGCGATAATGAGTGAAAACTTCCTCCTTGACCTTTGCGGTAATTTTTTAAATGCCCATTTTCACTCCAGGCCCCCACGAACCAGGAGCAGCGTTTCCGCCCCATCCGTCTTACGGCGAGGGAGTCGCCATGACAACCAGCACCCAAACAAGCTCCAGGGAGGCGAAGGGCTTTTAATAGCGGGCCGGCGCGTCGTGCCGAGCGCAGGCCGAGCGCCGCGCCAGGACGCGGCCAGAACCCCGGCGCGCGCCTCTCTTCCTCTGACTGCAGCTTCATCATCATCATCATCGGCATCAGCTTCTGTCTCTGCTCCTCTCCACAGCCATGACATCCATGCGAGAAGAAGCTGTTCCATCAGCAATATGTTCCAGCGTGACAAGTCACAAGGTGTAGAAAAAACATTCAATTATGTAGAAGCAAGAATCAATCTAGGCTTGAATTGGTACTGCCACTGCAACTACCCTAGTATTCTCCCAACAAAAAAATACATTCTAATTATAAGGCAACTTAATGACTTCTGCGATACGATTGGACGATACGATTTAACAAATGCCGCTAAGCACAGGCACGATCACAGAAGGCTAATCCAATGGCACGGTGAAGTAATCAGCAGCGTGATGGCGAAGCACAGATCAGTTAACCTCGCGGTCATCAACAGGAGGGGAGATGGGTTTAGCTTCAGAGCTTTTAGCGTGGTCGCCATCGCAAAGGAAGATGGGTCCATCTGTCCGCCCACCTAAGTGCCTCTTTCAAAGCTGACCCTGTGACGATCTCATGACAATTCGCATCGTCAACAAAGCTTCGGCGAGGCGCTCCTGATTTCAATCGAAGCGTTCGCGTCACCCCGATAACCGCCGCGGTGCTTGGTTCTTAAGTGGGGTTTCCTTCATCTGCTACCATTAAAGAGAAGCTGAAAGAGACATCCAAACGTTATAAACTGTTCAATGATTTGTAAGAAAGCAAATACTACGTAAACGTGTCATTGTTGGCAAAATATATGGTAGATATTATCACGGATATGCATTGAAGTTATTGTTGCTTGAAAATTATGCTTTAAAAAATCTATGACAAAGAAAAAGGACCTTAAAAAAAATCTATCGCTATGGAAACAGGAGCACCAATATGCACTAGAATAAGGTATCGCTCCCTTGTTTAGTTACAGCCTTTTGATTGAAGATTTATTTCAGTCACGTAATGTAATGACATTAATTCAGTTTAACCAGATTGAATTTATTATGACATAGTGCTTTTATGAATTTTCCATCCCACTCGTAGGCAGCTACCAATCAAACGCGTATCATGTGCACACTGACTTTAATAACTGAACACCATCTCTCATTATCCTGCAGCATCCTGTACGCTCAGTGTGATTATATGTGCTCTTCCCTGGTAGTATCTTCTCTCTGCTACTGCTAGCTCAGGGTAACCTTCATGCAACAACTGACCTGCTGGAGCGTTTAAGCTGAGAGATCCTTAGGGAAAGAGATGATATCTTAGATACTTCAAGGTTGCTTTCCATCGCAAAAGGGGGAAAAAACCTGACAGGCACTGGCAACTTACTGAATTTACAGCCTGCTGCAGTACTGACTGCTATTAACAGCACTGACTATTATTAAGAGCCTGCTGCAGCACTGACTGCTATTTACAGCCTGCTGCAGTACTGACTGCTATTAACAGCACTGACTATTATTAAGAGCCTGCTGCAGCACTGACTGCTATTTACAGCCTGCTGCAGCACTGACTGCTATTAACAGCACTGACTATTATTAAGAGCCCGCTGCAGCACTGACTGCTATTTACAGCCTGCTGCAGTACTGACTGCTATTAACAGCACTGACTATTATTAAGAGCCTGCTGCAGCACTGACTGCTATTTACAGCCTGCTGCAGCACTGACTGCTATTTACAGCCTGCTGCAGTACTGACTGCTATTAACAGCACTGACTATTATTAAGAGCCCGCTGCAGCACTGACTGCTATTTACAGCCTGCTGCAGTACTGACTGCTATTTACAGCACTGACTATTATTAAGAGCCCGCTGCAGCACTGACTGCTATTTACAGCCTGCTGCAGTACTGACTGCTATTAACAGCCTGCTGCAGTACTGACTGCTATTAACAGCACTGACTATTATTAAGAGCCTGATGCAGCACTGACTGCTATTTACAGCACTGACTATTATTAAGAGCCCGCTGCAGCACTGACTGCTATTAACAGCCTGCTGCAGCACTGACTGCTATTTACAGCACTGACTATTATTAAGAGCTCGCTGCAGCACTGACTGCTATTAACAGCCTGCTGCAGCACTGACTGCTATTAACAGCACTGACTATTATTAAGAGCCCGCTGCAGCACTGACTGCTATTTACAGCCCGCTGCAGCACTGACTGCTATTAACAGCACTGACTATTATTAAGAGCCTGCTGCAGCACTGACTGCTATTAACAGCACTGACTATTATTAAGAGCCTGCTGCAGCACTGACTGCTATTAACAGCACTGACTATTATTAAGAGCCCGCTGCAGCACTGACTGCTATTTACAGCCTGCTGCAGCACTGACTGCTATTTACAGCCTGCTGCAGTACTGACTGCTATTTACAGCACTGACTATTATTAAGAGCCTGCTGCAGCACTGACTGCTATTAACAGCACTGACTATTATTAAGAGCCTGCTGCAGCACTGACTGCTATTAACAGCCTGCTGCAGCATTGACTGCTATTTACAGCACTGACTATTATTAAGAGCCCGCTGCAGCACTGACTGCTATTAACAGCCTGCTGCAGCACTGACTGCTATTTACAGCACTGACTATTATTAAGAGCCCACTGCAGCACTGACTGCTATTTACAGCCTGCTGCAGCACTGACTGCTATTTACAGCACTGACTATTATTAAGAGCCTGCTGCAGCACTGACTGCTATTTACAGCCCGCTGCAGCACTGACTGCTATTAACAGCACTGACTATTATTAAGAGCCCGCTGCAGCACTGACTGCTATTTACAGCCCGCTGCAGCACTGACTGCTATTAACAGCACTGACTATTATTAAGAGCCCGCTGCAGCACTGACTGCTATTTACAGCCTGCTGCAGTACTGACTGCTATTAACAACACTGACTATTATTAAGAGCCTGCTGCAGCACTGACTGCTATTTACAGCCTGCTGCAGCACTGACTGCTATTTACAGCACTGACTATTATTAAAAGCCTGCTGCAGCACTGACTGCTATTAACAGCACTGACTATTATTAAGAGCCCGCTGCAGCACTGACTGCTATTTACAGCCCGCTGCAGCACTGACTGCTATTAACAGCACTGACTATTATTAAGAGCTTGCTGCAGCACTGACTGCTATTAACAGCACTGACTATTATTAAGAGCCTGCTGCAGCACTGACTGCTATTAACAGCCTGCTGCAGCACTGACTGCTATTAACAGCACTGACTATTGAAAGCCTGCTGCAGTACTGACTGCTATTTACAGCACTGACTATTATTAAGAGCCCGCTGCAGCACTGACTGCTATTTACAGCACTGACTACTATTCACAGCCTGCAGTGCTGACTACTTGCTCATACATCCACATACATGGTAATGCACACACACGTGCACACACACACACACATATCATATACGCTTATGATAATTTTCAGGTCTTTTAAGACCTATATTTATCGTGCCTGCAGAGTTAGGATGTGAAACAGTAAGCTATAACCCAAACAAGTGAAAAAAACACGACTGTGCAATTCTCCAATTACATAACTGCACAGAGACCGTAATTACGCAGCCCCTCTCCTGCGTTAACGGAACCTCGTGCAGATTCCAGCGGCGTTCCCGCGAGTCAGGAGCAGACAAGCTGCGCCTCACAGCTCAGGCCGCCGCGGCTCGCGTCTCTCCGTCGGACAGATCGAGCGATGCAGCCGTCAGTCGGTCGTCTCCGCTTCTCCCCGACAGCCGGGCAAGAGCTCCGTCAGGACTCCGGGGCGCCAGGCAGTGCCGCAGGGCAGCGCCTGGCCCCCGGGCCCGTTTGACTGGGTCCACCATTAAATCAATAAGTCAAAGTTCAACTTCGACTATTCAATGCGAGTGTTTCACAGACGCAATTCGGTAAGTTCAGCGATAACTTGAGCTTGCCAAAGCGTGTTTGTGAAGAAACAAAGTTATACTTGCATTCGTTTCTATGTCAAAGTAACAGGCAAACGTTGACTGAATCCATGCCCCAGTTTAATCTTTCTCACTGGAGTACGTCCTGTCCAAATATGTCCGTGCTTATGTGTTTGCGGTACATTTAATTATACATTTCAGAGGACTGGGAAGAGGGTTGCTATCTTTGGCCAATATCTGAATCATTTTCATTCGCTCCGAGGGGAAATTACTTCCAGTCTGGAGAATACTCTGTTGACAATTTATTAAGACTGCGTTTAAATGTAATTTCGGTGAAATTCCCTAATTATTGCTGTGTCGGGGAAAAACAGGAGAGTGTTCCCAGGGCGATGAATAAAACAGGGAACAGAAGGGCCTTCGTGGAGGGAGTTCTGGGCTATCAGCACGGTAAACAGATTACAGGAACCCACAGCCCCAAGGAGACCGTGAATGACAAAGCCTAATATCTATTAGGGATGCAGGGCCGTTCCACTCAGAGGGGGGAAAAAAATGAAAAACAAACAGATCCGAAAAAAGAAAGCATTTCGAAAATACTGTTTCTTTTTTCTTAGTTACTTAAAGCCAAAAAAAAAAAGGAATTGAGATTCGTTATGAGATTCCGAGCTCCTGTCACCGAGAGTGAGACGATAAGGGGACGAGGCGAAGTGCGATTTGACAGCCGATTATCGGCGCTCAGGAGAGAGGAACGCCGAGCGCTCGGGCTGCTGGGAGGTGTCGGCGCAGACGGGACCCCCGACAGGCGTCTCTGGGGTTCACAGCGGAGGCGCGAGGAGGCCGGGGCGGGACGCTCCCCGGCGGCTGTCGGGCGGAGGGGAGCGGGCTGCGAAATTAATAACGCGGCGGCCGCGTCCGTCCGCCGCGCCGGGGTCCCGCCAGGCGGCGGGATCTCTCTCCGCTCCGCTCCTCCGGGCCCCTCGTCCGTCACCTTCGCACGCCGCCGCCGTGGCGCCGCGCCGGTTTCCAGAACGGATTACACACTCCGCCCACGTCCAGGTCGCGCTCGCCCCCCCCGGGCATCGCCGCGCGGCCCTCCCAGTAATTGCTCTGCGCCCCCCCCAAACACGGGGGCCACGCCGCGGAATTGCCTTTTCAGTCCGGGGGGGGGGGGTGGGGGAAGGGGGCGGGGAGAGGAGGGGGCGGGGGGGTGGTTGAGGGAGGACTTTCAGAACCAACGGCTGAAAATAGCGCGTCGAAGGTTTCCCGACCGCAAAACGACATCCACCGAGTGCTTCGTCATCGTAACCGAGCGTCCTTCACCGACGCCGGGTGAGACAGCGAAGGGCGTTCGGCTTGAAGAGCGGACGGGGAGGCAGTTTGTACCCCGGCACTTATCGGCCACCGCTGCGCAAACAACAAATCAGTTGTCCGGTTGTCCCGGCTGATAGGCATCTGTGAGGTGCTCTTATCTGGTCCCCGGCGGTGGGCGGGTGGAACTTGAGCACCCCCCCCTCCGTGCGTTCGCGGTGAGGAACCGGCTTTGCCGCGGCGTGGGGGGGGCCCAAGGGAAGTGTCCGGTTCACCATGCGGGTGAAACAGACAGCGCTAATTCCAAATGGTCCCGGGAATTCTGGCTGTCCTTCCCTTCGTGCCGCAGCCCGTCTCCCCTCCCGCTTCTCCACCCTGTGCAGTCCTCCCCCAGCGCGCAGTGACGGCTCGGGGCCTGGGAATCTGACACCGGGATCGACGGGAGCTCCTCCCAGGAGGACGAGCGCAGACTCCGATTTCTCCAATTAACGAGCGGCACAGCAGCTTTGGCTGTGGAGGATGTTCAGCGGTCATGACCCTCACCTCTGGCATGCAGCTACACTGTGTCGTCCACCTCGTCGAACCCGTTGTCCTGGGAGCGATCATCCACCTCTCTGTCAAAACCCCGCGTTCTGCAAGCGACGTCCACATGTCTAATTCTCACCCTAATTTGGAATGTCCGTATATCAGCAACCGCAGCCGCGGTCATGTGCGAACCACACTGCCACTTTGGGAGAGCGTAGACATCCTTGTCCACGTCTTTTCACACCAGCTAAACTCACATAGGGTAGAGTCGGAGGAAGACCTTTTTATATACTGCATTCATATTCTATTTTAACATGCAGTCCAACTGACCAGCGGGGGTCACAAGAGAGCGATAAAACAGTGGACCCCACAGGGTATGGGAGACCGAACACTCCCACACTGTGGGCGACTCAAATGCCAATGGCCCATCACCGTATGGAGCTGCCGGCCATAGTCGGCACCGCTGCGGTCTGGATTCGACCCGAGACCGTGGGGGTCATCAGCGCACCATGGCGTGGTGCCTTAACCGAACGAGCCACCCGGCTTTCACTGAACAAGGGTGCGGCTCCTTCACGATAGAGAGTTCAGGTGAGTTCAGACAGTCACATCTCTTTTTATTCCAAAGACAGTTTTTATCAGATGCAGCCATGACGTGGGCCTCCAAACTCTTCCGCCAGACAGAACAAGGTCAGACGAGTCAAAAGAAAGAGCTCAGCTCTGAAAACATTCAAGGAAACGTTACGTTCCCAGTTCTTAATTTTAAATTCCGCTAAAAACTTCATGAATGGACATCCATGTTAATTTTATCAGGAAAGGTAACTGCTTTTTCAGAGACTGCCAATTCAATACTTGCCTTCAGAAAATAATTTTTGAAAAAAATGTTCTTTTGCCATTTAACTTGTTCTTTTCATCTTAAAATGATCACAGGGCGCAACATGCTTGGAACATTTTTCTGTGACTTTTTCTCATCATAACCTTATTTAAGTCCCAAATGAGAACCCAGCTGGAAACATCTATTTCTGATTGGCATTCTCCTGCAGCTGATATACACACATGCATTTCTGAGGGGACCTGTCTAAATCATATGCAACTGGACTCATCATGTGTCACTGGGTCAATTGATTATTTTGTTTTGAGTCCATTAAGGGCATGAGCAGCCGATTCCGGAGTCCAATTCAGTTTTTAAATAGGCCAGTAGAACACGGGAAATACAATGTTTTCATCATGGAAATAACAGGAATGAGTGTGAATCTATTTTTTACAGTCTCTGGTGTGAATTCAGGGAGGTCACGCATGGCGATGCACTTATCAAGTTCTGAGCCACTGTGCACGCAAAGAAAAAAACGTTTTGTGTAGTGAGCACTGCGGAGCTCGCATTTTGAAAATTCGTATTTATTGCGCAAATATACCGTCGCACGTTTGTTTGCTCGGTAATATTGTCTCTCCTGCTCATTTGCTGCGCTTATTAGTTGCATATCTCCGTTTTTTATGAAAAAATCTTGGCAAATGAGAGAAATTAATTTTTCATTTGTTATTAAAATTTCACATCCCATTTTCTGCAGTGTACTGTATTTAATGGAAAAAAGAGCATTTTCATTGACTGCTACAGCGCCCTCTTTCACCCTGACGCAGTCTCTGAAAGCTACATACACAAACCAGGGTGAATTATCAACACTTCAAAAGACTTTCAGATGATTTTCAGAACTCAGGACACTGCATGTAGTTAAGTGCCAAAGTACTGGGGAAGTGACAAACTCTTTGTTGCTTTGGCTTTGTACTCCAGAACACTGGGCTTGAAATAAACCATTGAACAGGAGGTTAAAACGCAGGCCGCCAGCTTTAATCAGCATGCGTTTATATCCACATCGGCGTTGTTTATTTCAAATCCAATGCGCTAGGATTACAGAACCAAAACAACAGAAACTTTGTCCTTCCAACACTGTTCCAATACGTCTGCATTTACCAGCATTACAGAGGTGGCCTAACAATGAGAATTACATATTTTGCTAGACAATGTGGAATAAAAATGTTGGCTCATTGACCGGAGGCTTTATGTAAGTACAGTTGAGCCATTCTTCTCCTGCAGATTAAAAGCATGGCTTTACTGATACTGGCAGCGAGACACAGAAAGACCGTTTCATAACCGTGCAGGTGCTCAGCTGCCGTGTGATTTCAAGCCAAAATCACAATAGCAAATAACCCGATTCTTTTGGATAAGCAGGCCGCGGAGTTTCCGTGTTTTTCGCGATTTATTACAATAAGCAATAAGCTGGCTTTGAAAACAAGGCTCGTCACACAGAACACAGCCATTCAGTAAAATAATCGAAAATTTCAATTTTGCTGTTGGATTTCACTTCATGAAATGACACGCTGGCTTACGCAGAGCAGCGCAACTCATCTTTCAGAAAAAAAACCTCTGTCACCAGTTATAGGATTCTAGCTCCCCGTTAGAAAGCATGAGTGATCTATGGAGGCAGAAAAGGAATACGTTATACAGCACATTCTCTCCCCACTGAAGAAATTGAATTGCATAGAATTTCACGTATTGGCCTTAGACAATGTTCATGCAGTTGCCATAGTCCATCCAATCACAAAGCCAGACGATTGGCTTACACCGTGTGCTCCAGTACTCTTAACATATGGGTCACAAACCCTGTCTCAGAGGATGGCATGTCTCTGACTCACAAAATCCATTAAAAATATCAAAACGTTCAATTTTATGGACCTTTCCCCCCCCCCCCCCCATGCATCCATTGAAAGTCTTCGGCAAAAAGGAGTATCTGAAAATTTAAATTTCACAACTTAAGCTGAACAAGCACTGCTTGTGCCTTCACCGAGACACTGCACTCATACACTGTACACTTCAGAACACCGCAGATTAATGTCCTTCCAAAGACCCGTCATTTGCACTACATCCTGTGCTGCACGGGAGAGCACACACTGTGCGTTCACTGTGTGAAACTCAGATATTCAGGTCAGATCTAACACAGACACAAATCAAGAAAAAATATGCATTTGTCCCAAACTATATTGAGTTCACTACATATACATAATGTGTGTATGTGCGTATGTGCATATGTGTGTGTGTGTGTGTGTGTGTGTGTGTTTGTGCGTATGCATGTGTATGTGTGTGTGTGTGTGTGTGTGCGTGCGTGTGCGTTCTAGGTTACATTGAGTATCTTCTCCAAAACTGCGGTCAGGAATATTGCAGTTTTTAGCTATTTTATTATCTAATATAGCCCAATGTTACGTGAGGAGTAAGTACATGGGCATGTATGTATAGCTCACCTGCTATGTTTTCTCTCTTTGAATTTTTGAAAAAGATAATATTATGATATGTATTTCCTGCATGTTACACACTAACAAACATCAGCAAATGCCGATGTTCCCACTTAGTCCATAAACATGTTCAATGTTGAACCTTTTCTCCAGTCATATGAAAATAAATACACAAAGTAATTTAGGGAAACTGACCGTAGGGACTGGCCCTAAATATACATTTGTGGTTGTGGTTATAAATAAATATACATTTGCAGTTTACATATAAATAAATATTTAATATATGTAGAGGCAGCAATCACCATCCATGTCAGTGAAGGGATCAGTGCCACTGAAGAGTGCATTAACCTTGGAGGTAGTGACTCCCTACTACACTGCAGGCCATACAGCTCTACAGGAGAAGTGGGCCATTAAAACCAACCCCACTGGACTGCCACTGTCTCATCATGTTAAAGGAGTGTTCTAGTGCATGGATGCGCTCACTGGTCTGAAATCTGTTAAGGTACCATTCTAGTCCACAGAGGGGCTCTATGGTCTGGTATCTGTTAGGGTTCTCTTCTAGTGCATGAAGTGGCACCACAGTCTGGTATCACAACTGTTCTAGTGCATGGATGGGCCCCATGGTCTTGTATCAGCACTGTTCTTGCGTGTGGGTGGGCTCTGTGGGCTGGTATCTGTTAAGGCTATGTTCTAACACATGAATGGGTTCTATGGTCTGGTATCTATTGAAGTACTAGTCTACTGCATGGATGGGCCTGCTGGGGAAGTGAGGATGGGGTAAAATGTGTTTAATTTCTGAATCCAGCAGTTTTAACTGCAAACACCCGTGTTACTCTGAATACTGAACACAAGTGCATCAACAGTTAAAACGCCTCACTTATCCAACATGTAAAACATATTTATTGGATTGAATTCATTCACTATTATCAAATATATCAATTATCAGTTAAATTGCTGAATTTGTTGATGTTTTAATGCTGGGGTGTCCAATCTTATCTGAAAAGGGCTGGTGTCGGTGCAGGTTTTTGTTTTAGCCCTGCACTAAGACACCTGATTCTATTGATTGAAGATCATGATTAGTTAATTAATTGAATCAGGTGTCATAGTGCAGGGCTAAAACAAAAATTTGCACCCACACCGGTCCTTTTCGGATAAGATTGGACACCCTTGTATTAGAACATCTATTAAACCGCCAAATTTGTTGATAATTGATATATTTGATAATAGGAGTGCACTGACATCCACGGCCGTACGAGGGGTTCTTTTACAGAAACATGTCTTCGTTTCATGTATGTTTTAAGAGTCAGTTCATCTTGAGTTTCCATCATAAAGGTCATAGAGATGCTGAACACACCGTCGAGATTTACATTTCTCACAGAAGGCTCTCGTTATTATTATTTTGTTTTTCCGGGCTATTATAAGACAGACAGCCAGAGACTGAGATTTGCCACAACATTGCCCGGTCATCGCGCATCTTATAAGAACGAAGGAATTAAACCCACAGAGGCCGGGTTGTGCATTCAGTGGAAAGCCACTGGGTGTCAGATCACTGCTCGTTATTGCAATCATCGCTCCTGGCAAGAGGACTGGCACTAACAGCTGGGTTCACTGAAAATCGAGGGATAAAATCCTCATCACGCATCACACTGTTCTCGCAAGATCAGAAATGACTGAAATGTGTGCCCATATTGGTCTGCTGTTAACGCGCGTGGAAACGATGGGTCCTTACCTGTCAGAAAACATTTACGCCAACGAAGTGAAACAGTTCTTTGAACATGAGTGCTATCCTTTCGGAGAAGATGTACACCCTTAGTAGTATCCCTGGCATGCCAATTTCGTGTTCTTCGAGATATATAAAAATATCAATAAGCGGCTAGCATTTCTGAGCAGCTTAGCGACGGCGCGGTTCTGTGTTATTTTTGCACTAACGGTCAGAGTACTTCCGCTAAGTAATGAAAGGTTGGATTAATGTATTCATAATTGCTTTCCAATTAAGAAAAACCTCATACTCTGAGAAACACCTACGCTTTGAAGCTGAAAGCACAACTTTCTAACCTGCAGTTAATCAAGGAAGGAGGAGCGTAGGTCTGCCAACACATTAGGCCCCCCGGAGTCACGGGATCTATAATCAAACTGGGATAAGGAACCATATCTTACGGTCACATCTACAAAATCGATATGTTAGCAGTCGTAATTAAAACATGACTAAAAGGTGTCTCGTGCGTTTTTGTGCAAACTGTTAACAACATGAACCGTGGGCTGGTGAGCAGACTGTTTATGTGGGTGCAAGGGGAGGGAACAGACGTTTGCCTCCATGATTGGCACTACAGAAGGTGCGCCACAAATAGAAATAGTGCAGAAAAGCCTCGCTCACCATGGCAACCGAACACAAGTTTTTCCAAAAATGAGAGTGATAGGTTTTTTATTTTGCCTGCAATAGAAACCATGACTCATCACGCGGGAGAAAGTCGTGTGTTTATTTTGCTCTGAATCCTCCCGTTATACTGTTTATGCTGCAGTGCACCCCACAGCAAGAGCTGTTCGTATTCATTAAAGTTTTTTTCTATATTTGGATGTACTGGCCTATGCACCAGTTATATATATATATATATATTTCATTTTGACGAACAGAGCACACGCATTAAATAGTGCAACATGTATTTTGTATGTTAGAAGCATATCCTTAAATACACTGGGCTGAGGTGAAGTAAACTAGCATATGACAAAGAAACGGTGGAAAAAAACGGTGACTTAATTAAATGGCATAGAAGACCCCCTGGTGAATATTTTGGAAGGGGGTGGGCATGCAGACAACCAAACGGAGCGGAGAGGGAGGAGGGCAGGAGAGAGAGAGCGCAGCACTCAAGGATGAAGCGGAAAGCGGCTCTATTTTTATCCCGCTCACTAGCCACACAGAACAGCAGCCATCTGCACTGACAGATCCGAGGAGATGGCAGGGCATCACTGTCCTCCCTGCTACAAGCCTTCACACCGCGTAACAAAAACGTATATCCTCTAAAACAGGCCTCCCGGGCTGGCTGAGTACCCCGCTATAGCGGAGGGCGATGTATAATCTGGAATAGATAAACAATTGTATGTGTGCGTGTGTGTGTGCGTGTGTGTTTCTCTTCACCCCTCCCCAGCCTTGCTGCTGTCTTCAAAGCCACTAAATCCCAGGAGCTCTGCCAGCCTTCCCGGCACCCGAACCGGACCTTTTTGCCGCGGCGACAATTAAACAGCACCAGCCGCAGCATCGCCCGTGATGTCGTAACCGCTGATGCTACCGGACCCTGATTTCACGCGTGAGCTATTTATACGCCAAACGCTAAAAATAGCGCGGCGTCGTCTTCCCGAGCTCCGCCGCAGCAAACCCGCAGAGCGCCAGGCTGCCTCTCAATAAAGTCCGCGCATGTGGGGCACTACGGAAGCTCTAAATGCTTACACAGCCTGTCCCGGCGCAATGACCGACCCGGGTTATACACGGGAGAATTCCATTACTGGGGAACATCCATCACTGCCGCTGACAGTGACTCCCTTACTTTTTAAAGGCATTATTCCTTTCTCCGAAGAAGAGAGAAGGAAGAGCATTTCCGTTCCCTTCAGGAAGAATTTTTTTTTAATTTTGAGCTGCAGCCATATCTCATTTTTCTCCCTGCCTTTGTGCCTGACCCACACCATCACAGCACTGTGCTCGACTGAATCGCTTCCTTCCCTAAATGTATACCGTAGTATATTGTAACAGTGTACGTACAGGTGTGTGTAAAATCATAGGGGTGAAATACATTGCTGTTGAAAGCGAGAAACATGTTTTTTTAAAATATAAAAATATAACTAGTACACTCGGTCCCGATGAATAGTCTGTCAAACTGAATGGAATGTTTACTGGTGTTGGGGTTCCTTCGCAGGCATCTGTGAAATCAATACAGGGCCACAAGCAGCGCATTGTGATAAAGGCCCTGTCGACAGTTTGCGTTCATGTAATGGACATCTGATAGTAACTCAGTACAGCGCATATTACGCAGTTATTTATATTTAGGAGCTGGAAAGAAATGACTTAGAAGAAAGCAACGTAAGCACGCAGTAGATCTGTACAGAAAACTTGCCCATATATTACAGAGCAAAATATAAACTGATAAACAAAAGGCAAACATATTTAAAATGTAATCAGAGGCAGCCCGAGTTGTGCATAAATTGGATTGCTAACTGGAACCTCAGCCTGCTGTTGCCTCCTCTTTCCCCCAGTCAATTTCCGTGAAACCATTTCGGGAATTGCATTTGCACTCAATATCGTAAGACCAATCCATAACGGCGGCCTGTCCTGCCAGATCTTCCTCTGCATCTGGCACCTCTAATTACTGACACAGTGCTGATTGCTGTATTTTCAGGACAGAAGCCCTACAGCTTTGCAGCTAGTGTACCGGTGAAAAATACAGATTAATTAACAACCGCCGCGCTAGTCTGTTCAGGATATTAATTGGAAGTACAAAAAGGATATCTGATTTATCAGATAATAATGGATCTTAATAATACCACTGACATACGAAAGGGAAATTAGTTCGAATACAGACGTACGTTAGTTCGCAGCCGAACCTGAACAGAGACGCAAACCTACAGAAATTTCTCCCACCTCAGTTATTATAGTGACAACTGAGCTACAACATTTGCTCCAATAAAAAGACAACTTCCCTTTAAAACATTGCCATCTAGTGGCCTTCTCCAATCCTGTATCCTTAATACGGAATTTTAATGCTGCAAAAAAAAAAAAAAAACCGAACAGCAGTGCCACACAGTTATAATCCCAGACAAAACAGGATTTATATCATAAAGATTATGGAAACAACAAATTACAGGATTTGTAATTTGACCAAGATTACATAATTAGCTACAACGCACATTGTTCCAGTGCAACGGCATAATAGTAAAATTAACAACAGTATAATCACTCTGGGTTGGTTATTCTCATTGGATTATGCATTCCTAGGTTTGATTCCGCATTCAAACTCTTGACTTTAGCCCAGCCCTGAATCTAAATAAAAATAATCTCTCACCCTAACCGCAATTTGGTCCAAATATTTTATGTTAGGCGGCAGTGTAGTATAATGGGTAAGGAACTGTTCTTGTAACCTAAAGGCCGTTGTACCCTTGAGCAAGGTACTTCACCTGCATTGCTTCAGTTTATATCCAGCTGTATAAATGGATACAACGTAAATGCGATGTAAAAAGTTGTGTAAGTCGCTCTGGATAAGAGTGTCTGCTAAATGCCTGTAATGTAATGTTATTAAACAACAATGTAAAAACGGATAGTGGTCAAACAACACACGTCTGTAATCATAATACTTATAATCGTCAGTGCCATGAAGAAGCCTGCTATGTCCATTTCAGCCATTTTGGTTCTAAAGTTCTCATCCAGCACTATGTGCAGGATAATGGTCATAACATAATGTGATTTAAACAGCAGAGACAGGCGATACCACAGATTTTCTTTTCAGTACGATACCAAGTAATACCAAGGCTAGTATCTCAATACTATACTTCTGAAAGTATTCTTGTGTACATGAAAAAGGGTAAATCTTTATGATTCTTAGAGTGGAAATTGGTAAATGCAGACATCAAAAAATGATAGTTGAAAGCCTTTGCATTAGTATTAAATAAACTGCCAAAGATCAGACTTCTCTCTTTGTGTTCTGTCTAATAACAGCTTTGATTAAACGCATGTTCAATTGTTCAACAACATTCAACAACAAATGTAAATTATATAATTACCCTTTTCAGGTGTTATTCTTCACACTTGAGTGAACTGAAAATGTGGGGCAAAATCAAATACCCTTAAGTGAAATCAACAATACACATAAAATCTCTATAAAATATTTAATATGCACAATTCACTGTGCGGCTGCATGTTTTTCCACATGCCTGTGTGTGATTGGAGCAATGGTGGAAGGATAAGTAGATCCTATCCTACACAATTATTTGCTACAATATTTAATTTTTGCATTTTTCAGTATCAGATACACATTCAATTTCATAAAAAATATATACAAAACTTTCTGGTCAAAGAAAACATTTGGTATCAATATTTTTATGTGAGGATTGATTCTCAGAAATGAAACGTCAGGACTGGAAGTACTGACACTTCAGTATTGATCCGCCCATCCCTATTAAACAGTAAATGACTAAACCGTAAGTCCATTTATGTAAATGGGAAAAAAAAATGTTTTGCTGTTCTCGAGAATTCCATTTAGAGGTTTTTGTACAACTCTGGCAATATTTAAACCACAGCGTAAGGAAACAGGCAAAAGTGGGTTTCGTATGAAGTGTGGCCAAGATGACTGACATTTAAGAGCCAGAGCAGAAAGATGAAGAAGTGACTGGATCTCCATGGCGGCGACGGTGAGATCAGCGCCTTCAAAAGGAGCACTCCTGAGCCTCGATCAGAAGAGTGATGTGTTGAGGGCGGGGTCATGACCCTGGTCTGGGGGTCCAGCAGAGTCTGAAGGAGGGGGCGGGCGCTGATATCATTCATGCAGGCAGATAGACACAGGAAGAGGAACGGGTGGCGCTGTGTCACACCCCGGAGGACTCTGCCCATGACTGTCTGGTGATGTCATCAGCACACAGCTCCTGAGTGATCTGGTCACATGGTCCTACGCTCGAACCTGCCAGCGGGGGCGAGTGCTTGGGTCGGGGTGGGGCGGGGCAGCCAGGAGGGCTGGGTGGAGTGGGGTGAGAGTGGGGTGTCCACAGACAGTTCCAGGGACAGGCAGAGGATTCCGTTTCAGACTGGAAACATTTTCGCATATTTTATTTATGTTAAAATATATTATATTATGATTATGAAAACAATATTTTAAAAATACTTTGTTTACAGAATCCCGGACCTGACCGGGTTCCTGGTCCCCTGCCGTGTAGGATTCTTCGCTTTAGCCACCGCGCCCGACGGCCACGGCAAAACAGCGGCTGCTCTCCGGGGAGGGCCCGGTTTTCACAAGTCATTCCGCCTCTCGAAAGGCGGCGAAGGTCTCCACGCTTTGCGGCAGCCGTCGCTTTGCAGCGATGTCCGTACGGGATGACGGGCCCGATTAAGGCTCGCTGACAAATTAAGTCTGACTCACAGGTTAATGCTTCCCAGTAACCTTTAGAGACTTTACACTCGCTGAGCAGGACATGGGAACTTTTAATTAGCGCAAAGGTGTTGAAGCTAAGCACTGAGTGAAAACCGGGCTGCAGCTGGACGCACATAACGATCTGAACTTTATGATTTTCTCTCTGGGTGTTCAGCTCCTGTTATTATCTGGCCGTTAATGATCTGCTAATTGGTTCAGGAATTTTAAAAGGCTCCCTCAGTTTCCAGATAAGAGTCTGCAACCGCACTTTCCTCTAAAGAATCTCAACTGCCAGATTGCTAAGATATTTACACTTTTCAACAAGCTAATTGCTACCTTTTTAAAGCAGCCATAGCCTAATTTCTTCCGTAGGTTTTAAATTTAGACCCAGCGGCTTCACAGATTTTGGCCTTAAAGCATTCCTGAAAAATGAAAATTCTGGTCACGGTCTCTATAGTCGTAAAACATAACTAACATCATTTATGATTCCCCTCACCAAATGTTATAGAGCACATGCCAAACTTCGCATTCTCATATAATTAGTAAGTGGTGAGGTAATCCAGTGGTTGTTTTTTTTAAATTTTATTTCTGATTTGTGAGTCCTGGGCATTAGCTGCTGTGTTTTTAAATAAGGGGCCAGACCCTTCCACAATGGCGTTGGCATGCCGAGGCACGTGCCTGTTCGTCATCCTTGGGTTTCCAGGACGCCCTGCCTAGATAGCAGTCAACACACTTTAACACACTTTACACTACTGACACATAATGCCTGCATTCTCTTTTTCTGCTTTGTGCTTTTTTTATTTACTTAATTTGTTTTATTTGGGCATTCGGTGTGTAAAGAATGTAATTAATATATCAGAATAGATATGCTCAGCATTTTTACTTTCTTAGTAAACATACCATTAGCTAACAAAGGTCTTCCCTCAGTCCCCATACCAGCATGCGGAGTGCCAATGTCAGGGAAGTATCTCCCTAAAGATGACTATCTTTACTGAAGATGAAGGCGTAGCTTTAAAACTTGGAGGTTGTTGAGAACGTTAAATTCCTTGATAACTGTGCAACGATACAAAGCTAGTTGTGTAATCGGTGCTTCAGACGGGCTCGGCTTTATGCGGTGGAGCTGCGCAGAACGCAGTGCTGCTCACCTGCAGTTACCTGCTCTCTGTCCTGTGTGTGCGCTGCAGTGAGGCACTGAGGGACACTCCCACTCCTCTCCCGACCTCACCGCCAGTTTCGGCTCTTTCGAAAACGGCGCTGTGCTTCGTGTGCGAAAGTGCCATTCAGAAAGTCCTTTTTGTGCCGTCGTGTCCTCTTCCCCCATTCCCAGTGGCACGCAGTAAAGAGATAAATTTGTCCTGCTGATTCCCCCCCCACCAATGACCCTTAACACAAGGAGAAAATGAATACACTTCCAAAAACTCAAAGACTCTGTCTAGCGTGGGACAAACTGAACAATACTCAGGGCGCAGTATGATGAGGGCAAAATCTCACTCCTTCAACACTTGTGTGTGTGAATCCAAGGGCAGGTGAGTTTCTGCTCTTGGTGCAGTTTGTTCAGGTGATTTCTCTCTGCTCTTGGGGAAGTTTTTTCAGGTGATTTCTCTCTCCTCTTGGGGAAGTTTGTTCAGATGAGTTTTATACTCTTTGGGCAGTTCCATGTGAGCTCTTGGCGCAGTTTTGTGTCAGACAAATTTTTTGGGGCAATGTAGCAATGTAGCACACATCCTTCTTGATAAAGATGAGAAAGAAGGCTGTATAACAGAGGTAATGAGCCATGTTGTATGCCAAAAAATGGGAAATTGATATTCTTTCAT
Source organism: Anguilla pacifica (assembly GCA_039654925.1). Lineage (NCBI taxonomy): Eukaryota > Metazoa > Chordata > Actinopteri > Anguilliformes > Anguillidae > Anguilla > Anguilla pacifica. The sequence continues at coordinate 6,641,764 of CM077298.1, forward strand.
AATAATACAACTTTTCAGAGAAAAAGGTTTTTTAACAAGTGATAATTTTGGTTCCCAAAAATATAGGTGTCAAAATAATTTTGCGGATCAATTCAAGCCTGGAAACAGTAAACAGTAGTTTTGTGGTTAGCGAACAATTCTTTCGGCATTTTGCCGCTATCTTACCAAATGATCTATATCAGATGTAACACTCATAAAACCCCCAAAAGATTAATTTTTTTCCCAAAGAGGATTCTAAATTATTTTGTTGATATGAGCGAAAGACCTTGCTGTAAAAATTGTGTCTTTGTTTAATGTGTTAGGCTTCTTGCTGTGCCAGTTTTAGGGTGATAGCCGCACTCACTAATGCAATGCATTGAGAGAACAGGGGCCCAGACATGCTTCAGGAGATCCGTATCTGTTTCTGCAGTTACAGAGTGATTCAGATCAATAAGGGCTGCACTCTCTCTGCCCAGGGAACTCAAACTGAAAACACTCAAGGACAGTCATCTTCTATCGCCTCCTTCTGAAATCACAAAATGGAAAGAAGAAAAAAAGCCATAACGACCCTGGTGAAATGCTGCCACCTAGTGGTCATTTGTGTAAAGGCAAGTGCTGCAACGGTCTTCAGTTCAGTTTCTCCAATTCAGGAGTCCTCAGCCCTAGCCCAGTTAGCTCAGTTAACTCTCATCCAGGGGCATCGTAGTGGGGGGAAAAGTGGGACTGACTATCCAGGGCCCGAATGGGGGGAGGGCCCTCGGAGAGCCTGGAATGATGCGTGAGAGACATGGATCAAGAGAGGAAGGGGGCCCACAGAGACCAGCATTTTGTGCTACACTCCTGCTCTCCTCACATGGTTTTTGGTGTCTAAACTGGTTGCTAGTTTTTGGTGAAAATTAAACCCAGCAGAATGTTGCTCTGCAGGACCAAGGCTTTGGATGACTGTTATAATCATTCATAAGTGCATCCATTTCAGGTTCTGCAGGATTAAGGCTTCTAATACCTGTTATAGTCAATCATAAGTGCATCAATTTCAGGTTCTGCGAGACAAGCCCCAATAATGAACTGGGTCTCAGTTTCTGCTTTGTATAACAGAATGGAAATAACAAATGACCTACTACTATTTGCTATTTTGAGTGTACTCGCCTGTGCTAGATCTGCTTTGCTTCTTCACCTTGGGTCAGACCAGCAAGCCAGCATAAGATAAATATTATTAATAAGATACTGGACCTTTATCAATGGTACTGACTGACTGTGTGTACCCGTATAAAATATACATCTGGTATTGATTTATGGTGTATTATTAATTTCCACCTACACCAATTCCAAGGTGGGGAATGAACTTTACATTTTTAAAGATTCATACTGTTGCACTGCTTGCATAGCAACCACCTATCAAGACACAAGCAACTGCCTAGAACTCCATAGCAACCACAAAGCCACACCCTAGCAACTGCTTAGATTTCTATAGCCACCTAGCAACACCCTAGCAACCACCTAGAACAGCCTTGCAATGGCCTAGAACTCCATAGCAACCACTAAGCAACACCCTAGCAACCGCCCAGAATGCCATAGCAACCACCTAGCAACACCCTAGCAACCTCCTAGAACACCATAGCAACCACCTAGCAACACCCTAGCAACTGCCTAGAACTGCATAGCAACCACATAGCAACACCCTAGCAACCACCTAGAACACCCAAGCAACCGCCTAGAACTTCATAGCAACCACCTAACAACACACTAGTAAGGACCTAGCAACACCCTAGCAACCACCTAGACCACCCTAGCAACCACCTACTACTCCATAGCAACCACCTAGCAACACCCTAGCATCCACCTAGAACTCCATAGCAATCACCAAGCAACACTCTAGCAACTTCATAGAACTCCATAGCAACCATCTGGCAACACCCTTGCAACTGCCTGGACCTCCATAGCAACTACCTAGCAACACCCTATCAACCGCCTAAAAATCCATAGCAACCACCTAGCAACTGCCTAGATCTCTATAGCAACAACCTAGCAACACCCTAGCAACCACCTAGAGCACCCTAGCAACTGCCTAGATCTCCATAGCAACCACCTAGCAACACGCTAACAATCACCTAGGACCCCATAGCACCCACCTAGCAACACCCTAGCAACCGCCTAGAACTCCATAGCAACCCCCTAGCAACACCCTAGGAACCACCTAAAACTCCATAGCAACCACCTACCAACACCCTAGCAACCACCTAGAACACACCGGAAACCGTCTAGAACTCCATAGCAACCACTTAGCAACACCCTAGCAACCGCCTAGAACTCCATATGAACCACCTAGCAACACCCTAGCCACCATCTAGAACACCCTGGCAACTGCCAAGAACTCCATAGCTAACACCAAGCAACATCCTAGAAACCACCTAGATCTCCATAGCTACGACCTAGCAACTCTCTAGATACCACCTAAAACACCCTAGCAACCGCCTAGAACAATTTAGCAACTTCTTAGCACTGTTCATTCTGTTCAATACAAAATCGAATTTGCATTGGCGGCAATCACACTTCACAATTTCTGCAGGAATTGTCTAGTTCGCTTAATTATCCCACGGCTTGTACACTCGAAAATAAATGTTTTATATCATATCACAAAAAAATCGTATATACCGGTGAATAATCTTCCAAAGTCCAGAATCCTTAACACGTTTATGTAAACCTGTTGTGTTGTGATGGAAAAACACCCCTTAGACAGACTGAATAGTTGTACGCAAAGGAATTGGAGCTGGAATGGACTGAGATATTTATTCACACATATTTATTCACACATGCCCTATCCCTTCACAGTCCTAGCCCCCCCCCCCCCCCCCCCCCAAAAAAACCTGAAAACGAAACAAACTGAACTTAAAAAGTGTGAAACCAAAATAGCGTCAGACACATACTACAGAAATAAGCACCCTTATATGAACCTCTGGGCGACTTGAACCTGCTGCATGGGTACACTTCACCAGCTGGAGGGGCCCCAGATTGCCCCGATTCCCTCTGATTCCCAGACTGATAGCTTCCGGAAACCACAGTTTAAACTTTTCAGAATTTTCAGTTTAAACACTGCTCACTCAGCTTCCACAACCCGAGACGTTACACCACAGGATCATTCTTTCTGTGTGTTGATTATTTTTCCTTCAGCTTGAACCAATTATAAGTATGAAATGAAAAAAGTAACACTGCATTAAAAATTGCTCCTGAAGTTGTAATATTATGCTGATACCTACCTTTCATTTCCTCCTTCTGTTATACAAATGGATTGATTGTGTTGTATGTTCTTGTTGACAAGTATAGCTGTAGAAGTTGCTGTACCACCTTGTAGGTTTTTATATTTATCAGTAAAATTTGTCAAAAATTGATTGATAAATTGATCCATTGATTTTATTGTTGTGAAATAATGCATTTCCTTTTTGACAGGAAATGCAGTTTGCCCTGAGTTTCACAGTGCAGATTTTGCTGTTGATAGGCAGAGATGGTAAGTCGAACAAAGGATGTGCGTCATCTACTGCCAAATGCACAAGATCGAGTGTGACACTGCCTCATATTGTGACTATGGCCAGTGACTATGGCCAGACCATCTCTCAAAACCTGTACTGGTGGCTCCACTGTGTGCTGCATATAGCATGTGTATATAGAGGTTACATTTTCATAATTGCTACCACGTTTTAATTTCAGTGTTATAAAATGAGTAAATGCTAATATTTGGATTTTGGCATTTTAGATTTATATTATTTGATATATTATATTAGCTGTTGAATGTCTGAGCAATGAATTGTGCTGAGAACTAAATTAATGCAAATTATCTAATTCATGTAATTACTGGTTGTGTTATACAGTGTAAGTTAACATGGCTGACATAACATTACAGGAACTGCGTATTTCTGGGTGGGTACCTGCTTTTTGGAAAAGCTGATATAAAAAAATATCATCTTTAATTAACATATGCTGGCTGCTCTGTATGAGAGCCTCTACTAAACATCTACTGTGATGTGATTTATTTGATAGTGCCCAATTTCCTATATTCCTTTCTCAAAGATTAAGGTTATTGTGTAGATTCCCAGCCAAGAAAGAGCAACACTAAAACATCAACCCAAAATATTGTATGTTCAAATTTTGATAAATATGTAAATATGTGTAGGTTTGGGTAAATATGTATATGTGTTCAGATATTGGTAATGTGTAGATCTACATAGTTTTGGGTACAGAGTTAGACATGTGTAGACTTGGTAAATATGTATATATGTGCTGATTTTTTGTGAATATGCAGATAAGTGCCGGTTTAGTTAAATACGTAGATACGTGCTGATTTGGTTGACTGTATATATTTGTGCATTACTCAATAAATTAATCACATACTATATTGTATTATTATATATGTGAATTATTTTACCTCCAAATGTGCTTGGTCATTCCTGAGAGTCTGGTTTTTCAGTCCCCTGCTTAGTGTTTCACTGTCGTAGAAATCCACTGACAGGAGGTAAAGCTGACCAGGTATAGCAGGGCTGTAGGGAACATGTCCCATATGGGTCAGTCCCATTTTGGCTCAGAACATGGTCTGGTCTCCATTTCCTCTCTGTCCTCCAGGGCTCTACGCAGAGGAATGCCCCGAAACCGTGATCCACTGCTGCGGGGACTGCATCCAATCTGGACCGTTCTGTCACTGGTGCAGGCAGCTGGTGAGCCATCCTGCTCACAACAAAGCACCGCAGACACAGCTTCACAGACTCAGCTTCACAGACACAGCTTCACAGACACAGCCTTCACAAACATAGCCTTCACAGACATAACCTTCACAGACATAGTCTTCACAGACAGAACCTTCACAAACATAGCCTTCAAAGACACAGCCTTCACAAACATAGCCTTCAAAGACACAGCCTTCACAAACATAGTCTTCACAAGCCTTTCACATCGTGAAACAAAAATGTAGAAAAACGCCCTTAAATAAAAGCTGTGCAAGAGATGTGCACTTTAAAAACATGTGAATTGTTTGATTACAAATCTAAAATTGTGGAGTACAGATTCAAATCAAGGAATAATATCTTTTTTTTCTGTAGTAGACAAAATCTCAGTCTCAATATTTAAATCTAGATTAAAAATGCACCTCTATGCTCAGGCTTATAATCAGTTGTAGTCTGGAGACAGAATGCGAGAAGCCTGTAGCCTGTAGAGCTTTGTAGGTGGCAATTCTTTCCTTACTGTAACTTGTCAATCAGCTGTGACCCGACTTTACATGGGCTGGCTCTTGATAGGCGGGTATGGTTGTCTACCCCTCATGACTGCATGGGCTCTCCATCCCTGTCCTAGTAGCTATGCAGCCATATTCTACTCCTGGCGGGGTCCCCCCAATACATACTACTGCCACTTTACCCACTGTCTGCTATATTGCAAATTCCCTAATTGCCGTTTCTACCCTCTTCCCCACGCTGCCGGCGGGGCTCTTGCCCCAACCCTCGAGAGTGCTTTGAGAGTCGTCTGGTCTCCCCCACCTCTGCGGTCCAGCCTGTCTTTCGTCATTGCCTCCACCCTGCCCACATCTGTTGCCACCTGCTGTTCCCCATCACATTCACCCATCATCAGAGCCACATCATAAACCTGGGGTGACATAGCTCAGGAGGTAAGACCGATTGTCTGGCAATCGGAGGGTTGCCGGTTCAAACCCCACTCTGTCAAAGTGTCCTTGAGCAAGACACCTAATCCCTAACTGCTCTGGCAAATGAGAGGCATCAATTGTAAAGCGCTTTGGATAAAAGCGCTATATAAATGCAGTCCATTTACCATAAACCTTATAAAACTGACTGACATGTTGGTCACCAGTCGGCACCCTGAGCCGACCAGAGGAGGATGGGTTTCCCCCTTGAGACTGATTCTTTCCAAGGTTTCTTCCCATCTGCCACAGGGAGTTTTTGTCAGGGTGGGCGAGGGAATGGACCCAAACGCAGAGAAAAATATTCGAAAACCAACGGGGAAAATCCAAACTGAGAATATTACTTTTAATAAGAACGAAAGACAAAAGAGAACAAAAACACAGCCACGCAGGGCAAGTTTCAAAACTGGACTAAGCAAGAGTTCTTGAAATGCAAAACAAGGAAAATCCAGAAAAACATAACCAGGCAAAAAACAGAACTCGGGCAGGGAAGAAAACACTCAGGACAAAAATACAGAGTCACAAGTAGACGAGGGAGCACATACCGAAACTCCGTCAGAAAACACAGACACAAAAACCAAACAAGGATCCAGTACCTGAGTCAAGGAAGAGGGGAACTTAAATAGACCAGACACTGATGAGACACAGGAGGGCACCATGAACAATCAGGCCACAGAGAGGGAAGGGAAAACGAGACAACCCAAAAACAATAATAGAATAATTGAAAGCAATGATACAATTAAACAGGGGGAGCAGGACACAAAACAGAAGTTCCGCCATCTGGCGGCCCAACAAGGAAAGACAAACCGAAAACACAGAACCATGACAGTTTTTCCTTGCCACTGTTACCTTAGGCTTGCTCCTGTGGGGGTTAAGGCCACGGTTGTCTGTAAAGCGTATTGTGACAACTGCTGTAAAATATGCTATACAAATAAAATTTGATTGCTTGATTGATTGGAATAGCAAGGACATTTTTTTTTATATGACCACATTCCGGTGTAGCCAAACCTCTGCCAACGGACTGGCTACTCCAGGCGCAGCGTTCTTTAGCAAAAGCCATGATAACAGTTAATCAGTAATTTATTTATGTTCACAGAACATTTTTCAATGTGACACTGTCACCTCCGCCCTCCGCCCCCCCCCCCCCCCCCCCCCCAAACCTTTTTACATTCTGGTATTTTGGTATTTGGCCACTTCCCCTCGATTTCCATCCTGTGATGGTGGACCAAACTGTAACGCCATCAGACTGCAACGCTACCGAGGCAACTGCAGAAGAAAGAAGTTCTGGTTCCTCTCTGAGAAGAGCGGTGGTGCTTGAGTGGGTCTACAGATTTATTTCAGAGCTCATATCTAAACTGTAAGTAGGCCCTTTTTAATGCAAATCCGACTCTGTATCAGTATGTGCATCTATATCCCTGTCATTTACTCAATGTACGTGTGTGTGTGTGTGTGTACATGATAACATGGAAACATTGTTTTGTAAATGATTTTAAGAACATAGCATATAGTATAAAACCGTATCAGAAACTGGCTGCATCTCTACAGTATGATATTGTGGCAGTTTATATTTGTAATATCCATGGATTACGTCTCTTGTCTGTTTTGTTTCACTTCCAGAGAACAATGTTTTCATTTTGAATTTGTGTGTACTATCAAAACCAAAATGAGCAAGTTTAGCTCTCAAAGTGGTTTGAAAGAAATCTTAGAATGTCTGTGATTGGGCATGTCAAAAAATGGCAGTGTTTTCTCTTTTTGTATTGGCATAGAATGCTGCCAGAACTGATAGCGCCTTCCTTCCTGAGGTGGAGGAAGAGATATTGATTCACAAAAAGGATTCCAGGAGCATTAGCGGCCCGTGTTGTCAACTTCATTAGCCATTTGATTGGTCCTTCACATTTAAAATAAGATTTAATTCACAACTCAGGAAAACCAAGAATTTACATTTGTTAATTAATTAATTGCTCTTTCGGGCAGGGTTACACGTTCATTTGCACATCTGAGTCAGAGTCAAAACTAATAAAAATAATAATAATAATAACTAGACAATTCCTGCAGAAATTGTGAAGTGTGGTTGCCGCCAATGCAAAGTCGATTTTGTGCTGAAGGGAGTGAACAGTTTCTGTAGTATAACGCCGGGCACCCACCGCATGCGTAGCGTAAGCGGCGCGTAAGAAAGCACGGCGAAGCAGCACGGCGCGGCGCGTAGCGTGTCTACACTGGTTCCGTTTGTGTCGCGCAAAGGCTTGCTTAAAGCTCTATATTCCTAGTAGCTCTCGCAGTCTGCAGTGGGATTACATCGTGTATTTCACGTTTGTTCACGACTTGATTATGGGTTAAGTGAATACTTGGTGAGAGACCCTTTTCAGTTTGTTAATTTGGTAATATTTCGTTAACTCATGTAAATACGTGAGGAAGTAAACGCCTTAAATAATTACCATAAGCTTAAATCGCAATGTAGCCTGCATAATAATAAATCTCAAACTGTATTCATTTATTTGCTTGGTTAACAAGCGAGCCAATTTTATGAAGAATATGTAATGATCATAATAATAATAATAAATAATCCATAACCAACCATTGGGAATTCCCGTGTCGTCTTGTAATTCATGTCAAAACATTTATAGGATCAGATTTAGTAAAATCAGCTAATCATCAACAAGATAGTGTAACAGTTTAATCTTGAAGCGATATGAACACCACAACGCCATGAACACCGGAAGCTTTGAAGTACAAGTGCAATAAAGGCTTGCTTACAACTTCATTTATAAAATAGGTGCATTTTCATCGGCAAGACCACTAAATAATCTGACTTTTTAAAGCTCTGTGGATTGTCTGATTTTTATTAACAAGCCCTTTTTGAAAGCACGGCGAACGAAGACATCGGAGAAGTCAAATAGGCTGAGCAGTGGTTGGTTAAAAACTACCTTCCAACACTCAAGCTAACAAACCGCTGCTCGGTGCATTCACTTATACATCATTCAATAGGCTACGTCTTTCTGTGGTGTATTTTCAAATTTATCCCACCCCCTCCGCAAAATAAGATAACTTAGTTTCGCTTTCTTTTCCCCCAGGTTCCAGTTTTTTTGTGTTTTTTTTCTGCAAGGACAATACAAAAACGAAAAGGCTTGTATTTTTTTTAACTGCTTATAAAATATCTGGGAGGGAACTAGGGACACACCCCCAGTAGCCTAATATAAGGATGAAATATAAATCAGAGCATGTATACCTAGAATTTTAGAGCATATTTCTGTGTATAAACAGGTCATCATGAGGCGCGTCAAGCAGAAAAATAGAACAGAAGCGAAAAACTACGCTTCAGTTCGCTTGTGTCGCACAAGCTTCGCAGCCGGTTCGCGACGCTTTCGCATCTGGTGTAGAGGACGTCGCCCGCTGCCGTTGTAATAACAGTACTTCAACTACGCTTCAGTTACGCGCGTAGTGCGCTCGCGGTCGCTACGCCTGCGGTGGGTGTCCGGCTTAAGCAGAGACAGAGTATGGTGTACATGCTATAACATCACGGCAAGGAGTTGAATTGCGACACACATATTCAGAGCTAAATTAACCCTTCCTCAATCCTTGAGATCAGTGTTTGACTCACGGTATGCGGTGACGAGTGACGGCGAATCATAAAGCTAGCTGGACAGTTCAGAGGGTCTTGGAAAAACCCTATGTCTACACTGCGCGACCGCACCGTTTTAAAAAGCAAGACAGGGCTTGGGAGATTAATTTGATTGACTTATGGTTTTACGTGAAGTTCAGCATTTTTACCATTCAACTGAAAACATTTAATTGGGCTGAAATTCAGAGTTTAATCTGTTACCTTAGATACCAACTCATAGACAGAGGATAGTAGCCTATTACGTGTTAGCCGAGCCAAATTTCTAAGAAAGAAAATGAGGCGAGAAATATGTGTTAAAATAGTTGCATACAGCTTCCGTGAATAAGTATCGGCTGGTAGCCAGTACCAGTAATTTCTGTTGTAACCAGGGGTGCATCAACAAGCAAGCGGAGTCGTGTACTGTAGCAAACGCGCTGGGGTGAGAAAGCATTGCTTTCACTGACTGAATGCGTAATGCAGCTATAATGAGACCAAAGTTTCCAACACGCTGGAATATAAAACGGTATTACAAAAAATTTGATATATAATACATTGTTAGAAAGCTTATTCGGTCACCTATTAGATCGATGATGTGTAGATCAAGCCAGATTGTACTACAAAGTTCGACAACACCCAAAGCAACATGCAACAAGTTGACATGGTTTTCTGCAGTAAGACCGGACCAGAAGCTGCTGCACACGTGCTGTTCACGGCGTTGTTGCACTTTTTAGTACAGTCTGGCTTGTTTGAGAATTCATTTAATCAGTAGGTGAGAGTATAAGCTTTCTAACCATGTATAACACGTCTAATTTTGGTTTTGGAATATCGGTTTTAGGTCAACCGAACGTTTTCTCATCATCGCATTCAATGCATTCACTCTTTGTTAGCACTAGCATTCAAAGATGCTGCACCTGACGAAACGTCCTCAACGAATTTGCGTAATATCTTGTAAAATACTATTATTATTGAGGACTTCTGGGTATGCCTAAGCCATATGTTTGTTGATATACCTAGCTGACAGCGTTTTCATTTGTAATTTTGCATTTGGAATACCATTTTATCGCGTTCACTTCCGCATTCAGCTATATCATTTCTGGTGGCTAAGTCGCCAGGAAACCTAGTTTGAACAACACAATCCGTACATGTACGTCTTCGTAAAGGTCTTATCTACATTGTGGTATAAAGCATTTGAGGTTTACGAATGTGTGTTTTCTGTAATTACGATGAAAAGGGAGATATGCACCATCTCTGGGTTCTGAATACCCAGTAGATAAACCAGGTGAAAACGTACAGCGGAATGCATCACGTGTGCAAAGCCAACCAATGTGTAACTTCATCGCTCACGTGTGAATGACGTCACAGTCCCATAGATTCTCTATGGGAAAAATTGCCCCCAAAAAATCATATTTCTCAAAAACCATGCAGCGAAACTTTCCACAAAGTAATAGCACACCAATCCCAATCAAGCTGCTCGATTTGACATATTGCACGTGCATGTGGTGCGAAAACTCTGGGAGGAGTAGCAGTCCAAAGAATGGGAGGAATAATAAATAAGAAGAATATGTGAGATAATAGTAGTGTGATTGCCTAAGGCAACCACACTAATAATATGTGCAAAAATAGTAGTGTGATTGCCAAAGGCAACCACACTAATAATAATAATAATAATAATAACTAGACAATTCCATAGCAACCACTTAACAACACCCTAGCAACTGCCTAGAACTCCATAGCAACCACCTAGCAACACCCTCGCAACCACCAAGAACTCCATAGCAACCACCTAGAACTCCATAGCAACCACCAAGCAACACCCTAGCAACCACCTAGAACTTCATAGAACATCTAGCAACACCCTAGCAACCGCCTAGAACTCCATAGCAACCACATAGCAACACCCTAGCAACCACCTAGAACACCCAAGCAACCACGTAGAACTTCATAGAAACCACCTAACAAAACACTAGTAACCACCTAGAACACCCTAGCAACCGCCTAGAACTCCATAGCAACAACCTTGCTACAATCTTGCAACCTCCTTGAACTCCATTGCAACCACCTAGAACACCCTAACAACCTCCTAGAACTCCATAGCGAGCACCTAGCAACACCCTAGCAACTGCCTATAACTTCGTAGCAACCACTTAGCAATACCCAAGCATCCACCTAGAACTCCATAACAATCACCTAGCAACACCCTAGCAACTGCATAGAACTCCATAGCAACCACCTAGCAACACCCTAGCAACTGCCTAAAACTCCATAGCGACCACCTAGAACACACTAGCAACTGCCTAGAATTCCATAGCAACCACTTAGAACACCCTAACAACTGCCTGGAACTCCATAGCAACTACCTAGCAACACCCTATCAACCGCCTAAAACTCCATAGCAACCACCTAGCAACTGCCTAGCAACCACCTAGAGCACCCTACCAACTGCCTAGATCTCCATAGCAACCACCTAGCAACACGCTAGCAACCACCTAGTACCCCATAGCACCCGCCTAGCAACACCCTAGCAACCGCCTAGAGCTCCATAGCAACCCCCTAGCAACACCCTAGGAACCACCTAAAACTCCATAGCAACCACCTACCAACACCCTAGCAACCACCTAGAACACCCCGGAAATTGCCTAGAACTCCATAAGAACCACCCAGCAACACCCTAGCCACCATCTAGACCACCCTAGCAACCGCCTTGAATGCAAATTGCCACCACCTAGCAATTCCCTAGAAACCATCTAGAACTCCATAGCTAACACCAAGCAACATCCTAGAAACCACCTAGGTCCCCATAGCTACGACCTAGCAACTCTCTAGATACCACCTAAAACACCCGAGCAACCGCCTAGAACAATTTAGCAACTTCTTAGCACTGTTCATTCTGTTCAATACAAAATCGAATTTTCATTGGCGGCAATCACACTTCACAATTTCTGCAGGAATTGTCTAGTTCCTTTAATTATCCCACGGCTTGTACACTCGAAAATAAATGTTTATATCATACCACAAAAAAGCGTATATACCGGTGAAGAATCTTCCAAAGTCCAGAATCCTTAACACGTTTATGTAAACCTGTTGTGTTGTGATGGAAAAACACCCCTTAGACAGACTGAATAGTTGTATGCACAGGGATTGGAGCTGGAATGGACTGAGATATTTATTCACACATTCACACATGCCCTACCTCTTCACAGTCCTAGCCCCCCCAAAAAAAACAAAAAAAAACCTGAAAACGAAACAAACTGAACTTAAAAAGTGTGAAACCAAAATAGCGTCAGACACATACTACAGAAATAAGCACCCTTATATGAACCTCTGGGCAACTTGAACCTGCTGCATGTGCACACTTCACCAGCTGGAGGGGCCCCAGATTGCCCCGATTCCCTCTGATAGCTTCCGGAAACCAGTTTAAACTTTTCAGAATTTTCAGTTTAAACACTGCTCACTCAGCTTCCACAACCCGAGACGTTACACCACAGGATCATTCTTTCAGTGTGTTGATTATTTTTCCTTCAGCTTGAACCAATTATAAGTATGAAATGAAAAAATTAACACTGCATTAAAAATATCTCCTGAAGTTGTAATATTATGCTGATACCTACCTTCCATTTCCTCCTTCTGTTATACAAATGGATTGATTGTGTTGTACAGTCCCCTCCAAAAGTATTGGAACAGCAAGGTCAATTCCTTTGTTTTTGCTACACACTGAAGACAATTGAGTTTGAGTTCAAAAGATGTACATGAGATGACAGATCCGAATTTCAGCTTTTATTTCCTGGTAATTTTATCTAGATTTGTTAAATAACTTAGAACATATCACTTTTTGTATCAGACAACCCAATTTTTAGGTGAGCAAAAGTATTGGAACATGTGACTGACAGGTGTTTCTTGTTGCCAAGATGTGTCCTGTTAGATTGATTGGTTAAAAAATAAATAGTTCTGAATGTCTACTCTTGGTTTTAGCCTTGGGTTTTGCCTGTGAAAACTGCATGTGTTATAAAAGAAACTAACATGAAGACCAGAGAGCCGTCTTTGGGAGAAAAGTAAGCTTAGAAAAGAGGGGAAATCGATCAGAGCCATTGCACAAGCATTGGGGATAGCTTGTACGACAACTTGGAATGTCCTGAGAAAGAAACCGCTGGCGTACTGAGCAACAGATATTGAACAGGTCAACCAAGGAAAACAGCAGTTGATGACAGAAACATTGTGAAAGCTGTGAAGAAAACCCTCAAAACATCAGTCAGTGACATCACAAACAATCTCCACAGGACAGGGGTGAAGGTATCTCAATCAACCGTTCGAAGAAGACTTAGAGACCAGCAATATAGAGGCTATACCACAAGATGCAAACCACTCAGCAGTAGTAAGAATCGGAAGACGAGATTACAATTTGCAAAGAAGTACAGAGATGAGCCACAAAGGTTCTGGAACAAAGTTTTATGGACTGATGAGACCAAGATTAACCTCTACCAAAGTGATGGAAAGGCCAAAGTGTGGAGAAAGAAGGGATCTGCTCATGATCCAAAACATAGCTCATCTGTGAAGAACGATGGAGGAAGTGTCATGGCTTGGGCTTGCATGGCTGCTTCTGGAGTGGGCTCACCATCTTTATTGATGATGTAACTCATGATGGTAGCAGCAGGATGAATTCAGAAGTCTACAAAAACATTCTGTCTGCCAACTTACGGAGAAATGCGTCCAAACTAATTGGGAGGAACTTCATCATACAGCAAGACAATGACCCAAAATATACTGCCAACACAAAGGATTTCATTAGGGAGAAAAAGGAAGGTTTTAGACTGGCCAAGTCAATCACCAGACCTTAACCGAATTGAGCATGCTTTTCACCTCCTGAAGAGGAGATTGAAGGGAAAAACCCCCCGAAACAAACAACTGAAAGTGTCAGGGGGTTGGTGGGGGGATCAGGACCCAAAAGCAGAGTGAAGGGAAAAAACTCAACTCCAAAAGGGTAGGAAACAAAGGCTTTACTTAACAACTCCAGGACAAAGGGAACAAAAAGCCTCGCAGGGCAACCTTCACAAAACACAAAGAAAAACTTCAAAAAACAAGGAAATCCAAAAGTATGTTGAAAACAGAACATGGGCAGGAACACACGGGGCAGGAACATGATCCGACGCACGCACTGACAAACAACCAACAAGGATCCAGCACCTGAGTCAGGGAGAAGGAAAACTTAAATAGACACGACACTGACGAGACACAGGAGGGCACAATGAACAATCAGGCCACAGAGAGGGAAGGGAAAATGAGACAACCCATAAACAATAATATAATAATTGAAAACAATAATACAATTAGACAGGGGGAGCAGGACACAAAACAGAAGTGCCGCCATCTGGCGGCCCAACAAGGAAAACACAGACAGGAACACAGAACCATGACAGAAAGAGGCTGCAGTAAAAGCCTGGAAAAGCATCACAAAAGAAGAATGCAACAGTTTGGTGATGTCAATGGGTCCCAGGCTTGATGCAGTTATTGCAAGCAAGAGATATGCTACCAAATATTAAGTGTCATTTGCTTTCATTTACTTAAATACTCTCTGTTCCAATACTTTTGCTCACCTAAAAATTGGGTGGTCTGATACCAAAGGTGCGATGTTCTAAGTAGTTTAACACATCTAGGTGTAAATACCAGGAAATAAAAGCTGAAATTCTGAACTCTTGTCTCATGTTCATCTTTTTATCTCAACCCCAAATGTATTCAGTGTATTGCAAAAACAAAGGAATTGGCCTTGCTGTTCCAACACTTTTGGAGGGGACTGTATATTCTTGTTGACAGGGATAGCTGTAGAAGTTGCTGTACCACCTTGTAGGTTTTTATATTTAGCAGTAAAATTTGTCAAAAATTGATTGATAAATTGATCCATTGATTTTATTGTTGTGAAATAATGCATTTCCTTTTTGACAGGAAATGCAGTTCCCCCTGAGTTTCACAGTGCAGATTTTGCTGTTGATAGGCAGAGATGGTAAGTCGAACAAAGGATGTGCGTCATCTACTGCCAAATGCACAAGATCGAGTGTGACACTGCCTCATATTCCTGTATGAAATCTGTCAGAATACCAGGATGTGACTATGGCCAGACCATCTCTCAAACCCTGTACTGGTGGCTCCACTGTGTGCTGCATATGGCATGTGTATATAGAGGTTAAATTTTCATAATTGCTACCATGTTTAAATTTCAGTGCTATAAAATAAGTAAATGCTAATATTTGGATTTTGGCATTTTAGATTTATATTATTTGATATATTATATTAGCTGTTGAATGTCTGAGCAATGAATCGCTGAGAACTAAATTAATGCAAATTATCTGATTTGTGTAATTACTGGTTGTGTTATACAGTGTAAGTTAACATGGCTGACATAACATTACAGGAACTGAGTATTTCTGGGTGGGTACCTGCTTTTTGGTAAAGCTGATATAAAAAAATATCATCTTTAATTAATATAATATGCTGGCTGCTCTGAATGAGAGCCTCTACTAAACATCTACTGTGATGTGATTTATTTGATAGTGCCCAATTTCCTATATTCCTTTCTCAAAGATTAAGGGTATTGTGTAGATTGTCAGCCAAGAAAGAGCAACACTAAAACATCAGCCCAAAATATTGTTTGTTCAAATTTTGATAAATATGTAAATATGTGTAGGTTTGGGTAAATATGTATATGTGTTCAGATATTGGTAATGTGTAGATCTACGTAGTTTTGGGTACAGAGTTAGACGTGTAGACTTGGTAAATATGTATATATGTGCTGATTTTTCTGTGAATATGCAGATAAGTGCCGGTTTAGTTAAATACGTAGATACGTGCTGATTTGGTTGACTGTATATATTTGTGCATTACTCAATAAATTAATCACATACTATATTGTATTATTTTATATGTGAATTATTTTACCTCCAAATGTGCTTGGTCATTCCTGAGAGTCTGGTCTCCATTTCCTCTCTGTCCTCCAGGTCTCTACGCAGAGGAATGCCCCAAAACCGTGATCCACTCCTGCGGGGACTGCATCCAATCTGGTCCGTTCTGTCACTGGTGCAGGCAGCTGGTGAGCAATCCTGCTCACAACACAGCACCACAGACACAGCTTCACAGACACAGCCTTCACAAACATAGCCTTCACAGACATAGCCTTCACAAACATAGCCTTCACAGACATAACCTTCACAGACATAGCCTTCACAAACATAGCCTTCACAGACATAACCTTCACAAACATAGCCTTCACAAACATAGCCTTCAAAGACATAGCCTTCACAAACAGTGTCTTCACAAACATAGCCTTTACACACATAGCCTTCACAGACACAGCCTTCACAAACATAGCCTTCACAGACATAGCCTTCACAGACACAGCCTTCACAAACAGTCTTCACAAACATAGCCTTTACACACATAGCCTTCACAGACATAGCCTTTACACACATAGCCTTCACAAATATAGCCTTCACAGACATAGTCTTCACAGACACAGCCTTCACAAACAGTCTTCACAAACATAGCCTTTACACACATAGCCTTCACAGACATAGCCTTCACAAACATAGTCTTCACAGACATAGCCTTCACAAACATAGTCTTCACAAACATAGCCTTCACACACATAGCCTTTACACACATAGTCGTCACAAAAGGAAGTCTTCACAAACATAGCACAAGGGAAGGAGAGTTTCCTGTCATGGTTCTGTGTTTTCCTGTGTGTTTCCCTTGTTGGGCCGCCAGATGGCGGCACTTCGGTTTTGTGGTCTGCTCCCCCTGTTCAATTGTATGATTGTTTTCAATTGCCCGATCTGGTTGTCTCGTTTTCCCTTCCCTCTCTGTGGCCTGATTGTTCATGGTGCCCTCCTGTGTCTCGTCAGTGTCTGTCTACTTAGTTTCCCTTCCCCTGGACTCAGGTGCTGGATCCTTGTTGGTTTGTCGGTTGTTGGTTGCTTGTCTCGTTCATGTTCATGTTCATGTTCATGTTCATGTTCATGTTCATGTTCATGTTCATGTTCATGTTCATGTTCATGTTCCTGCCCAGTGTGTACCTGCCATGTTCTGTTTTCACGCGCTTTTGGATTTTGGATTTTCTTTGTTCTGTGCTTGGAAGTTTCTTTGTGTTTGAGAGTTGCCCTGCGAGGCCCTTTGTTCCCTTTGTTTCCTTTTTGTAAGTAAAGTCTTTGGTTCTTTCGTACCTTTTGGAGTTTGAGTTTTTCCCCCCTCCGCATTTGGGTCCTAACCCTCCACACACCCTGACAGTTTCCCATTTAAATTTCTCATTCCCTGCAAATGTGTCACAAAGATTACGAAACTCACTACAAAATGAATTTGTTCAGAATGCAGAGCACCACAGAGTCTTACTTATAGGGAAGTACCTAAAATACAGTGAATTTACACCCTCCACCCTTCCGTTATACTGGAAAGAAATTAAATTATTCGTCTGAGAAATCAAATGTATGGATTTTATCTTCTTTTTTCATGTATTCATAAGTAAGGGATTGAAAGTTTGGCATCTGCATCAGTGCCTTTGTCTAGCTTATTGGGTATGAGAACTTCAGCCACTCTGGTACTGATCCACCAGACCCAACTGATCAGACTGTGTCCCCCCACAGAACTTCACCAAGCAGGGCGAGTCGGACACCGTTCGCTGTGACACCAGGGTGGCCCTGCGAGAGAGAGGCTGCGAGGCAGACAACATCATCTCCCCCCAAAACTCCCAAACCCTGGTGAAGAACCTCCCGCTCACCACATCCTCCACAGGCAATAAGGAGCTGGTGCAACTGAAACCGCAGCAGATCAGACTGGACCTGCGTCCCGGTGAGCTCCGCTCCCAGTTCAAATCCCGCTCAGGCTGCACTCTGTACCTCTGCACCCCCCCCCCCATATATTTCCTGCTTTGTGCTGTTCAGTCACCATTTATTTTATAAATCTTATCAGTCGTGTAGTGCCCAGTAACCAAAGTTGCTTCAGGAATTGCACCAGGCTCATGAGTTGAGCATAGTGGGACTAAGCACAAACTGGCTTCAGTAAGTACCTGCATCAGACTCTTGAGTTGAGTATAGTGGGACTAAGCACAAACTGGCTTCAGTAAGTAATTTCACCAGACTCTTGAGCTGAGTATAGTGGGACTAAGCACAAACTGGCTTCAGTAAGTAATTGCATCAGGCTCTTGAATTGAGTATAGTGGGACTAAGCACAAACTGGCTTCAGTAAGTAAGTGCATCAGACTCTTGAATTGAGTATAGTGGGACTAAGCACAAACTGGCTTCAGTCACTGCATCAGGCTCTTGAGTTGAGTATATTGGGACTAAGTACAAACTGGCTTCAGTAACTGCATCAGACTCTTGAGTCGAGTATAGTGGGACTAAGCACAAACTGGCTTCAGTAACTACACCAGACTCTTGAATTGAGTATAGTGGGACTAAGCACAAACTAGCTTCAGTAACTGCATCAGGCTCTTGAGGTGAGTATAGTGGGACTAAGCACAAACTGGCTTCAGTAATTGCATCACACTCTTGAGTTGAGTATAGTGGGACTAAGCACAAACTTGCTTCAGTAACTGCATCAGACTCTTGTGTTGAATATAATGGGACTAAGCACAAACTGGCTTCAGTAAGTAATTGCCTCAGGCTCTTGAGTTGAGTATAGTGGGACTAAGTACAAAGTGGCTTCAGTAACTGCATCAGACTCTTGAGTTGAGTATAGTGGGACTAAGCACAAACTGGCTTCAGTAAGTAATTGCATCAGGCTCTTGAGTTGAGTATAGCGGGACTAAGCACAAACTGGCTTCAGTAAGTAACTGCATCAGGCTCTTGAGTTGAGTATAGTGGGACTAAGCACAAACTGGCTTCAGTAAGTAACTGCATCAGGCTCTTGAGTTGAGTATAGTGGGACTAAGTACAAAGTGGCTTCAGTAACTGCATCAGGCTCTTGAGTTGAGTATAGTGGGACTAAGCACAAACTGGCTTCAGTAAGTAATTGCATCAGGCTCTTGAGTTGAGTATAGTGGGACTAAGCACAAACTGGCTTCAGTAATTGCACCAGGGTCTTGAGTTGAGTATAGTGGGACTAGGCACAAACTGGCTTCAGTAATTGCATCAGGCTCTTGAGTTGAGTATAGTGGGACTAAGCACAAACTGGCTTCAGTAAGTAACTGCATCAGGCTCTTGAGTTGAGTATAGTGGGACTAAGTACAAAGTGGCTTCAGTAACTGCATCAGGCTCTTGAGTTGAGTAGAGCGGGACTAAGCACAAACTGGCTTCAGTAAGTAACTGCATCAGGCTCTTGAGTTGAGTATAGTGGGACTAAGCACAAACTGGCTTCAGTAATTGCACCAGGCTCTTGAGTTGAGTATAGTGGGACTAAGCACAAACTGGCTTCAGTAATTGCATCAGGCTCTTGAGTTGAGTATAGTGGGACTAAGCACAAACTGGCTTCAGTAAGTAATTGCATCAGGCTCTTGAGTTGAGTATAGCGGGACTAAGCACAAACTGGCTTCAGTAAGTAACTGCATCAGGCTCTTGAGTTGAGTATAGTGGGACTAAGCACAAACTGGCTTCAGTAATTGCACCAGGCTCTTGAGTTGAGTATAGTGGGACTAAGCACAAACTGGCTTCAGTAATTGCATCAGGCTCTTGAGTTGAGTATAGTGGGACTAAGCACAAACTGGCTTCAGTAAGTAATTGCATCAGGCTCTTGAGTTGAGTATAGTGGGACTAAGCACAAACTATCTGTTCAGGCCTCCCCCACACTTTCCAGCTGAAGTTCAAACGGGTGGAAGACTACCCCGTGGACCTGTACTACCTGATGGACCTCTCCTACTCCATGAATGATGACTTGCAGAACGTGAAAAAGCTGGGGGTGGAACTACTGAAGACTCTGAAGAAGATCACCTCTCGCGCTCGGATCGGTAACGCTCTCTCCCCCTGGCCCATAATGCAATGCAACAGTACCACCACACTGTAAACGTAGGGTTAAAGGAAAAATTCACCCCGCTTTAGTAAATGTATATGTAGTAAATGTGCAATATGATTGATTTTGAAATTGCGAACATAATGACAAGTCACTGAGACCGTGACTGAGTTTGTCGGTCTAATGAAGCAGGACCCACCCTGCTCTGTGTTCGCACTGCTGTCTGCAGATGGTGAAAATCCCCCTCCCCCCCCCCCTTTATTTTCCCTTTTAAGTTTCCTCAAAGGTTTAAAAAAAAGTGACTGTGTTCGTAACGGCGCCGTCGTTCGCAGGTTTCGGCTCGTTCGTGGACAAGACGGTCATGCCCTTCACAGACACCAACCCAGAGAAGCTGAAGAAGCCGTGCCCGGAGAAGGAGCGCTCCTGCCAGTCTCCGTTCGGCTACAGGCACGTCCTGAGCTTGACCGATAACCAGGAGGAGTTCAACAGGAGGGTGTCCGAGCAGTTCATCTCCGGCAACCTGGACTCCCCCGAGGGAGGCCTGGATGCCATCATGCAGACCGCCGTGTGTGGGGTGAGACCGCATTACACCCGTGTTCTTTTTTATGTGGTTTAATCACACTTTCTATGCTTGGTCCTTCATTACAGTAGCTTGACACAGAACCTTCAGAAGGATTTTTACAGACATTCATAATTGTAGTCTGTAAACAACTGTAAATGGGCAAGTTGTTTGTGTTGCTTAGTGTGTGATAATGTCACTTATGTACGTTGCCGTGACATAATACAGCTTGTGCCTATTTGTGGCTGTTGACACACATTTAAGAAGGCTTAGGAAGCAGTTCTGAAGGTGCCACGAAGGAGTCTTATGAATATTGTATGAATTCACATAAAGTGTTACGGTTGATTTAAATGGTTCACTTGTGATTGACACACACAGTTCTATTATACTGTGAACACTAAGAAAATGTACATGGGAAGTCAATATGCTGGACACCTAGCTTTGAGATAACAACGTATGTGGCGGCAACTAGGGGTGTGCAGAGACGTCATTATCTGTATCTGTATCTGTATTTGGATAGAAGACAGGAAGTGGGCGTGGTTTATACAGGAAGTCACGTTACATAAGGCAAATGTTGTATTTTCTAACCTAATATTCATTGGCAATGCAATTGTTGTGCCTTCAAAGCATCAAATTGATTTAATATTAGCATATAATTAATTATGAAATATATTTCCACATCCTCATACTGTACTTTTCATCTCTCTTTTTTTATTTTTAACTAAACTAACTTTTATGAACTGTCTGAACCCCAGCACCCCAGCACAATCAGAAACAGAAAAAAATGTTTTATAAATCTTACGATTCTGTTTTGCATTGGAAATAGGAACTATGTACATAAAGATATACAGAAACATATCCTTCAGTTGAAGGGAATAATCTTACATTTCAATGATGCTGCGTTCGCGTTTCTTGATGTGTTAACGTTACTGCAGTTCACTAGGGAAACGTGAATGACTACTTTACAACAGAAATTACATAACAGTAATAGCCTACATGAACTTTTTTTTGCCTGTTTTATTATTATTTATTTATTTATTTTTTCCCCCTACTGAGCTAAGTTTGGATAGACTGCAAACCATTGGTGTCCTCATATTTTCCCTTGGTGGCAACTGTTACCATGAATGGATTTCGTGTTCATTATAGACAAGACCAAGACCTATGACTGATACATACAGCATGGATGCATATTGACTGAATTAGGCTACAAGGTAAAACGTCGGTTTTTTCAATATTTCGACTGGGGGTTTATTTTTTTAATGGAAGAAATTAACACATACAGCTAAAAACTACATATTCTAAGCTTGATTTTGATGTATAGGTTGCGGGGGTTTGAAAGAAATCCAGCTGCCACACCAGGCTTGTGTCTCGCTAGCTCCCGCACCTCCTCCTCGATGCGAGAGTTTCCCTGAGTGATAGCCGGGAACGGTCAGCTCTCAGCCCGCTGCCTGCTGTACGCTGACTCGGTGGGGGCGACTACAGAATATAGCGATCACTTTTCAATAAGGTGTAGTAAATGAAACGACTAGCCTAGTTAGTGAAATTAAAGTCCTATGTTGCAAACAGAATGTGCATTTTTATCTAGTGCCCCCCCCCCCCCCCCTCTCTCTCTCTCTCTCTCTCTCTCTCTCTCTGTGTCCGTGTAACGCTAGATATGGGCTATATGAACTCGACATGGAGCTGATTTTCTTTTTCTCCCGAATCCGAATAACGAGCAACTTCGGGTAGAACAAATATCTGTTTCCATCACATTATTCGTGCTTTCCCGAATACAGTATTCGGATTCGGATACATACCTAGCGGCAACCATATGTCTGGATACTTGCTAGTTTGATCATGATCATAGAAGTATTCCAATGTAAAAATAAGTGCCTTAGTCTCTTTAACCTGATTGCCAGCTTGTCCTGTTTAACCCTCTCTCAAACAACAGTGGGAATTATCTGTGTCTTTAAGGGCACAGCTACGATCTGAGGGCTAATTTGTACACATGGTATATAGATACTTATAACTGTGTGCACTATAAATATCTACATTTTCTGGCGGTGTCGTTATTGAAATAACACCGTCGTCTTTTCTAGCTTAAATTGACAGCTTCATTTCAGCATATGTAGTATAATGGGTAAGGACCCGGACTTGTAACCTAATGTTTGCCGGTTCAATTCCTGATAGGACACTGCCGTTGTACCCTTGAGCAAGGTACTTAACCTGCATTGCTTCTGTATGTATCCAGCTGCATAAATGGATACAATGTAAAAACTATGTAAAATGTTGTTTAAGTCGCTCTGGATAAGAGCGTCTGCTAAATGTCTGTAATGGAACGTGATGGAATTAGGCTCAATATGAGTTTGATGCAGCTTGCTGTTACTCATGCTCTTACGCTGAAGGCAGGTCAGTGGAGGCTGTGCAAAAAATGCTATGTTTAGCGCAGCTGCACATATGGCACATTTGGCGTCTCTGTAATCTGTCACAGGATAAGATTGGCTGGGGGAACAGCACCCGCCTGCTGGTGTTCACCGCCGACGCTGGCTTTCACATGGCGGGGGACGGGAAACTAGCCGCCATTTTGGAGCCCAACGATGGCAATTGCCACTTGGATGCGGGTCTGGGGTACAGCAAGAGCAACGATATGGTACGTGCAGCAACGTGTGTGCGCGTCTGTGCATGTGTATGTGTACATATATGTGTGCGCCAGTGTACGAGTTTGTGCGTTTGTATGTGTGTGTACGTTTCTGTGTGTGTGTTTGTGTGTGTGTGAACGTGACTGTATGTGTGTGTGCATGCGTAGAATGCAGTATAATGTGAAAACATTCCTGAGAAATTATGACTAGTACATCACAAATCAAAATTAACAATCATGTGAAAAGAGGAATTGTGTCTAAATGTCAGAATCTTTTTTTGTCAGTAATATTCAGATTAAGAACATTTTATATTAGTCCCACTGAGATAAGAAATCTCTTTTCTAAGAGAGACAAGAGGTTACTCTTTCCATTTAAATTTCACAGGCACTTAAAGGGTTCAAGTATTTAAAATAGTTATTTCCCCCAGCAGAGCTGTTGTGTGTGTGTGTGTGTGTGTGTGTGTGTGTGTGTGTGTGTGTGTGTGTGTCGGGGAAGGGGGGGTTGCTCATTAAAGCTCTATGCATACATGACTGCATCACCCAAATAGATGACTGCATCTTTTGTTTTTTGGGGCAAGACCTACTAATTAGGGTGCCTGGACATATGCATGTTTCACTTAATATGGAGCTACACACAATAAGGAGCTCATCCATGCAATCTGTTCAGCATGGACAGAAAACAAAACTGGCTTCATTAAAGATCACAGCACACCCAGGAGCCCCAAACATTCAGGCCTATTAAGAAATTATTTGTGCGTATTCATCTAGAAGTCGCAAGCATTAAGTGTCATTAGTGTGGTTGCCTTAGGCAATCACACTACTATTATCTCACATATTATTATTAGTGTGGTTGCCTTAGGCAAACACACTATTATTATTGCACATATTTATTATTATTATTCCGCCAGTTTTTTGGACTGCTACTCCTCCCAGAGTTTTCGCACCACATACATGTGCAATATGTCAAATCGAGTGGCTTGATCGGGAATGGTGTGCTATTACTTTGTGGAAAGTTTGGGTGCACGGTTTTTGAGAAATTTGCCTTTTTTTGGGGAATTTTTCCCATAGAGAATGAATGGCGGAATGTTCACCCTTGTGATGTCACAATGCTGTCTTCTCAGCCTTGTGATGTCACAATGGTCTGTCTTCTAGCAGCAGTGCTCTGGTCTCTCTCTGGCTTTGGACATTCAGCATTCATCTCTATGGGGCAAAATTGCCCTCAAGTTGTGAGATCCCTCATTGGACTTGGTAGAGAGTCCTTTGTCCATTGGTGGAGATCAGCAATGCCCCCCTTCCTGATTGGCTGATGTTTGATATTTCATAACTTTCGAACCGTTTGTCACAGAGAACTACGGGTCACGTCATTGGACTCAGTAAAGACCTAGCAACTGCCTAGAACTCCATAGCAACCACCTAGCAACATCCTAGCAACCGCCTGTAACTCCATAGCAATGACCTAGCAACACCCTAGCAACCACCTAGAACATCCTAGCAACCGCCTAGAACGCCATAACAACCACCTAACAACACACTAGCAACCACCTGTAACACCATAGCAACTGCCTAGAACTCCATAGCAACAACCTAGCAACACCCTAGCAACCACCTAGAACTGCATAGCAACCACCTTGCAACACCCTAGCAACCACCTGGAACACCATAGCAAATGCCTAGCAACACACTAGCAACCGGCTATAACTCCATAGCAACCACCTAGCAACACCATAGCAACCACCTAGAACTCCATAGCAAGCACCTAGCAACACCCTAGCAACCACCTGGAACACCATAACAACTGCCTAGCAACACCCTAGCAACCGCCTATAACTCCATAGCAACCACCTAGCAACATCCTAGCAACCACCTAGAAAACCCTAGAAACTACCTAGCAACACCCTAGCAACCGCCTATAACTCCATAGCAACCACCTAGCAACATCCTAGCAACCACCTAGCAACACCCTAGCAACCACCTGGAACACCATAGCAAATGCATAGCAACACCTTAGCAACCGGCTATAACTCCATAGCAATCACCTAGCAACACCATAGAAACCACCTTACAACACCCTAGCAACCACCTAGAATACCCAGGCAACCACCTAGCAACACCCTAGCAACCTCCTATAACTCCATAGCAACCACCTAGCAACATCCTAGCAACCACGTAGAATACCCTAGCAACCACCTAGCAATGCCCTAGCAACGACATGGAGCTCCATAGCAAACACCTAGCACCACCCTAGCAACCACCTGGAACACCATATCAACCACCTAGCAACATCCTAGCAGCTGCCTAGAACTCCATAGCAACCACCTAGAACACCATAGCAACCGCCTAGAATTCCATAGCAACCACCTAGAACTCCATAGAACCACCCAGCAACACCCTAGCAACCGCCTCAAACTCCATAGCAACCACCTAGCAACACCCTAGCAACCACCTGGAACACTATAGCAAATGCCTAGCAACACCCTAGCAACCACCTAGCAACTCCATAGCAACCACCTAGAACTCCATAGCAACCACCTAGCAACACCCTAGCAACCACCTGGAACACCATAGCAAATGCCTAGCAACACCCTAGCAACCGCCTATAACTCCATAGCAACCACCTAGCAACAGCCTAGCAACCGCCTATAACTCCATAGCAACCACCAAGCAACACCCTAGCAACCACCTGGAACACCATAACAACTGCCTAGCAACACCCTAGCAACCACCTATAACTCCATAGCAACCACCTAGAACTCCATAGAACCACCTAGCAACACCCTAGCAACCGCCTCAAACTCCATAGCAACCACCTAGCAACACCCTAGCAACCACCTGGAACACTATAGCAAATGCCTAGCAACACCCTAGCAACCACCTAGCAACTCCATAGCAACCACCTAGAACTCCATAGCAACCACCTAGCAACACCCTAGCAACCACCTGGAACACCATAGCAAATGCCTAGCAACACCCTAGCAACCGCCTATAACTCCATAGCAACCACCTAGCAACAGCCTAGCAACCGCCTATAACTCCATAGCAACCACCAAGCAACACCCTAGCAACCACCTGGAACACCATAACAACTGCCTAGCAACACCCTAGCAACCACCTATAACTCCATAGCAACCACCTAGCAACATCCTAGTAACTACTTAGATTACCCTAGCAACCACCTAGCAATGCCCTAGCAACCACCTGGAGCTCCATAGCAACCACCTAGCACCACCCTAGCAACCACCTGGAACACCATATCAACCACCTAGCAACATCCTTGCAACTGCCTAAAACTCTATAGAAACCACCTAGCAACACCCTAGCAACCGCCTCAAACATCATAGCAACTACCTACCACTGTTCACTGTTAGGCAATCACACTATTATTATCGCACATATTTCTTATTATTAGTGTGGTTGCCTTAGGCAAACACACTATTATTATTGCACATATTTAGTGTGGTTGCCTTAGGCAATCACACTATTATTATCGCACATATTATTTATTAGTGTGGTTGCCTTAGGCAATCACACTACTATTATCTCACATATTATTATTAGTGTGGTTGCCTTAGGCAAACACACTATTATTATTGCACATATTTATTATTATTATTATTATTGTTATTATTATTAGTGTGGTTGCCTTAGGCAAACACACTATTATTATTGCACATATTTATTATTAGTGTGGTTGCCTTAGGCAATCACACTACTATTATCTCACATATTATTAGTGTGGTTGCCTTAGGCAATCACACTACTATTATCTCACATATTATTATTATTATTAGTGTGGTTGCCTTAGGCAAACACACTATTATTATTGCACATATTTATTATTATTATTATTATTATTATTATTCCGCCAGTTTTTTGGACCGCTACTCCTCCCAGAGTTTTCGCACCACATACACATGCCATATGTCAAATTGACCGGCTTCTTTGGGAATCGATGGCTATTACTTTGTGGAAATTTTCGCTGCACGGTTTTTGAGAAATATGACTTTTTATGGCCAATTTTTCCCATTGAAAATGAATGGGGCGGTGACGTCATAAAAATGTGAATTATGAAGTTACAGCATTGGTCGGCTTTGCACACGTGATGCGGTCCGCTGTACGTCCTCACCAGCCACCAGAAAGGATATAGCTGAACGCGGAAGTGAACGGATAAAACAGTATTCCAAATGCAAAATTACAAATGAAAACGCTGTCAGCTAGGTATATCAACAAAACATATGGCTATGCGACGATTAAAACACTTTCGGTTGACCTAAAAAAAACGATATTCCAAAACCAAAATTAGACATGCTGTTATACCTTGTTAGAAAGCTCATGCTCTCACCTACTGAATAAACGAATTCTCAAACAAGCCAGATTACTAAAAAGTGCAACAACACCGTCAACAACACGTGTGCAGCAGCTTCTGGTCCGGTCTTACTTCAGAAAACGATGTGGGCTTGTAATACCACACATGTTGCTTTGGGTGTTGTCGAACTTTCTAGTACAAACTGGCTCGATTGATAATTCATTTATTCAGTAGGTGACAGAATAAGCTTTCTAACTATGTATAATATGTCAAATTTTGCTTTTGCAACACTGTGTAATATCCCAGCGTATTGGGAACTTTGGTCTCATTAGAGCTGCATTACACATTCAGTCCGTTGTAGCAGGGACAGCAACGCTCTCACCCCATCGCGTTTGCTAAAGTACAGAACTCCTCTTGCATGTTGTTGATGCACCCCTTGCTGCAACAGAAGCTAATAGTACTGCCTACCAGCCGATACTTATTCACAGAAGCTGTATTTAAAATAAGTTAAAATGCAACTATTTTAACATATTTCTCGCGTCATTTTCGTTCTTGGAAATTCGGCTCGGCTAACACGTAATAGGCTGCTCTGTCAATGAGTTGATCTCAGAGATAACAGATTGGACTCTGAATTACAGCCCAATTAAATGTTTTTAGTTGTCTGGTTAAAATGAGCTGAAATTCGCGCAAAATCATACGTCAATCAAATTAATCTCCCTAGCCCTGTCTTGCTTTTTTTTTTTTTTTTTAAATGGTGCGATTACGCAGTGTAGACGTAGGGTTTTTCCAAGACCCTCTGAACATGCCAGCTAGCTTTGTGATTCGCCATCACTCGTCACCGCATCCCGCAAGTAAAACACTGAGATCTCAAATTTTGATGAAAGGATAATTTAGCTCTGAATATATGTGTCGCAAATCAACTCGTTGTAGTGATGTTATAGCAGGTACACAATGCCCTGTCTCTGCTTATACTACAGAAACTGTTCACTCCGTTCAGCACAAAGTCGACTTTGCATTGGCGGCAACCACACTTCACAATTTCTGCAGGAATTGTCTAGTTAGTGTCACGCGGTGGGGGGTTAGGACCCAAATGCAGAGGAAAACTCAAAACTCCAAAAGGGTGGGAAACGAAAGACTTTAATAGAACAGGGAACAACCGGAACAAAAAGCCTCGCTGGGCACTTTCACAAAACAAAGAAAAACTGCCAAAACACCGGGAAACAAAAATACAAAAATTCCAAAAAACGAGGCGGGAACAGAGCAGGCGAGAACAGGGAACAGGCAACAGGTGACAGGTAACGGGGTAACGGGCAGGCAACAAACCAGGAATATGCACGCAGCAACAAACAAGCGACAAAACCGACAAGCTACACGCAAGGATCCAGCCCCTGAGTCAGGGGGAGGGGAAACTTAAATAGACACGACACAGACGAGACACAGGAGGGCACAATGAACAATTAGGCCACAGAGAGGGAAGGGAAAACGAGACAACCAAAAACAATAATGGGATAATTGAAAACAATGATACAATTACACAGGGGGGAGAAGGACACAAAACCGAAGTGCCGCCATCTGGCGGCCCAACAAGGGAAGGCAGGGGGAAAACACAGAACCCTGACAGTACCCCCCCCCCCCAGGGGACGGCTCCTGACGTCCCAAGAGGCCGACCCTGGGAGGGGGTGAACAGGAGGGTGGGAGCAGGAAACAGGGCGAGACACGATCAGGAACGGGACTCAGGACTCAGGGCTGGACAGGAACTCGGACTCAGGGCTGGACGGAAACTCGGACTCAGGGCTGGACGGAAACTCGGACTCAGGGCTGGACGGAAACTCGGACTCAGGGCTGGACGGAAACTCGGACTCAGGGCTGGACGGAAACTCGGACTCAGGGCTGGACGGAAACTCGGACTCAGGGCTGGACGGAAACTCGGACTCAGGGCTGGACGGAAACTCGGACTCAGGGCTGGACGGAAACTCGGACTCAGGGCTGGACGGAAACTCGGACTCAGGGCTGGACGGAAACTCGGACTCAGGGCTGGACGGAAACTCGGACTCAGGGCTGGACGGAAACTCGGACTCAGGGCTGGACGGAAACTCGGACTCAGGGCTGGACGGAAACTCGGACTCAGGGCTGGACGGAAACTCGGACTCAGGGCTGGACGGAAACTCGGACTCAGGGCTGGACGGAAACTCGGACTCAGGAAACTCAGGACCGGGGCACGGTAGACACAGGACAAGACAAAACACTGGACTGGGAAAAGACAGACACGGAGCGGAACAAAACACTACAAGGAACTAGACGTAACACTACACTGGGGTGGAACGAGAAACAGAACAAACGGACTGACGCAGACACGGGAACAACACGGGGAGACCTACAAAGACAAACAAAGGCGGGGAGACACACTGCAACACCGACAGACACACAAAGGGACAGACAGACGGGGAGGGAAGGGGGTGAACCCAAATACAGACACACTAACTGACAAACAGGCAGACAGGACAAAAAACACGTAGACTGGCACACAGACAGACAGGCAGACAGGCGGGAGAACACATTGGCCGATGGGCCGACGGCCTGGGGGGCAGATAAACAGGCTAACAAACTGGCTGACACACATACGGGCAAACAGGCAGACAAACAGGCAGGCAGACAACCAGACAAGGGGGCCGGAGAACATACAGACACACGGTCGGAAGCACTGGGTGGTGCGAGAACACTGGGTGGAGCACGGACACTGGGGGGAGTGACAACACCGAAGGGAGCACGGACACTGGGGGGAGTGACAACACCGAAGGGAGAATGGACACTGGGGGAAGCAACAACACCGGGGGAAGCGACAACAAAGGGAGACTGAACACTAGGGAAAGGACGGCCACTGGGGGGAGCGACGACACCAGGGGAAGGGACTACACCAATGGGAGGACGGACACCGGGGGAAGGACGGCCACTGGGGGGAGCGACGACACCAGGGGAAGGGACTACACCAATGGGAGGACGGACACCGGGGGGAGCGACCACACTGGGGGGAGCGACGACACCGGGGGAAGGACGGCCACTGGGGGGAGCGACGACACCAGGGGAAGGACGGCCACTGGGGGGAGCGACGACACCAGGGGAAGGACGGCCACTGGGGGGAGCGACGACACCAGGGGAAGGACGGCCACTGGGGGGAGCGACGACACCAGGGGAAGGACGGCCACTGGGGGGAGCGACGACACCAGGGGAAGGACGGCCACTGGGGGGAGCGACGACACCAGGGGAAGGACGGACACTGGGGGGAGCGACGACACCAGGGGAAGGACGGACACTGGGGGGAGCGACGACACCAGGGGGAGAACGGACACTGGGGGGAGCGACGACACCAGGGGAAGGACGGACACTGGGGGGAGCGACGACACCAGGGGGAGAACGGACACTGGGGGGAGCGACGACACCAGGGGGAGTGACGACACTAGGGGGAGCGACGACACCAGGGGGAGAACGGACACTGGGGGGAGCGACGACACCAGGGGGAGAACGGACACTGGGGGGAGCGACGACACCAGGGGGAGAACGGACACTGGGGGGAGCGACGACACCAGGGGGAGAACGGACACTGGGGGGAGCGACGACACCAGGGGGAGAACGGACACTGGGGGGAGCGACGACACCAGGGGAAGGACGGACACTGGGGGGAGCGACGACACCAGGGGGAGAACGGACGCTGGGGGGAGCGACGACACCAGGGGGAGCGACGACACCAGGGGGAGAACGGACACTGGGGGGAGCGACGACACTAGGGGAAGGACGGCCACTAGGGGAAGCGACAACACTAGGGGACGAGGGAACACCGGAGGACGAGGGAACACAAAGGGGCGCAGGAACACTGGGCAGGGCAAGAGCGCTAGGCAGATTCGGAGGCCCCTCTGAGACAACAGGCGGAACAGGCGGCCCCTGCGGGACAACAGGCGGAACAGGCGGCCCCTGCGGGACAACAGGCGGAACAGGCGGAACAGGCGGCCCCTGCGGGACAACAGGCGGAACAGGCGGCCCCTGCGGGACAACAGGCGGCCCCTGCGGGACAACAGGCGGCCCCTGCGGGACAACAGGCGGCCCCTGCGGGACAACAGGCGGCCCCTGCGGGACAACAGGCGGAACAGGCGGCCCCTGCGGGACAACAGGCGGAACAGGCGGCCCCTGCGGGTCAACAGGCGGAACAGGCGGCCCCTGCGGGACAACAGGCGGAACAGGCGGCCCCTGCGGGACAACAGGCGGAACAGGCGGCCCCTGCGGGACTCGGGGCGGAGCAAGCAGCGAAGGCCCCTGCGAGACTCCAGGCAGAGCAGGCAGCTCCTGCGGGACGGCGGGCCGAGCAGGCGGCTCCTGCGGGACGGCGGGCCGAGCAGGCGGCTCCTGCGGGACGGCGGGCCGAGCAGGCGGCTCCTGCGGGACGGCGGGCCGAGCAGGCGGCTCCTGCGGGACGGCGGGCCGAGCAGGCGGCTCCTGCGGGACGGCGGGCCGAGCAGGCGGCTCCTGCGGGACGGCGGGCCGAGCAGGCGGCGAAGGCCCCTGCTGGACAACAGGCAGGGCAGGTGGCGAAGGCCCCTGCTGGGCGACAGGCAGGGCAGGCGGCGAAGGCCCCTGCTGGGCGACAGGCAGGGCAGGCGGCGAAGGCCCCTGCTGGGCGACAGGCAGGGCAGGCGGCGAAGGCCCCTGCTGGGCGACAGGCAGGGCAGGCGGCGAAGGCCCCTGCTGGGCGACAGGCAGGGCAGGCGGCGAAGGCCCCTGCTGGGCGACAGGCAGGGCAGGCGGCGAAGGCCCCTGCTGGGCGACAGGCAGGGCAGGCGGCGAAGGCCCCTGCTGGGCGACAGGCAGGGCAGGCGGCGAAGGCCCCTGCTGGGCGACAGGCAGGGCAGGCGGCGAAGGCCCCTGCTGGGCGACAGGCAGGACAGGCGGCGAAGGCCCCTGCTGGACGACAGGCAGGGCAGGCGGCGGAGGCCCCTGCTGGACAACAGACAGAACAGGCGGCTCCGGCGGGACGGCGGGCTCCGGTTCGCTGGGCTGGGAGTACCTCTCTGCCAGGGGGGGCATACCCGCGACCCCCCGGAGGTGCTGGTCCCACTGCAGGGCCGTGGCGAACAAGAGTTCAAAATCACCGCACTTGTCCACGCCGGAATACATAAGCCCGCCGTGGAGGGCGTCCCTCATGTTGTCCTTAAAGAGCTGGCATACAATGGACTGGGGCAGGTTAGCCTTTGCGGCTATGGCGCGAAACTCCCCCACGCAGTCCAGAAATGGGCGTGACCCCTGGACCGTGTCAAAAAGCTTCTCCGCCCACTGGCTACTGGATGGGGGAGCCTGCCCAACGGCAGGACCTAGGCCAGGAACCTCCCCAGCCACCACCGGCTTGCTCCACACCGGCGGCATGGCCAGCAAAAAACCAAAAACCCTGTAGAGAGAAAAAAGAAAAAAAACCTCTGCTGGGTCCAGCTCTGGCTGGATCCTTCTGTCACGCGGTGGGGGGTTAGGACCCAAATGCAGAGGAAAACTCAAAACTCCAAAAGGGTGGGAAACGAAAGACTTTAATAGAACAGGGAACAACAGGAACAAAAAGCCTCGCTGGGCACTTTCACAAAACAAAGAAAAACTGCCAAAACACCGGGAAACAAAAATACAAAAATTCCAAAAAACGAGGCGGGAACAGAGCAGGCGAGAACAGGGAACAGGCAACAGGTGACAGGTAACGGGGTAACGGGCAGGCAACAAACCAGGAATATGCACGCAGCAACAAACAAGCGACAAAACCGACAAGCTACACGCAAGGATCCAGCCCCTGAGTCAGGGGGAGGGGAAACTTAAATAGACACGACACAGACGAGACACAGGAGGGCACAATGAACAATTAGGCCACAGAGAGGGAAGGGAAAACGAGACAACCAAAAACAATAATGGGATAATTGAAAACAATGATACAATTACACAGGGGGGAGAAGGACACAAAACCGAAGTGCCGCCATCTGGCGGCCCAACAAGGGAAGGCAGGGGGAAAACACAGAACCCTGACAGTTAGTGTGGTTGCCTTAGGCAATCACACTATTATTATCGCACATATTATTTATTATTATTAGTGTGGTTGCCTTAGGCAAACACACTATTATTATTGCACATATTATTAGTGTGGTTGCCTTAGGCAAACACACTATTATTATTGCACATATTATTTATTAGTGTGGTTGCCTTAGGCAAACACACTATTATTATTGCACATATTATTATTTATTTATTAGTGTGGTTGCCTTAGGCAAACACACTATTATTATTGCACATATTTATTATTGTGGTTGCCTTAGGCAATCACACTACTATTATCTCACATATTATTATTAGTGTGGTTGCCTTAGGCAAACACACTATTATTATTGCACATATTATTAGTGTGGTTGCCTTAGGCAATCACACTATTATTATCGCACATATTATTAGTGTGGTTGCCTTAGGCAATCACACTACTATTATCTCACATATTATTAGTGTGGTTGCCTTAGGCAAACACACTATTATTATTGCACATATTTATTATTATTAGTGTGGTTGCCTTAGGCAATCACACTATTATTATCGCACATATTATTATTATTAGTGTGGTTGCCTCAGGCAACCACACTACTATTATCCCACATATTATTATTATTATTATTATTATTCTTTCCACCCATTTTTTGGACCGCTACTCCTCCCAGAGTTTTCGCACCACATACACATGCCATATGTCAAATTGACCGGCTTCTTTGGGAATCGATGGCTATTACTTTGTGGAAATTTTCGCTGCACGGTTTTTGAGAAATATGACTTTTTATGGCCAATTTTTCCCATTGAAAATGAATGGGGCGGTGACGTCATAAAAATGTGAATTATGAAGTCACAGCATTGGTCGGCTTAGCACACGTGATGCACTTTTAACCTGCTTCATCTACAGGAAATTTAGAATCCAGATGCGGTGCATATCTCCATTTTCGTCGTAATTACAGAAAACACACATTCGTAAACTTCAAATGATTCATACCACAATGTAGATAAAACCTTGACGAAGACGTACATGCACGGATTGTGTTGTTCAAACGAGGTTTCCTGGCGACTTAGCCACCACAGTGGATATAGCTTAATGCGGAAGTGCACGCGATAAAAACGGTATTCCAAATGCAAAATTACAAATGAAAACGCTGTCAGCTAGGTATATCAACAAAACATATGGCTTAGGCATACCCAGAAGTCCTCAATAATAACAGTATTTCACAAGATATTACGCAAATTCTTTGACGACGTTTCGTCAGGTCCAGCGTCTTTGAATGCTAATGCTAACAGACTACATGCATTGTATGCGACGATTAAAAAACTTTCGGTTGACCTAAAAAAACGATATTCCAAAACCAAAATTATACGTGCTGTTATACCTGGTTAGAAAGCTTATGCTCTCACCTACTGAATAAACGAATTCTCAAACAAGCCAGACTGTACTAAAGAGTGCAACAACGCCGTCAACAACACGTGTGCAGCAGCTTCTGATCCGGTCTTACTTCAGAAAACCATGTGGGCTTGTAATACCACACATGTTGCTTTGGGTGTTGTCGAACTTTGTAGTACAATCTGGCTTGATCTACACATCATCGATCTAATAGGTGACAGAATAAGCTTTCTAACAATGTATAATATGTCAAATTTTACTTTTGTAATACCGTTTTATATTCCAGCGAGTTGGAAACTTTGGTCTCGTTATAACTGCATTACACATCAGTCTGCATTACACGTCAGACTTAGGGTTTTTCCAAGACCCTCTGAACATGCCAGCTAGCTTTGTGATTCGCCGTCACTCGTCACCGCATACCGCAAGTAAAACACTGAGATCTCAAATTTTGATGAAAGGATAATTTAGCTCTGAATATGTGTGTCGCAAATCAACTCGTTGTAGTGATGTTATAGCAGGTACACAATGCCCTGTCTCTGCTTATACTACAGAAACTGTTGACTCCGTTCAGCACAAAGTCGACTTTGCATTGGCGGCAACCACACTTCACAATTTCTGCAGGAATTGTCTAGTTATTATTATTATTATTATTCCACCCATTTTTTGGACCGCTACTCCTCCCAGAGTTTTTGCACCACATACACGTGCCATATGTCAAATTGACCGGCTTCTTTGGGAATCGTGTGCTATTACTTTGTGGAAAGTTTCGCTGCACGGTTTTTGAGAAATATGACTTTTTATGGCCAATTTTTCCCCATAGGGATGAATGTAAAACGTGACGTCATACATATGTGAGCGGTGAAGTCACAGCATTGGTCGGCTTAGCACACGTGATGCACTTTTAACCTGCTTCATCTACAGGAAATTTAGAATCCAGATGCGGTGCATATCTCCATTTTCGTCGTAATTACAGAAAACACACATTCGTAAACTTCAAATGATTCATACCACAATGTAGATAAAACCTTGACGAACACGTACATGCACGGATTGTGTTGTTCAAACGAGGTTTCCTGGCGACTTAGCCACCACAGTGGATATAGCTTAATGCGGAAGTGCACGCGATAAAAACGGTATTCCAAATGCAAAATTACAAATGAAAACGCTGTCAGCTAGGTATATCAACAAAACATATGGCTTAGGCATACCCAGAAGTCCTCAATAATAACAGTATTTCACAAGATATTACGCAAATTCTTTGACGACGTTTCGTCAGGTCCAGCGTCTTTGAATGCTAATGCTAACAGACTACATGCATTGTATGCGACGATTAAAAAACTTTCGGTTGACCTAAAAAAACGATATTCCAAAACCAAAATTAGACGTGCTGTTATACCTGGTTAGAAAGCTTATGCTCTCACCTACTGAATAAACGAATTCTCAAACAAGCCAGACTGTACTAAAGAGTGCAACAACGCCGTCAACAACACGTGTGCAGCAGCTTCTGATCCGGTCTTCAGTGGGCTTGTAATACCACACATGTTGCTTTGGGTGTTGTCGAACTTTGTAGTACAATCTGGCTTGATCTACACATCATCGATCTAATAGGTGACAGAATAAGCTTTCTAACAATGTATAATATGTCAAATTTTACTTTTGTAATACCGTTTTATATTCCAGCGAGTTGGAAACTTTGGTCTCGTTATAACTGCATTACACATCAGTCTGCATTACACGTCAGACTTAGGGTTTTTCCAAGACCCTCTGAACATGCCAGCTAGCTTTGTGATTCGCCGTCACTCGTCACCGCATACCGCAAGTAAAACACTAAGATCTCAAATTTTGATGAAAGGATAATTTAGCTCTGAATATATGTGTCGCAAATCAACTCGTTGTAGTGATGTTATAGCAGGTACACAATGCCCTGTCTCTGCTTATACTACAGAAACTGTTCACTCCGTTCAGCACAAAGTTGACTTTGCATTGGCGGCAACCACACTTCACAATTTCTGCAGGAATTGTCTAGTTATTATTATTATTATTATTCCGCCAGTTTTTTGGACCGCTACTCCTCCCAGAGTTTTCGCACCACATACATGTACAATATGTCAAATCGACCGGCTTGATCGGGAATGGTGTGCTATTACTTTGTGGAAAGTTTCGGTGCACGGTTTTTGAGAAATTCCACTTTTTTTGGAAAATTTTTCCCATAGAGAATGAATGGTGGAATGTTCACCCTTGTGATGTCACAATGCTGTTTTCTCACCATTGTGATGTCACAATGGTCTGTCTTCTAGCAGCAGTACTCTGGTCTCTCTCTAGATTTGAACATTCTGCCATATATCTCTGTGGGGAAAAATTGCCCACATATTGTGCAATGCCTCATTGGACTTGGTAGAGAGTCCTTTGTCCATTGGTGTAGATCAGCCTCGCCCCCCTTCCTGATTGGCCAATGTTTGATATTTCATAACTTTTGAACCGTTTGTCATAGAGAACTATGGGTTGCGTCATTGGACTCAGTAAAGACCTAGCAACCGCCTAGAACTCCATAGCAACCCTCTAGCAACATCCTAGCAACCGCCTATAACTCTATAGCAACAACCTAGCAACACCCTAGCAACCAACTAGAACAACCTAGCAACCGCCTAGAACTCCATAGCAACCACCTAACAACGCACTAGCAAACACCTGGAACACCATAGCAAATGCCTAGCAACACCCTAGCAAACGGCTATCACTCCATAGCAACCACCTAGCAACACCATAGCAACCACCTAGAACTCCATAGCAACCACCTAGCAACACCCTAGCAACCACCTGGAACACCATAGCAACCACCTAGCAACCACCTGGAACACCAATACAATTGCCTAGCAACACCCTAGCAACCGCCTAGAATACCCTAGCAACACCCTAGCAATCGGCTATAACTCCATAGCAGCCACCTAGCAACACCATAGCAACCACCTAAATCTCCATAGCAACCACCTAGCAACACCCTAGCAACCACCTGGAACACCATAGCAACCACCTAGCAACACCCTAGCAACCACCTAGAACACCCTAGGAACCGGCTATAACTCCATAGCAACCACCTAGCAACTCCATAGCAACCACCTAGAACTCCATAGAACCACCTAGCAACACCCTAGCAACCACCTGGAACACCATAGCAACCACTTAGCAACACCCTAGCAACCACCTGGAACACCATAACAACCGCCTAGCAACACCCTAGCAACCGCCTATGACTCCATAGCAACCACCTTGCAACACCCTAGCAACCACCGGGAACACCATAGCAACCACCTAGCAACACCCTAGCAACCGCCTATTACTCCATAGCAACCACCTTGCAACACACTAGCAACCACCTGGAACACCATAGCAACCACCTAGCAACACCCTAGCAACCACCTAGAACACCCTAGCAACCGGCTATAACTCCAAAATACCCACCTAGCAACTCCATAGCAACCACCTAGAACTCCATAGCAACCACCTAGCAACACCATAGCAACCACCTGGAACACCTTAACAACTGCCTAGCAACACCCTAGCAACCACCTGGAACACCATAACAACTGCCTAGCAACACCCTAGCAACCGCTTATATCTCCATAGCAACCACCTAGCAACATCCTAGCAACCACCTAGAATACCCTAGCAACACCCTAGCAACCGCCTATAACTCCATAGCAACCACCTAACAACACACTAGCACCCACCTGGAACACGATAGCAACCACCTAAAACACCCTAGCAACCGGCTATAACTCCATAGCAACCACCTAGCAACTCCATAGCAACCACCTAGAACTCCATAGCAACCACCTAGCAACACCATAGCAACCACCTGGAACACCATAACAACTGCCTAGCAACACCCTAGCAACCACCTGGAACACGATAACAACTGCCTAGCAACACCCTAGCAACCGCTTATATCTCCATAGCAACCACCTAGCAACATCCTAGCAACCACCTAGAATACCCTAGCAACACCCTAGCAACCGCCTATAACTCCATAGCTACCACCTAGCAACACCCTAGCAACCACCTGGAACACCATAGCAACCACCTAGCAACACCCTAGCAACCACCTAGAACACCCTAGCAGCCAACTATAACTCTATAGCAACCACCTAGCAACTCCATAGCAACCACCTAGAACTCCATACCAACCACCTAGCAACACCCTAGCAACCACCTGGAACACCATAGCAACCACCTAGCAACACCCTAGCGACCACCTGGAACACCATAACAACTGCCTAGCAACACCCTAGCAACCGCTTATATCTCCATAGCAACCACCTAGCAACATCCTAGCAACCACCTAGAATACCCTAGCAACACCCTAGCAACCGCCTATAACTCCATGGCAACCACCTAACAACACACTAGCAACCACCTGGAACACGATAGCAACCACCTAGAACACCCTAGCAACCGGCTATAACTCCATAGCAACCACCTAGCAACACCATAGCAACCACCTAGATCTCCATAGCAACCACCTAGCAACACCCTAGCAACCACCTGGAACACCATAGCAACCACCTAGCAACAACCTAGCAACCACCTGGAACACCATAGCAACCACCTAGCAACACCCTAGCAACCGCCTAGCAACACCCTAGCAACCGCTTACATATCCATAGCAACCACCTAGCAACATCCTAGCAACCACCTAGAATACCCTATCAACACCCTAGCAA
This sequence comes from Anguilla pacifica, assembly GCA_039654925.1. NCBI lineage: Eukaryota > Metazoa > Chordata > Actinopteri > Anguilliformes > Anguillidae > Anguilla > Anguilla pacifica. The sequence continues at coordinate 6,681,579 of CM077298.1, forward strand.
CCGCCTATAACTCCATAGTAACCTCCTAGCATCCACCTAGTAACACCCTAGCAACCGCCTATAACTCCGTAGCAACCACCTAGCAACATCCTAGCAACCACTTAGCAACACCCTAGTAACCACCTGGAACACCATAACAACTGCCTAGCAACACCCTAGCAACCGGCTATAAGTACATAGCAACCACCTAGCAACACCCTAGCAACCACCTGGAACACCATAACAACTGCCTTGCAACACCCTAGCAACCACCTATAACTCCATAGCAAATGCCTAGCAACACCCTAGCAACCGGCTAAAACTCCATAGCAACCACCTAGCAACACCATAGTAACCACCTAGAACTCCATAGCAACCACCTAGACTACCCTAGCAACCACCTAGCGACACCCTAGCAACCCCCTGGAGCACCATAACAACTGCGTAGCAACACCCTAACAACCGCCTATAACTCCATAGCAACGGCCTAGCAACCACCTAGCAACACCCTAGCAACCGCCTATAACTCCATAGCAACCACCTAGCAACATCCTAGCAACCACCTGGAACACCATAACAACTGCCTAGCAACACCCTAGAAATCGCCTATAACTCCATAGCAACCACCTAGCAATGCCCTAGTAACCACCTGGAGCTCCATCGCAACCACATGGAACTCCATAGCAACCACTTAGCACCACCCTAGCAACCACTTGGAACACCATATCAACCACCTAGCAACATCCTAGCAACTGCCTAGAACTTCATAGCAACCACCTAGAACACCCTAGCAACCCCCTGGAGCACCATAACAACTGCGTAGCAACACCCTAACAACCGCCTATAACTCCGTAGCAACCACCTAGCAACATCCTAGCAACCACTTAGCAACACCCTAGTAACCACCTGGAACACCATAACAACTGCCTAGCAACACCCTAGCAACCGGCTATAAGTACATAGCAACTTATACATAGGTGGTTGCTATGGAGTTATAGGCGGTTGCTAGGGTGTTGATAGGGTATTCTAGGTGGTTGCTAGGATGTTGCTAGGTGGTTGCTATGGATATGTAAGCGGTTGCTATGGAGTTATAGGCGGTTGCTAGGGTGTTGCTAGGTTGCTATGGAGTTATAGGCGGTTGCTAGGGTGTTGCTAGGTGGTTGCTATGGAGATCTAGGTGGTTGCTATGGTGTTGCTAGGTGGTTGCTATGGAGTTATAGCCGGTTGCTAGGGTGTTCTAGGTGGTTGCTATCGTGTTCCAGGTGGTTGCTAGTGTGTTGTTAGGTGGTTGCCATGGAGTTATAGGCGGTTGCTAGGGTGTTGCTAGGGTATTCTAGGTGGTTGCTAGGATGTTGCTAGGTGGTTGCTATGGAGATATAAGCGGTTGCTAGGGTGTTGCTAGGCAGTTGTTATGGTGTTCCAGGTGGTCGCTAGGGTGTTGCTAGGTGGTTGCTATGGTGTTCCAGGTGGTTGCTAGGGTGTTGCTAGGTGGTTGGTATGGAGTTCTAGGTGGTTGCTATGGAGTTGCTAGGTGGTTGCTATAGAGTTATAGTTGGCTGCTAGGGTGTTCTAGGTGGTTGCTAGGGTGTTGCTAGGTGGTTGCTATGGTGTTCCAGGTGGTTGCTAGGGTGTTGCTAGGTGGTAGCTATGGAGTTATAGGCGGTTGCTAGGGTGTTGCTAGGGTATTCTAGGTGGTTGCTAGGATGTTGCTAGGTGGTTGCTATGGAGATATAAGCGGTTGCTAGGGTGTTGCTAGGCAGTTGTTATCGTGTTCCAGGTGGTTGCTAGGGTGTTGCTAGGCGGTTGTTATGGTGTTCCAGGTGGTTGCTATGGTGTTGCTAGGTGGTTGCTATGGAGTTCTAGGTGGTTGCTATGGAGTTGCTAGGTGGTTGCTATGGAGTTATAGCCGGTTGCTAGGGTGTTCTAGGTGGTTGCTATCGTGTTCCAGGTGGGTGCTAGTGTGTTGTTAGGTGGTTGCTATGGAGTTATAGGCGGTTGCTAGGGTGTTGCTAGGGTATTCTAGGTGGTTGCTAGGATGTTGCTAGGTGGTTGCTATGGAGATATAAGCGGTTGCTAGGGTGTTGCTAGGCAGTTGTTATGGTGTTCCAGGTGGTTGCTAGGGTGTTGCTAGGCAGTTGTTAAGGTGCTCCAGGTGGTTGCTATGGTGTTGCTAGGTGGTTGCTATGGAGTTCTAGGTGGTTGCTATGGAGTTGCTAGGTGGGTATTTTGGAGTTATAGCCGGTTGCTAGGGTGTTCTAGGTGGTTGCTAGGGTGTTGCTAGGTGGTTGCTATGGTGTTCCAGGTGGTTGCTAGTGTGTTGCAAGGTGGTTGCTATGGAGTAATAGGCGGTTGCTAGGGTGTTGCTAGGTGGTTGCTATGGTGTTCCCGGTGGTTGCTAGGGTGTTGCAAGGTGGTTGCTATGGAGTCATAGGCGGTTGCTAGGGTGTTGCTAGGCGGTTGTTATGGTGTTCCAGGTGGTTGCTAGGGTGTTGCTAAGTGGTTGCTATGGTGTTCCAGGTGGTTGCTAGGGTGTTGCTAGGTGGTTCTATGGAGTTCTAGGTGGTTGCTATGGAGTTGCTAGGTGGTTGCTATGGAGTTATAGCCGGTTCCTAGGGTGTTCTAGGTGGTTGCTAGGGTGTTGCTAGGTGGTTGCTATGGTGTTCCAGGTGGTTGCTAGGGTGTTGCTAGGTGGTTGCTATGGAGATTTAGGTGGTTGCTATGGTGTTGCTAGGTGGCTGCTATGGAGTTATAGCCGATTGCTAGGGTGTTGCTAGGGTATTCTAGGCGGTTGCTAGGGTGTTGCTAGGCAATTGTATTGGTGTTCCAGGTGGTTGCTAGGTGGTTGCTATGGTGTTCCAGGTGGTTGCTAGGGTGTTGCTAGGTGGTTGCTATGGAGTTCTAGGTGGTTGCTATGGTGTTGCTAGGTGGTTGCTATGGAGTGATAGCCGTTTGCTAGGGTGTTGCTAGGCATTTGCTATGGTGTTCCAGGTGTTTGCTAGTGCGTTGTTAGGTGGTTGCTATGGAGTTCTAGGCGGTTGCTAGGTTGTTCTAGGTGGTTGCTATGGAGATATAAGCGGTTGCTAGGGTGTTGCTAGGCAGTTGTTATGGTGTTCCAGGTGGTTGCTAGGGTGTTGCTAGGCAGTTGTTAAGGTGCTCCAGGTGGTTGCTATGGTGTTGCTAGGTGGTTGCTATGGAGTTCTAGGTGGTTGCTATGGAGTTGCTAGGTGGGTATTTTGGAGTTATAGCCGGTTGCTAGGGTGTTCTAGGTGGTTGCTAGGGTGTTGCTAGGTGGTTGCTATGGTGTTCCAGGTGGTTGCTAGTGTGTTGCAAGGTGGTTGCTATGGAGTAATAGGCGGTTGCTAGGGTGTTGCTAGGTGGTTGCTATGGTGTTCCCGGTGGTTGCTAGGGTGTTGCAAGGTGGTTGCTATGGAGTCATAGGCGGTTGCTAGGGTGTTGCTAGGCGGTTGTTATGGTGTTCCAGGTGGTTGCTAGGGTGTTGCTAAGTGGTTGCTATGGTGTTCCAGGTGGTTGCTAGGGTGTTGCTAGGTGGTTCTATGGAGTTCTAGGTGGTTGCTATGGAGTTGCTAGGTGGTTGCTATGGAGTTATAGCCGGTTCCTAGGGTGTTCTAGGTGGTTGCTAGGGTGTTGCTAGGTGGTTGCTATGGTGTTCCAGGTGGTTGCTAGGGTGTTGCTAGGTGGTTGCTATGGAGATTTAGGTGGTTGCTATGGTGTTGCTAGGTGGCTGCTATGGAGTTATAGCCGATTGCTAGGGTGTTGCTAGGGTATTCTAGGCGGTTGCTAGGGTGTTGCTAGGCAATTGTATTGGTGTTCCAGGTGGTTGCTAGGTGGTTGCTATGGTGTTCCAGGTGGTTGCTAGGGTGTTGCTAGGTGGTTGCTATGGAGTTCTAGGTGGTTGCTATGGTGTTGCTAGGTGGTTGCTATGGAGTGATAGCCGTTTGCTAGGGTGTTGCTAGGCATTTGCTATGGTGTTCCAGGTGTTTGCTAGTGCGTTGTTAGGTGGTTGCTATGGAGTTCTAGGCGGTTGCTAGGTTGTTCTAGTTGGTTGCTAGGGTGTTGCTAGGTTGTTGCTATAGAGTTATAGGCGGTTGCTAGGATGTTGCTAGAGGGTTGCTATGGAGTTCTAGGCGGTTGCTAGGTCTTTACTGAGTCCAATGACGCAACCCATAGTTCTCTATGACAAACGGTTCAAAAGTTATGAAATATCAAACATTGGCCAATCAGGAAGGGGGGCGAGGCTGATCTACACCAATGGACAAAGGACTCTCTACCAAGTCCAATGAGGCATTGCACAATATGTGGGCAATTTTTCCCCACAGAGATATATGGCAGAATGTTCAAATCTAGAGAGAGACCAGAGTACTGCTGCTAGAAGACAGACCATTGTGACATCACAATGGTGAGAAAACAGCATTGTGACATCACAAGGGTGAACATTCCACCATTCATTCTCTATGGGAAAAATTTTCCAAAAAAAGTGGAATTTCTCAAAAACCGTGCACCGAAACTTTCCACAAAGTAATAGCACACCATTCCCGATCAAGCCGGTCGATTTGACATATTGTACATGTATGTGGTGCGAAAACTCTGGGAGGAGTAGCGGTCCAAAAAACTGGCGGAATAATAATAATAATAATAATAATAATAAATATGTGCAATAATAATAGTGTGTTTGCCTAAGGCTATTATTATCGCACATATTATTATTATTATTATTCCACCCATTTTTTGGACCGCTACTCCTCCCAGAGTTTTTGCACCACATACACGTGCCATATGTCAAATTGACCGGCTTCTTTGGGAATCGTGTGCTATTACTTTGTGGAAAGTTTCGCTGCACGGTTTTTGAGAAATATGACTTTTTATGGCCAATTTTTCCCCATAGGGATGAATGTAAAACGTGACGTCATACATATGTGAGCGGTGAAGTCACAGCATTGGTCGGCTTAGCACACGTGATGCACTTTTAACCTGCTTCATCTACAGGAAATTTAGAATCCAGATGCGGTGCATATCTCCATTTTCGTCGTAATTACAGAAAACACACATTCGTAAACTTCAAATGATTCATACCACAATGTAGATAAAACCTTGACGAACACGTACATGCACGGATTGTGTTGTTCAAACGAGGTTTCCTGGCGACTTAGCCACCACAGTGGATATAGCTTAATGCGGAAGTGCACGCGATAAAAACGGTATTCCAAATGCAAAATTACAAATGAAAACGCTGTCAGCTAGGTATATCAACAAACATATGACTTAGGCATACCCAGATTTCCTCAAAAATAATAGTATTTCACAAGATATTACGCAAAATCGTTGACAACGTTTCGTCAAATGCAGCGTCTTTGAATGCTACTAGTGCTAACAAAGAGTGCATGCATTGAATGCGACGATTAAAACACTTTCGGTTGACCTAAAAAAACCATATTCCAAAACCAAAATTAGACGTGCTGTTATACCTGGTTAGAAAGCTTATGCTCTCACCTACTGAATAAACGAATTCTCAAACAAGCCAGACTGTACTAAAGAGTGCAACAACGCCGTCAACAACACGTGTGCAGCAGCTTCTGATCCGGTCTTCAGTGGGCTTGTAATACCACACATGTTGCTTTGGGTGTTGTCGAACTTTGTAGTACAATCTGGCTTGATCTACACATCATCGATCTAATAGGTGACAGAATAAGCTTTCTAACAATGTATAATATGTCAAATTTTACTTTTGTAATACCGTTTTATATTCCAGCGAGTTGGAAACTTTGGTCTCGTTATAACTGCATTACACATCAGTCTGCATTACACGTCAGACTTAGGGTTTTTCCAAGACCCTCTGAACATGCCAGCTAGCTTTGTGATTCGCCGTCACTCGTCACCGCATACCGCAAGTAAAACACTGAGATCTCAAATTTTGATGAAAGGATAATTTAGCTCTGAATATATGTGTCGCAAATCAACTCGTTGTAGTGATGTTATAGCAGGTACACAATGCCCTGTCTCTGCTTATACTACAGAAACTGTTCACTCCGTTCAGCACAAAGTCGACTTTGCATTGGCGGCAACCACACTTCACAATTTCTGCAGGAATTGTCTAGTTAGTGTGGTTGCCTTAGGCAATCACACTATTATTATCGCACATATTATTAGTGTGGTTGCCTTAGGCAATCACACTATTATTATCGCACATATTATTTATTAGTGTGGTTGCCTTAGGCAAACACACTATTATTATTGCACATATTATTTATTAGTGTGGTTGCCTTAGGCAAACACACTATTATTATTGCACATATTTATTAGTGTGGTTGCCTCAGGCAACCACACTACTATTATCTCACATATTATTATTATTATTATTATTATTTATTATTTATTCCACCCATTTTTTGGACCGCTACTCCTCCCAGAGTTTTCGCACCACATACACATGCCATATGTCAAATTGACCGGCTTCTTTGGGAATCGATGGCTATTACTTTGTGGAAATTTTCGCTGCACGGTTTTTGAGAAATATGACTTTTTATGGCCAATTTTTCCCATTGAAAATGAATGGGGCGGTGACGTCATAAAAATGTGAATTATGAAGTTACAGCATTGGTCGGCTTTGCACACGTGATGCGGTTGGCTGTTCGTCCTCACCAGCCACCAGAAAGGATATAGCTGAACGCGGAAGTGAACGGATAAAACAGTATTCCAAATGCAAAATTTCAAATGAAAACGCTGTCAGCTAGGTATATCAACAAAACATATGGCTTAGGCATACCCAGAAGTCCTCAATAATAACAGTATTTCACAAGATATTACGCAAATTCTTTGACGACGTTTCGTCAGGTCCAGCGTCTTTGAATGCTAATGCTAACAGACTACATGCATTGTATGCGACGATTAAAAAACTTTCGGTTGACCTAAAAAAACGATATTCCAAAACCAAAATTAGACGTGCTGTTATACCTGGTTAGAAAGCTTATGCTCTCACCTACTGAATAAACGAATTCTCAAACAAGCCAGACTGTACTAAAGAGTGCAACAACGCCGTCAACAACACGTGTGCAGCAGCTTCTGATCCAGTCTTCAGTGGGCTTGTAATACCACACATGTTGCTTTGGGTGTTGTCGAACTTTGTAGTACAATCTGGCTTGATCTACACATCATCGATCTAATAGGTGACAGAATAAGCTTTCTAACAATGTATAATATGTCAAATTTTACTTTTGTAATACCGTTTTATATTCCAGCGAGTTGGAAACTTTGGTCTCGTTATAACTGCATTACACATCAGTCTGCATTACACGTCAGACTTAGGGTTTTTCCAAGACCCTCTGAACATGCCAGCTAGCTTTGTGATTCGCCGTCACTCGTCACCGCATACCGCAAGTAAAACACTGAGATCTCAAATTTTGATGAAAGGATAATTTAGCTCTGAATATATGTGTCGCAAATCAACTCGTTGTAGTGATGTTATAGCAGGTACACAATGCCCTGTCTCTGCTTATACTACAGAAACTGTTCACTCCGTTCAGCACAAAGTCGACTTTGCATTGGCGGCAACCACACTTCACAATTTCTGCAGGAATTGTCTAGTTATTATTATTATTATTCCGCCAGTTTTTTGGACCGCTACTCCTCCCAGAGTTTTTGCACCACATACACATGCCATATGTCAAATTGACCGGCTTCTTTGGGAATCGATGGCTATTACTTTGTGGAAATTTTCGCCGCACGGTTTTTGAGAAATATGACTTTTTATGACCAATTTTTCCCATTGAAAATGAATGGGGCGGTGACGTCATAAAAAATGTGAATTATGAAGTTACAGCATTGGTCGGCTTTGCACACGTGATGCGGTCCGCTGTTCGTCCTCACCAGCCAGAAAGGATATAGCTGAACGCGGAAGTGAACGGATAAAACAGTATTCCAAATGCAAAATTTCAAATGAAAACGCTGTCAGCTAGGTATATCAACAAAACATATGGCTTAGGCATACCCAGAAGTCCTCAATAATAACAGTATTTCAAGATATTACGCAAATTCTTTGACGACGTTTCGTCAGGTCCAGCGTCTTTGAATGCTAATGCTAACAAAGACTACATGCATTGTATGCGACGATTAAAAAACCAGGGTTCGTACGGTCATGAAAAACCTGGAAAAGTCATTGAAATTTAAAATGCAATTTCCAGGCCCTGGAAAAGTTATGGAAAATAATAATTTTTGAAATGTTTTGGAAAAGTAATGGAAATATAGCTAAAGTTGCATCAAATGCAATTTCTAATTAATCCAATCATAAAAATAGTATGTATAGTAATAAAACGTAAATTGGCACGTAACCGCGGTATTTTGGTGGTGTGAGAAGTTAATTCGGTCTGGCTCAATCTGTTTACAGGCACGCCCAACAGGCACGCTTCTGCTAATGTAGCAGTTAGTAAACGTAGGCCCTACTGTGCCAACAATATGCCAGGGAAGTGCAGCTTCAATAATATATCAGGGCTCGAAATTAACTTTTTTACTTGGTAGCACTGGTGCTCCCAGTTTCTAAAAGTTAGGAACACCCACCAAAATGTAAGGAGCACCAACAATATATGCAATAGATTTTTTATTGATAAAAACAATATAACAGTACGGTTTACAAGTAACAGTTAAACTGTCACGCCTAAAATGTGTGGACTCTTCAAGGAATTGCGTGTTATGCATTCAAACGACAAAGCGCTTCTCGTCACATTAATACCGCTAATTAAATCAACCGCCAGTAAACTGCATCGGAGAAATTAGCTGTTTCAACCGGGTCGCTACACAAAACACAACGTTAATGTTTCAAAAAAAATGCCGTAATCGTTCGCTTCAACTTTTCAGCTTTCGATAACGCTAATAAATTGAACATTAACTTTTGTCTTCAGGTAATATAAGTAAACGCATTAGCTCTCTGTGTGGCGTGACAGTGGAGTGTTGCAAAAGGGAGTGATTGAAGGTTAATATTAACCAATTTAAAATCAGCATTAAAGGTAAGAATGTCAAGCTCACGATTGGTTAGAAGGGTCACCGTCAGCTCACAAGGCACATACTGAGTGTACAAACTAGCGAATGTACAGAGGAAGAGACGTTCGACTGGGGGAAAAAAAAAAAAGGTTGCACCAGAACAATTATTTGCACTCGCACAAATGCTCCCAATTATATTTCGAAGTCGCACAGATTAAATTTCGGGAGCATATGCGACCAAAATGGTCGCAATTTCGAGCCCTGTTTGAGACATTGACAAAAATGTTAAACTATTCAAATTAAAATATGAAAGAATGTATCTAAGTGTGTCTGTCTGGTGTTTATTTGTTTTAGAGAGGCACCATATGTTTCAGATGCAGACCTAATTTTACTTAGTGTTACAGTAAATAATTTTTAATCGTCCCGCTGAGATAAAGTCATTTGTTTTGGTCATGGAAATTCAGTTAAAGGTTGTGGAGAAGTCATGGAAAAGTCATTGAAAATCATTGGTGAAAAAGTGTATGAACCCTGAAAAACTTTCGGTTGACCTAAAAAAACGATATTCCAAAACCAAAATTAGACGTGCTGTTATACCTGGTTAGAAAGCTTATGCTCTCACCTACTGAATAAACGAATTCTCAAACAAGCCAGACTGTACTAAAGAGTGCAACAACGCCGTCAACAACACGTGTGCAGCAGCTTCTGATCCGGTCTTCAGAAAACGATGTGGGCTTGTAATACCACACATGTTGCTTTGGGTGTTGTCGAACTTTGTAGTACAATCTGCCTTCATCTACACATCATCGATCTAATAGGTGACAGAATAAGCTTTCTAACAATGTATAATATGTCAAATTTTACTTTTGTAATACCGTTTTATATTCCAGCGAGTTGGAAACTTTGGTCTCGTTATAACTGCATTACACATCAGTCTGCATTACACGTCAGACTTAGGGTTTTTCCAAGACCCTCTGAACATGCCAGCTAGCTTTGTGATTCGCCGTCACTCGTCACCGCATACCGCAAGTAAAACACTGAGATCTCAAATTTTGATGAAAGGATAATTTAGCTCTGAATATGTGTGGCAAATCAACTCGTTGTAGTGATGTTATAGCAGGTACACAATGCCCTGTCTCTGCTTATACTACAGAAACTGTTCACTCCGTTCAGCACAAAGTCGACTTTGCATTGGCGGCAACCACACTTCACAATTTCTGCAGGAATTGTCTAGTTATTATTATTATTATTCCACCCTTTTTTTGGACCGCTACTCCTCCCAGAGTTTTCGCACCACATACATGTGCAATGTGTCAAATCGAGCGGCTTGATCGGGAATGAAGTGCTATTACTTTGTGGAAAGTTTGGGTGGACGGTTTCTGAGAAATTTGACTTTTTTTGGGGAATTTTTCCCATAGAGAATGAATGGTGGAATGTTCACCATTGTGATGTCACAATGCTCTGTCTTCTCACCCCTGTGATGTCACAATGCTCTGTCTTCAAGCAGCAGTACTCTGGTCTCTCTCTAGTTTTGAACATTCTGCCATTCATCTCTATGGGGAAAAATTACCCACAAATTGTGCAGTGCCTCATTGGACATGGTAGAGAGTCCTTTGTCCATTGGTGGAGATCAGCCTTGCCCCCCTTCCTGATTGGACGATGTTTGATATTTCATAACTTTTGAACCGTTTGTCATAGAGAATTATGGGTCACGTCATTGGACTCAGTAAAGACCTAGCAACCGCCTAGAACTCCATAGCAACTGCCTAGCAACACCCTAGCAACCACCTAGAACTCCATAGCAACCACCTGGCAACCACCTAGACCTGCATAGCAAGCGCCTAGTGACACCCTTGCAACCACCCAGGACAGCCTAGCAACCACCCTGAGCTCCATAGCAACCATCTAGCAACACCCTAACCACCGCCTAGAACTCCTTAGCAACCACCTAGCAACACCCTAGCAACCACCTGGAACACCATAGCAAATGCCTAGCAACACCCTAGCAACCAGCTATAACTCCATAGCATCCACCTAACAACACCCTAGCAACCACCTAGAACTCCATAGCAACCACCTAGCAACACCCTAGCAACCACCTCGAACTCCATAGCAACGACTGAGCAACACCCTAGCAACCACCTGGAACACCATAGCAAATGCCTAGCAAGACCCTAGCAACCAGCTATAACTCCATAGCAACCACCTAGCAACACCCTAGCAACCACCTAGAACTCCATAGCAACCACCTAGCAACACCCTAGCAACCACATGGAACACCATAGAAAATGCCTAGCAACACCCTAGCAACCAGCTAGAACTCCATAGCAACCACCTAGCAACACCATAGCAACCACCAAGAACTCCATAGCAACCACTTAGCAACACCCTAGCAACCACCTGGAACACCATAGCAACCACCTAGCAACACCCAGGCAACCACCCAGAATGCCTTAGTAACTGCCCTGAACTCCATAGCAACCATCTAGCAACACCCTAACAACCACCTAGAACCCCATAGCAACCACCTAACAACACACTAGCAACCACCTAGAGCACCCTAACAACTGCCTAGAACGCCTTAGCAACCACCTAGCAACACCATAGCAGCCACCTAGAACTCCATAGCAACCACCTAGCAACACCCTAGCAACCACCTGGAACACCATAGCAAATGCCTAGCAACACCATAGCAACCACCTAGACCTCCATAGCAACCACCTAGCAACATCCTAGCAACTGCCTAGAGCTCCATAGCAACCACCTAGCAACATCCTAGCAACTGCCTAGAACTCCATAGCAACTACCTAGAACACCCTAGCAACCGCCTATAACTCCATAGTCACCACCAGAACATCATAGCAACTGCCTACCACTGTTCATTCTGTTCAGCACAAAGTCAACTTTGCATTGGCGGCAACCACACTTCACAATTTCTGCAGGAATTGTCTAGTTATTATTATTAGTGTGGTTGCCTCAGGCAACCACACTACTATTATCCCACATATTATTATTATTATTATTATTATTCTTTCCACCCATTTTTTGGACCGCTACTCCTCCCAGAGTTTTCGCACCACATACACATGCCATATGTCAAATTGACCGGCTTCTTTGGGAATCGATGGCTATTACTTTGTGGAAATTTTCGCTGCACGGTTTTTGAGAAATATGACTTTTTATGGCCAATTTTTCCCATTGAAAATGAATGGGGCGGTGACGTCATAAAAATGTGAATTATGAAGTCACAGCATTGGTCGGCTTAGCACACGTGATGCACTTTTAACCTGCTTCATCTACAGGAAATTTAGAATCCAGATGCGGTGCATATCTCCATTTTCGTCGTAATTACAGAAAACACACATTCGTAAACTTCAAATGATTCATACCACAATGTAGATAAAACCTTGACGAAGACGTACATGCACGGATTGTGTTGTTCAAACGAGGTTTCCTGGCGACTTAGCCACCACAGTGGATATAGCTTAATGCGGAAGTGCACGCGATAAAAACGGTATTCCAAATGCAAAATTACAAATGAAAACGCTGTCAGCTAGGTATATCAACAAAACATATGGCTTAGGCATACCCAGAAGTCCTCAATAATAACAGTATTTCACAAGATATTACGCAAATTCTTTGACGACGTTTCGTCAGGTCCAGCGTCTTTGAATGCTAATGCTAACAGACTACATGCATTGTATGCGACGATTAAAAAACTTTCGGTTGACCTAAAAAAACGATATTCCAAAACCAAAATTATACGTGCTGTTATACCTGGTTAGAAAGCTTATGCTCTCACCTACTGAATAAACGAATTCTCAAACAAGCCAGACTGTACTAAAGAGTGCAACAACGCCGTCAACAACACGTGTGCAGCAGCTTCTGATCCGGTCTTACTTCAGAAAACCATGTGGGCTTGTAATACCACACATGTTGCTTTGGGTGTTGTCGAACTTTGTAGTACAATCTGGCTTGATCTACACATCATCGATCTAATAGGTGACAGAATAAGCTTTCTAACAATGTATAATATGTCAAATTTTACTTTTGTAATACCGTTTTATATTCCAGCGAGTTGGAAACTTTGGTCTCGTTATAACTGCATTACACATCAGTCTGCATTACACGTCAGACTTAGGGTTTTTCCAAGACCCTCTGAACATGCCAGCTAGCTTTGTGATTCGCCGTCACTCGTCACCGCATACCGCAAGTAAAACACTGAGATCTCAAATTTTGATGAAAGGATAATTTAGCTCTGAATATGTGTGTCGCAAATCAACTCGTTGTAGTGATGTTATAGCAGGTACACAATGCCCTGTCTCTGCTTATACTACAGAAACTGTTGACTCCGTTCAGCACAAAGTCGACTTTGCATTGGCGGCAACCACACTTCACAATTTCTGCAGGAATTGTCTAGTTATTATTATTATTATTCCACCCATTTTTTGGACCGCTACTCCTCCCAGAGTTTTCGCACCACATACATGTGCAATATGTCAAATCGAGCGGCTTGATCGGGAATGGTGTGCTATTACTTTGTGGAAAGTTTCGGTGCACGGTTTTTGAGAAATTCCACTTTTTTTGGGAAATTTTTCCCATAGAGAATGAATGGTGGAATGTTCACCCTTGTGATGTCACAATGCTGTCTTCACACCCTTATGATGTCACAATGCTCTGTCTTCTAGCAGCAGTACTCTGGTCTCTCTCTAGATTTGAACATTCTGCCATTCATCTCTATGGGGAAAAATTGCCCACAAATTGTGCAATGCCTCATTGGACATGGTAGTCCTTTGTCCATTGGTGTAGATCAGCCTCGCCCCCATTCCTGATTAGCCGATGTTTCATATTTCATAACTTTTGAACCGTTTGTCATAGAGAATTATGGGTCACGTCATTGGACTCAGTAAAGACCTAGCAACCGCCTAGCAACACCCTAGCAACCACCTAGAACTCCATAGCAACCATCTAGCAACCACCTAGAACTCCATAGCAACCACCTAACAACACCCTAGCAACCACCTGGAACACAATAGCAAATGCCTAGCCACACCCTAGCAACCAGCTATAACTCCATAGCAACCACCTAGCAACACCCTAGCAACACCCTAGCAACCTCCTAGAACACCCTAGCAACCACCTAGCAACACCCTAGCAACCACCTAGAACTCCATAGCAACCACCTAGCAACACCCTAGTAACCACCTCTAACACCCTAGCAACTGCCTAAAACAGCATAGCAATCACCTTGCAACGCCCTAGCAACCGCCTAGAACTCCCTAGCAACCACCTAGCAGCACCCTAGCAACTAACAAGAACACCATAGCAAACGCCTAGCAACACCCTAGCAACCAGCTATAACTCCATAGCAACCACCTAGCAACACCCTAGCAACCACCTAGAACTCCATAGCAACCACCTAACAACACCCTAGCAACAACCTGGAACACTATAGCAACCACCCAGAATGCCTTAGCAACCGCACTGAACTCCATAGCAACCATCTAGCAACACCCTACCAACCACCTAGAACTCCATAGCAACCACCTAACAACACACTAGCAACCACCTAGCAACACATTAGCAACCACCTGGAACGCCATAGCAAATGCCTAGCAACACCCTAGCAACCACCTAAAACTCCATAGCAACCACCTAGCAACATCCTAGCAACTGCCTAGAACTCCATAGCAACCCCCTAGCAACATCCTAGCAACCGACTATAACTCCATAGCAACCACCTAGCAACACCCTAGCAACCAGCCATAACTCCATAGCAACCACCTAGCAACACCCTAGCAACCAGCTATAACTCCATAGCAACCACCTAGCATCACCCTAGCAACCACCTAGAACTCCATAGCAACGACTTAGCAACATCCTAGCAACCACCTGGAACACCATAGCAACCACCTGGAACACCATAACAACTGCCTAGCAACACCCTAGCAACCACCTAGCAACACCCTAGCAACCACCTTGCAACACCCTAGCAACCTCCGAGAACACCCGAGCAACCACCTAGCAACACCCTAGCAACCACCTAGAACTCCATAGCAACCACCTAGCAACACCCTAGCAACCACCTAGAACTCCATAGCAACCACCTAGCAACACCCTAGTAACCACCTCTAACACCCTAGCAACTGCCTAAAACAGCATAGCAATCACCTTGCAACGCCCTAGCAACCGCCTAGAACTCCCTAGCAACCACCTAGCAGCACCCTAGCAACTAACAAGAACACCATAGCAAACGCCTAGCAACACCCTAGCAACCAGCTATAACTCCATAGCAACCACCTAGCAACACCCTAGCAACCACCTAGAACTCCATAGCAACCACCTAACAACACCCTAGCAACAACCTGGAACACTATAGCAACCACCCAGAATGCCTTAGCAACCGCACTGAACTCCATAGCAACCATCTAGCAACACCCTACCAACCACCTAGAACTCCATAGCAACCACCTAACAACACACTAGCAACCACCTAGCAACACATTAACAACCACCTGGAACGCCATAGCAAATGCCTAGCAACACCCTAGCAACCACCTAAAACTCCATAGCAACCACCTAGCAACATCCTAGCAACTGCCTAGAACTCCATAGCAACCCCCTAGCAACATCCTAGCAACCGACTATAACTCCATAGCAACCACCTAGCAACACCCTAGCAACCAGCCATAACTCCATAGCAACCACCTAGCAACACCCTAGCAACCAGCTATAACTCCATAGCAACCACCTAGCATCACCCTAGCAACCACCTAGAACTCCATAGCAACGACTTACCAACATCCTAGCAACCACCTGGAACACCATAGCAACCACCTGGAACACCATAACAACTGCCTAGCAACACCCTAGCAACCACCTAGCAACACCCTAGCAACCACCTTGCAACACCCTAGCAACCTCCGAGAACACCCGAGCAACCACCTAGCAACACCCTAGCAACCACCTAGAACTCCATAGCAAGCACCTAGCAACACCCTAGTAACCACCTCTAACACCCTAGCAACTGCCTAAAACAGCATAGCAACCACCTAGCAACGCCCTAGCAACCGCCTAGAACTCCCTAGCAACCACTTAGCAAAATCCTAGCAATTGCCTAGAACTCCATAGCAACCACCTAGAACACCATAGCAACCGCCTAGAATTCCATAGCAACCACCTAGCAACACCCTAGCAACCACCTAGAATAGCCTAGCAACTGCCTAGCAACGTCCTAGCAACCATCTGGAACACCATAGCAACCACCTAGCAACACCCTAGCAACCAGCTATAACTCCATAGCAACCACCTAGCAACACCCTAGCAACACCCTAGCAACCTCCTAGAACACCCTAGCAACCACCTAGCAACACCCTAGCAACCACCTAGAACTCCATAGCAACCACCTAGCAACACCCTAGTAACCACCTCTAACACCCTAGCAACTGCCTAAAACAGCATAGCAATCACCTTGCAACGCCCTAGCAACCGCCTAGAACTCCCTAGCAACCACCTAGCAGCACCCTAGCAACTAACAAGAACACCATAGCAAACGCCTAGCAACACCCTAGCAACCAGCTATAACTCCATAGCAACCACCTAGCAACACCCTAGCAACCACCTAGAACTCCATAGCAACCACCTAACAACACCCTAGCAACAACCTGGAACACTATAGCAACCACCCAGAATGCCTTAGCAACCGCACTGAACTCCATAGCAACCATCTAGCAACACCCTACCAACCACCTAGAACTCCATAGCAACCACCTAACAACACACTAGCAACCACCTAGCAACACATTAGCAACCACCTGGAACGCCATAGCAAATGCCTAGCAACACCCTAGCAACCACCTAAAACTCCATAGCAACCACCTAGCAACATCCTAGCAACTGCCTAGAACTCCATAGCAACCCCCTAGCAACATCCTAGCAACCGACTATAACTCCATAGCAACCACCTAGCAACACCCTAGCAACCAGCCATAACTCCATAGCAACCACCTAGCAACACCCTAGCAACCAGCTATAACTCCATAGCAACCACCTAGCATCACCCTAGCAACCACCTAGAACTCCATAGCAACGACTTAGCAACATCCTAGCAACCACCTGGAACACCATAGCAACCACCTGGAACACCATAACAACTGCCTAGCAACACCCTAGCAACCACCTAGCAACACCCTAGCAACCACCTTGCAACACCCTAGCAACCTCCGAGAACACCCGAGCAACCACCTAGCAACACCCTAGCAACCACCTAGAACTCCATAGCAACCACCTAGCAACACCCTAGCAACCACCTAGAACTCCATAGCAACCACCTAGCAACACCCTAGTAACCACCTCTAACACCCTAGCAACTGCCTAAAACAGCATAGCAATCACCTTGCAACGCCCTAGCAACCGCCTAGAACTCCCTAGCAACCACCTAGCAGCACCCTAGCAACTAACAAGAACACCATAGCAAACGCCTAGCAACACCCTAGCAACCAGCTATAACTCCATAGCAACCACCTAGCAACACCCTAGCAACCACCTAGAACTCCATAGCAACCACCTAACAACACCCTAGCAACAACCTGGAACACTATAGCAACCACCCAGAATGCCTTAGCAACCGCACTGAACTCCATAGCAACCATCTAGCAACACCCTACCAACCACCTAGAACTCCATAGCAACCACCTAACAACACACTAGCAACCACCTAGCAACACATTAACAACCACCTGGAACGCCATAGCAAATGCCTAGCAACACCCTAGCAACCACCTAAAACTCCATAGCAACCACCTAGCAACATCCTAGCAACTGCCTAGAACTCCATAGCAACCCCCTAGCAACATCCTAGCAACCGACTATAACTCCATAGCAACCACCTAGCAACACCCTAGCAACCAGCCATAACTCCATAGCAACCACCTAGCAACACCCTAGCAACCAGCTATAACTCCATAGCAACCACCTAGCATCACCCTAGCAACCACCTAGAACTCCATAGCAACGACTTACCAACATCCTAGCAACCACCTGGAACACCATAGCAACCACCTGGAACACCATAACAACTGCCTAGCAACACCCTAGCAACCACCTAGCAACACCCTAGCAACCACCTTGCAACACCCTAGCAACCTCCGAGAACACCCGAGCAACCACCTAGCAACACCCTAGCAACCACCTAGAACTCCATAGCAAGCACCTAGCAACACCCTAGTAACCACCTCTAACACCCTAGCAACTGCCTAAAACAGCATAGCAACCACCTAGCAACGCCCTAGCAACCGCCTAGAACTCCCTAGCAACCACCTAGCAAAATCCTAGCAATTGCCTAGAACTCCATAGCAACCACCTAGAACACCATAGCAACCGCCTAGAATTCCATAGCAACCACCTAGCAACACCCTAGCAACCACCTAGAATAGCCTAGCAACTGCCTAGCAACGTCCTAGCAACCATCTGGAACACCATAGCAACCACCTAGCAACACCCTAGCAACCTCTTAGAATACCCTAGCAACCACTTAGCAACACCCTAGCAACCACCTGGAACACCATAGCAAATGTCTAGCCACACCCTAGCAACCACCTAGAACTCCATAGCAACCACCTTGTAACACCCTAGCCACCACCTAGAACTCCATAGCAACCACCTAGCAACACCCTAACAACCACCTAGAATACCCTAGCAACCACCTTGCAGCACCCTAGCAACCACCAAGAACACCCTAGCAACCGCCTAGAACTCCATAGCAACCACCTAGCAACCGCCTATAACTCCATAGCAACCACCTAGCAACTGCCTAGCAACGACCTGGAACACCAAACAATTGCCTAGCAACACCCTAGCAACCGCCTATAACTCCATAGCAACCACCTAGCAACATCCTAGCAACCACTTGGAATACCCAAGCAACCACGTAGCAACACCCTAGCAACCGCCTAGAACTCCATAGCAACCACCTAGCAACTGCCTATAACTCCATAGCAACCACCTAGCAACTGCCTAGCAACGACCTGGAACACCAAACAATTGCCTAGCAACACCCTAGCAACCGCCTATAACTCCATAGCAACCACCTAGCAACATCCTAGCAACCACTTGGAATACCCTAGCAACCACCTAGCAATGCCCTAGCAACCACCTGGAGCTCCATAGCAACCACCTAGAACACCCTAGCAACCGCATAGAATTCCATAGCAACCGCCTAGAACTCCATAGAACCACCTAGATCACCCTAGCAACCGCCTAGAATTCCATTGCAACCGCCTAGAACTCCATAGAACCACCTAGAACACCCTAGCAACCGCCTAGAATTCCATAGCAACCGCCTAGAACTCCATAGCAACACCCTAGACACCACCTAAAACACCATAGTCACCACCAGAACATCATAGCATCTACCGACCACTGTTCACTCTGTTCAGCAGAAAGTCAACTTTGCATTGGCGGCAACCACACTTCACAATTTCTGCAGGAATTGTCTAGTTATTAGTGTGGTTGCCTCAGGCAACCACACTACTATTATCCCACATATTATTATTATTATTATTATTATTCTTTCCACCCATTTTTTGGACCGCTACTCCTCCCAGAGTTTTCGCACCACATACACATGCCATATGTCAAATTGACCGGCTTCTTTGGGAATCGATGGCTATTACTTTGTGGAAATTTTCGCTGCACGGTTTTTCAGAAATATGACTTTTTATGGCCAATTTTTCCCATTGAAAATGAATGGGGCGGTGACGTCATAAAAATGTGAATTATGAAGTCACAGCATTGGTCGGCTTAGCACACGTGATGCACTTTTAACCTGCTTCATCTACAGGAAATTTAGAATCCAGATGCGGTGCATATCTCCATTTTCGTCGTAATTACAGAAAACACACATTCGTAAACTTCAAATGATTCATACCACAATGTAGATAAAACCTTGACGAAGACGTACATGCACGGATTGTGTTGTTCAAACGAGGTTTCCTGGCGACTTAGCCACCACAGTGGATATAGCTTAATGCGGAAGTGCACGCGATAAAAACGGTATTCCAAATGCAAAATTACAAATGAAAACGCTGTCAGCTAGGTATATCAACAAACATATGACTTAGGCATACCCAGATTTCCTCAAAAATAATAGTATTTCACAAGATATTACGCAAAATCGTTGACAACGTTTCGTCAAATGCAGCGTCTTTGAATGCTACTAGTGCTAACAAAGAGTGCATGCATTGAATGCGACGATTAAAACACTTTCGGTTGACCTAAAAAACGATATTCCAAAACCAAAACTACACGTGTTATACCTGGTTAGAAAGCTTATGCTCTCACCTACTGAATAAACGAATTCTCAATCAAGCCAGACGGACCTAAAAAGGGCAACAACGCCGTCAACAACATGTGTGCAGAAGCTTCTGGTCCTGTCTTACTCCAGAAAACGGTGTCATCTTGTAATACCACACATGTTGCTTTGGGTGTTGTCGAACTTTGTAGTACAATCTGGCTTGATCTACACATCATCGATCTAATAGGTGACAGAATAAGCTTTCTAACAATGTATAATATGTCAAATTTTACTTTTGTAATACCGTTTTATATTCCAGCGAGTTGGAAACTTTGGTCTCGTTATAACTGCATTACACATCAGTCTGCATTACACGTCAGACTTAGGGTTTTTCCAAGACACTCTGAACATGCCAGCTAGCTTTGTGATTCGCCGTCACTCGTCACCGCATACCGCAAGTAAAACACTGAGATCTCAAATTTTGATGAAAGGATAATTTAGCTCTGAATATATGTGTCGCAAATCAACTCGTTGTAGTGATGTTATAGCAGGTACACAATGCCCTGTCTCTGCTTATACTACAGAAACTGTTCACTCCGTTCAGCACAAAGTCGACTTTGCATTGGCGGCAACCACACTTCACAATTTCTGCAGGAATTGTCTAGTTATTATTATTATTCCACCCATTTTTTGGACCGCTACTCCTCCCAGAGTTTTCGCACCACATACACGTGCCATATGTCAAATTGACCGGCTTCTTTGGGAATCGATGGCTATTACTTTGTGGAAAGTTTCGCTGCACGGTTTTTGAGAAATATGACTTTTTATGGCCAATTTTTCCCCATAGGGATGAATGTAAAACGTGACGTCATACATATGTGAGCGGTGAAGTCACAGCATTGGTCGGCTTAGCACACGTGATGCACTTTTAACCTGCTTCATCTACAGGAAATTTAGAATCCAGATGCGGTGCATATCTCCATTTTCGTCGTAATTACAGAAAACACACATTCGTAAACTTCAAATGATTCATACCACAATGTAGATAAAACCTTGACGAAGACGTACATGCACGGATTGTGTTGTTCAAACGAGGTTTCCTGGCGACTTAGCCACCACAGTGGATATAGCTTAATGCGGAAGTGCACGCGATAAAAACGGTATTCCAAATGCAAAATTACAAATGAAAACGCTGTCAGCTAGGTATATCAACAAACATATAACTTAGGCATACCCAGATTTCCTCAATAATAACAGTATTTCACAAGATATTACGCAAATTCTTTGACGACGTTTCGTCAGGTCCAGCGTCTTTGAATGCTAATGCTAACAAAGACTGCATGCATTGTATGCGACGATTAAAAAACTTTCGGTTGACCTAAAAAAACGATATTCCAAAACCAAAATTAGACGTGCTGTTATACCTGGTTAGAAAGCTTATGCTCTCACCTACTGAATAAACGAATTCTCAAACAAGCCAGACCGTACTAAAGAGTGCAACAACGCCGTCAACAACACGTGTGCAGCAGCTTCTGATCCGGTCTTCAGTGGGCTTGTAATACCACACATGTTGCTTTGGGTGTTGTCGAACTTTGTAGTACAATCTGGCTTGATCTACACATCATCGATCTAATAGGTGACAGAATAAGCTTTCTAACAATGTATAATATGTCAAATTTTACTTTTGTAATACCGTTTTATATTCCAGCGAGTTGGAAACTTTGGTCTCGTTATAACTGCATTACACATCAGTCTGCATTACACGTCAGACTTAGGGTTTTTCCAAGACCCTCTGAACATGCCAGCTAGCTTTGTGATTCGCCGTCACTCGTCACCGCATATCGCAAGTAAAACACTGAGATCTCAAATTTTGATGAAAGGATAATTTAGCTCTGAATATATGTGTCGCAAATCAACTCGTTGTAGTGATGTTATAGCAGGTACACAATGCCCTGTCTCTGCTTATACTACAGAAACTGTTCACTCCGTTCAGCACAAAGTCGACTTTGCATTGGCGGCAACCACACTTCACAATTTCTGCAGGAATTGTCTAGTTAGTGTGGTTGCCTTAGGCAAACACACTATTATTATTGCACATATTTATTATTATAATTATTATTCCGCCAGTTTTTTGGACCGCTACTCCTCCCAGAGTTTTTGCACCACATACACATGCCATATGTCAAATTGACCGGCTTCTTTGGGAATCGATGGCTATTACTTTGTGGAAATTTTCGCCGCACGGTTTTTGAGAAATATGACTTTTTATGACCAATTTTTCCCATTGAAAATGAATGGGGCGGTGACGTCATAAAAAATGTGAATTATGAAGTTACAGCATTGGTCGGCTTTGCACACGTGATGCGGTCCGCTGTTCGTCCTCACCAGCCAGAAAGGATATAGCTGAACGCGGAAGTGAACGGATAAAACAGTATTCCAAATGCAAAATTTCAAATGAAAACGCTGTCAGCTAGGTATATCAACAAAACATATGGCTTAGGCATACCCAGAAGTCCTCAATAATAACAGTATTTCAAGATATTACGCAAATTCTTTGACGACGTTTCGTCAGGTCCAGCGTCTTTGAATGCTAATGCTAACAAAGACTACATGCATTGTATGCGACGATTAAAAAACTTTCGGTTGACCTAAAAAAACGATATTCCAAAACCAAAATTAGACGTGCTGTTATACCTGGTTAGAAAGCTTATGCTCTCACCTACTGAATAAACGAATTCTCAAACAAGCCAGACTGTACTAAAGAGTGCAACAACGCCGTCAACAACACGTGTGCAGCAGCTTCTGATCCGGTCTTCAGAAAACGATGTGGGCTTGTAATACCACACATGTTGCTTTGGGTGTTGTCGAACTTTGTAGTACAATCTGCCTTCATCTACACATCATCGATCTAATAGGTGACAGAATAAGCTTTCTAACAATGTATAATATGTCAAATTTTACTTTTGTAATACCGTTTTATATTCCAGCGAGTTGGAAACTTTGGTCTCGTTATAACTGCATTACACATCAGTCTGCATTACACGTCAGACTTAGGGTTTTTCCAAGACCCTCTGAACATGCCAGCTAGCTTTGTGATTCGCCGTCACTCGTCACCGCATACCGCAAGTAAAACACTGAGATCTCAAATTTTGATGAAAGGATAATTTAGCTCTGAATATATGTGTCGCAAATCAACTCGTTGTAGTGATGTTATAGCAGGTACACAATGCCCTGTCTCTGCTTATACTACAGAAACTGTTCACTCCGTTCAGCACAAAGTCGACTTTGCATTGGCGGCAACCACACTTCACAATTTCTGCAGGAATTGTCTAGTTATTATTATTATTCCACCCATTTTTTGGACCGCTACTCCTCCCAGAGTTTTCGCACCACATACACATGCCATATGTCAAATTGACCGGCTTCTTTGGGAATCGATGGCTATTACTTTGTGGAAATTTTCGCTGCACGGTTTTTGAGAAATATGACTTTTTATGGCCAATTTTTCCCATTGAAAATGAATGGGGCGGTGACGTCATAAAAAAAATGTGAATTATGAAGTTACAGCATTGGTCGGCTTTGCACACGTGATGCGGTCCGCTGTTCGTCCTCACCAGCCACCAGAAAGGATATAGCTGAACGCGGAAGTGAACGGATAAAACAGTATTCCAAATGCAAAATTTCAAATGAAAACGCTGTCAGCTAGGTATATCAAAAAAACATATGGCTTAGGCATACCCAGAAGTCCTCAATAATAACAGTATTTCACAAGATATTACGCAAATTCTTTGACGACGTTTCGTCAGGTCCAGCGTCTTTGAATGCTAATGCTAACAAAGACTACATGCATTGTATGCGACGATTAAAAAACTTTCGGTTGACCTAAAAAAACGATATTCCAAAACCAAAATTAGACCTGCTGTTATACCTGGTTAGAAAGCTTATGCTCTCACCTACTGAATAAACGAATTCTCAAACAAGCCAGACTACTAAAAAGTGCAACAACGCCGTCAACAACACGTGTGCAGCAGCTTCTGGTCCGGTCTTACTTCAGAAAACGATGTGGGCTTGTAATACCACACATGTTGCTTTGGGTGTTGTCGAACTTTCTAGTACAAACTGGCTCGATTGATAATTCATTTATTCAGTAGGTGACAGAATAAGCTTTCTAACTATGTATAATATGTCAAATTTAGCTTTTGTAACACTGTGTAATATCCCATCGTATTGGAAACTTTGGTGTCATTAGAGCTGCATTACACATTCAGTCCGTCGTAGCAGGGACAGCAACGCGCTCTCACCCTAACGCGTTTGCTAAAGTACAGAACTCCTCTTGCATGCTGTTGATGCACCCCTTGCTGCAACAGAAGCTAGTAGTGCTGGCTACCAGCCGAACCTTATTCACAGAAGCTGTATTTAAAATTAGTTAAAATGCGACTATTTTAACACATATTTCTCGCGTCATTTTCGTTCTTGGAAATTCGGCTCGGCTAACACGTAATAGGCTACTCTGTCTATGAGTTGGTCTCTAAGGTAACAGATTTACAGTTGTATGGTTAAATGAGCTGAAATTCGCGCTAAACCATACGTCAATCAAATTAATCTCTCCTGTCTTGCTTTTTAAATGGTGCGATCACGCAGTTTATACGTAGGGTTTTTCCAAGACCCTCTGAACATGCCAGCTAGCTTTATGATTCGCCGTCACTCGTCAACGCATACCGTGAGTGGAACACTGAGAACTCACGTTTGGATGAAGGGATAATTCAGCTCTAAATATATGTGTCGCAAATCAACTCGTTCCCGTGATGTTATAGCATGTACACAATACTCTGCCTCTGCTTATACTACAGAAACTGTTCACTCCGTTCAGCACAAAGTCGACTTTGCATTGGCGGCAACCACACTTCACAATTTCTGCAGGAATTGTCTAGTTATACATTATTATTTTTCGTACATATGTTCGATTAAATAGCCTATAGCCTATATCGGTAAACACCCGAGAACATTCAAATGGAGCAACACAGAATGATTAGAATTCATGTTATTAGAAATGCTTTGTCGATTTTGATCCCGAAGCCACATAACTGCTATGCTCTGTTTCCAGGACTACCCTTCCGTTGGCCAGGTGGCAGAGAAGCTAACAGAAAATAACATCCAGCCCATTTTCGCCGTCACTAGCAACATCGCGGATGTGTACAAGGCAAGGATTCTACTCTTAACCGGAGGCACGAAACTGCCGGAAAAATGCGCATTTACAGCACGCGAGTCTGCTCATCACCATGGAAACCACATAGCATGCAAACTCTCCGAGCCGCGGTTGCCACATGTTGTTGGGTTAATTGTCAATTTAGCGTCTCGTACAGCTGTGCGTGTTAAGGACTGTAATCAAATAAAGCTTTATTGTGTTCTTCACGCGTAAAGGGTGTCATGGCTAGTTTAGTAACACGTGTTTTTAAATGTGCGCAGAAACTGAAAGAGATTATTCCCAAATCTGAAGTCGGTGTGCTGTCACAGGATTCAAGCAACATTGTATCTCTGATTACGAATGCATACGAGGTAAATTATTTTTGGTATTCCCTGCTTTCAGTGCATCAAATACAAAACCAATACATGCCCAAAAAAGTAGATACTCTAATAACTTCAAATGGAGCATGGTCTTTTCAGAAGGTCTGGTCCTCAAAATGAGTGTCAATACTATTAAATACAAAAAAAAGGAATTACCTTAATTCAACATAGACAAAGTTTACAGACAGAAAAGCAGCAGATGTTGTCTTTAAGACAAACAGAATGTTTCATAATGCCATGCTACACAAGTATGGAGAAGAGCAGGACTGGTGGTCGAATTCATGCATACAGAGGCCCAATGAAATTGTAAAAAAAAAATGGTTGGATTATGTTTTGACACAGAGCCTTTCCTCAAATGTGATTGTGAACCATTTCGAGCTCCCAGACCATGTCAGGGTCTCGTACAAATCAGCCTGTGAAGGTGGACATAGAGAGGACACGAGAGGCATATGCAACAATGTTGGCATTGGCCAGGAGGTAGGTAAATAACTTTATCAATTTTGAACAAAATGAGGAACATGCCCCCCCCCCCCCCCCCCCCCCCCCCCCCCCGGGCATGTGGTTAGGGCATGTTCCTCATTTTGTTCAAAATCGCTAAGTGTTTTATATTTTTTTTCATGTTTATTATATCTTAATGTCACACAAGAGGAATATGACGTAAAGTTATTTCCATGGTTTGAATAACATATAATTCCATATATTTATATTAATTTATTCTTTAAAGGTAACATTTAGCGTGACCGTGACCGCGGACCAATGCATAGAGGAGAAATCGTTTCTGATTGGACCGCTGGGCTTCAGAGAGAGAATGAAGGTCACGGTGAAAACGCACTGCCAGTGTGAATGCAGGGACCCGCCTAATCCGGGCCACTGCTCTGGGAAAGGACAGGTCGTCTGTGGAAAATGCAGGTATGCACTACCATGCCTGTGCATGTGTCTACATGTCACACCCATCACATGGCCTCTCTCTCTCTCTCTATAGCGCTCTCTCTTTCTCTGTGCAGTTGCTCTAAAGGGTTTGATTTCCACTGTTATTGCTGATGTTGGGTTAAGTGCTTCGTGTTTAGTCAGAGCTCTCTTTCTCTGTGCAGTTGCTCTAAAAGGTTTGATTTCCACTGTTATTACTGATGTTGGGTTAAGTGCTTTGTGTTTAGTCAGATCTCTCTTTCTCTGTGCAGTTGCTCTAAAGGGTTTGATTTCCACTGTTATTGCTGATGTTGGGTTAAGTTCTTTGGGTTTAATCAATGCTCTCTCTCTCTCTGTGCAGTTGCTCTAAGGGGTTAGTCAGACCTCTCTCTCTCTCTCTGTGCAGTTGCTCTAAGGGGTTAGTCAGACCTCTCTCTCTCTCTCTGTGCAGTTGCTCTAAGGAGTTTGATTTACACTGTTATAGCTGATGTTGGGTTAAGTGGCTTGGGTTTAATCAGTGCTCTCTCTCTGTGGCAGTTGCTCTAAGGGGTTAGTCAGAGCTCTCTCTCTCTCTCTGTGGCAGTTGCTCTAAGGAGTTAGTCAGAGCTCTCTCTCTCTCTCTCTCTCTCTGTGGCAGTTGCTCTAAGGGGTTAGTCAGAGCTCTCTCTCTCTCTCTCTCTCTGGCAGTTGCTCTAAGGGGTTAGTCAGAGCTCTCTCTCTCTCTCTCTCTCTCTGTGGCAGTTGCTCTAAGGGGTTAGTCAGAGCTCTCTCTCTCTCTCTCTCTGTGGCAGTTGCTCTAAGGGGTTAGTCAGAGCTCTCTCTCTCTCTCTCTCTCTGGCAGTTGCTCTAAGGGGTTAGTCAGAGCTCTCTCTCTCTCTCTCTCTCTCTGTGGCAGTTGCTCTAAGGGGTTAGTCAGAGCTCTCTCTCTCTCTCTCTCTGTGGCAGTTGCTCTAAGGGGTTAGTCAGAGCTCTCTCTCTCTCTCTCTCTCTGTGGCAGTTGCTCTAAGGGGTTTGTGGGTCAGAACTGCGAGTGCAACGTGGGGGCCCAGGGCAAGAGCCGGCTGCGGGCCCAGTGCCGGCGGGACAACGGCATGGAGTGCTCGGGCCTGGGGGACTGCGTGTGCGGCGTGTGTAACTGCCACGCCGGTGAGGACGGGCGCACCATCTACGGGACGTACTGCGAGTGTGACGACCGGAGCTGCGAGGTGCACCAGAACAGGCTGTGCGGAGGTGGGTGTGGCGCCTTCGGCACGTGTGGTGCGTTCGGATACCCCGGCTAACCCGCTTCTGCTTCTTTAGCTCACGGCAGGAAGAAGAAACATCGTAACAAAACCATCAGGGCTGCAGCCCCTTCAGCGCGTGGGACGGGGCTGTGCGCCGAAATGGGAATTCCTCTGGGACTCCGCTTCGGTTCTTGAATGTGAATTCAGTTTGAATTGAGGCAGCAGACATGATGCAATACGTTTCAATTTGAATTTAAGCTTTTTTGCATTAAGGCTTTATATCGTAATACGCTTAGTCAGACAAGCAACGTATGAGAAACTTTAATAATTATGTTTTTCTCCCTACAATGAACGTTTAAAGTGCCCATCTACAGTCGAACATTCAATTGAAAATGAGATTTTGGCTCTAAATATAAATACATACAAATAACAAAAATTCTCTGTATGAGCTGTAGAACAAGATAGTTTCTAGCTGAAATGAATGATACAATTATTTTTATTTTGTGGTAAATTAGGTCAGATGTAGTGAAGTTCTTGTGCGTGTGGGAACAGTGAGGATGTAAAACATTTATGTTCTGAATTCAGGGGTTTTAACCAGTTAAGACCCTCGTTTCAACATCCAGCCCTCCGAATACTGAACACGAGTGTATCAACGGTTAAAACATCTCACTTATCCAACATTTAAAATATATTTATTTTATTTAATTTGGTAATTACTATTCAAGATATTATCAATTAAATCTTAGAATTTCTTGATAGGCAGAGCAACCTGCTGGGTCAGCCTTTATCAAAATGTACAACTCACAACCAGATTAAAATAAAAAGAAACAGCAGGCCCAGATTCAAGCTTCAGGCTTCTCGCATGGCAAAGCAGATAACCCGCAAATCTCCACCACAGCTGACGTTAACTGGCTCAAGTGTAGCACCCACACACTACAGACAGACCCGAGCAAAGGAAAGTACGCGTTTTATGTTGTTTGCAGGAGGGTGGGGGGATTTTTGAGAGAGATTGGGGCGACATGGCTGATTGGCTGAGGTGTGAAAGGACGGAAGTGTGGTAGCAGGGCCAGGCAGGAACTGTCTGAAAGCTGACATTCACACATTAAAGCCGCCTTATGAGGTTTTAAGCAGGGTGAAATGCTATGACATTATCATCAGAAGATTCCTGATTTTAAGTCCATCAAAAAGACACCAACCATGAATATGTTGAGGTAATCCAGCCAGCTGCTGCATATCTCTTAAAAAAGGACATTTGCACCTATTTCTAATGAAGAAGAAATAATTGTCAAAGACAGCCAGTTTTACTCTTAATATTTTCCATGTAACAAAATAATCATTATTACATTATGTTCTGTTTTTAAACGGAAAGCCATGAAAATGTAGCTTCCAACACAATCGGGCCTCACAAAACCTTATCTATACAGACATTAAGGTTTTTACTCAGTGATTTCAATTAAATAGTACAGATTGCATTCAAACTTAAGAGGAATATGGAGCTTTGTGCAACATATAGCCACACAACCTCTCTGATCCCCAATAGGCAATGAAGTCATAAAACTTTCAAGAGAGGACCTTCCAATACATCGTATACATTTGAGAGACCTCTGGTGTGGCCCTAATTTCCCCAAATGCATTCCTTCGGTGTTGTAACAGAAAGGGGAGGGGGCAGATAGACAGCAAGGAAACAGCTAACACTACCGTAGTCACACACAGCCTTTTTGCCAGATCAGTTTGCATCACCTGTTTCTTAAAGGCGGTAATCCAGATATCCAACATGCAACTGAATGGAATTTCTTTACATTGCAATGAATTAAATTCCACATGTTTACCTGTACTGTACCCCAAACCCCAGCTGATCAGGAAAGAGACCAGATACCACTTCTAACATCATAAAATAAAGAATATAGAACTTCATTGAAATTATGTATTAAACACATCTCTTCAATATACATTAATGAACAAATGCCTCTTTAATGCAAACGAAAACTAAATTAGAATTTACCTTTAGAAATTTTCAATATTTTCTATTGAATAGCAGTTAAAAGGAATTGTGCAGATATGCAGGTTTGCAGAACTTAACTTTAGCTTTAATAAATAAACAAAACAAATATTGGGAATGATTAGCCAAGGCTAGCCCTGCTCGTCTCCCTGGGACAGGTGACCCAGAACAGGCGTTTTCAAATAGAAAATCTTGAAAATAGCAGGGCTTCCAAACCCTCCTACCATTTAGCCCCCATGTATCTCAACTAAAGCAATGGAAATCTCCACTAGAACGCCATAAAAGACCAGAAAGTTCACAGGAAATAAATAAAATAAACTAAAATAAAGCTATGGAAATGAGGGGCTTTGTATGAGAGGACAGGATCAAAAATCAACCAGAGCATGCCATTTCCTGCCTCTTTTAATACCAACAGGAAGGGTATCTTCACATCCTCATTGGACAAGAGAAAATTTACCACAGCTTCTCGCAATGACCGATTAACTGCCAGTCTCTGAGACACTGATCATCAGCTGAGCCACATAGCCCTATAACGAAGTGCTGGATCAAGGAATCTCAAGGGAGTCAAGGAATCTTGAGGGAGTTACGAGATCGAGATTGCAAAATCGAGAAGAAATAGTGGAACTAAGTGAAAACAAAAACTTGCACTGAAGCGAACTTAGCAAGCACCTTAGGACAAGTGACTGCTCCACACTTCCTGTCTCTCCAATTCAAATTCCAGTTCAACATCCTGTAGGGTGTGGCCAGTTAAACTCTGTTTCTAATTCATGAATTGAATTGGACCAAATGATAAAATTCTGAATTTTGCACAACCCTGGCTTGGACCTGAAATCATCATCTCATTAACTTAATTAACTTTTCTCAGATGCACAGCACATTATGACCGTGTCCACAGTAAATAAATGAATAAATAAATAAATAGATTAACTCAGCAGAACATGTTGAATGCACAGAACTGGCGTAAAAGGTCACGAAGGTAACGCGGGGGGCCTGTTCTGTTTCGCTACCAGGAAACGGGAAGTGCGATTGCAGCAAGTGCATCTGTAACCCGGGTTACGAGGGCAGCGCGTGCCAGTGCAGGAAGTCCAACGACGCCTGCATGAAGGGCGACAGCCAGACCGTGTGCAGCGGGCGGGGCACCTGCGAGTGCAACATGTGCCAGTGCAAGGACGGGTACACTTTGCCCTTCTGCGAGGAGTGCCCGGGGTGCCCCTCCCCCTGCCCCAAAGCTGCGTAAGCGCTCGACTTTACGCTAAAAATAATACTCTCTCTCTCTCACACACACACACACACACACACACATTACTCAACTTTACGCTTAAAATAATACTCTCTCTCACAAACACACACGATTACTCTACTTTACACTTAAACTAATAATACTCTCACCCTCTGTCTCATACACACACTTACTCAACTTTATGCTTAAAATAATATTTTCTCTCTCACACACACAATTACTCTACTTTACACTTAAACTAATAATACTCTCACCCTCTGTCTCATACACACACAATTACTCAACTTTACGTTTAAATAATACTCTCTCTCTCTCTCTCTCACACACACACAATTACTCAACTTTACGCTTAAAATAATACTCTCTCTCACAAACACACACAATTACTCTACTTTAAACTTAAACTAATAATACTCTCTCTCTCTGTCTCACATACACAATTACTCAGCTTTATGCTTAAAATAATATTCTCTCTCTCTCACACACACAATTACTCTACTCTACAGTTAAACTAATAATACTCTCACCCTCTGTCTCATACACACACAATTACTCAACTTTACGTTTAAATAATACTCTCTCTCACACACACACAATTACTCTACACTTAAACTAATACTCTCTCTCTCACACACATACACACACACAATTACCCAACTTTACACTTAAAATAATACTCTGTCTCTCACGCACAATTATTCAACTTTACACTTAAAATAATACTCTCTCTCGCACACACACACAATTACTTGACTTTACACTTAAAATAATACTCTCTCTCGCACACACGCACAATTACTCAACTTTACACTTTACATTACATTACATTACATTTATTTGGCAGACGCTTTTATCCAAAGCGACGTACAAAAAGTGCATTTCATGGTCATAGACAACTGCTAAACACAGGTTCAGTAAGGTACAATACTTATTTTGTACAGCTATTCCTAGCCAAGAACACAGTTTAGTTCACACAGTGAACACTATTCAGACCTAGTGTTCACTGTTCACTTAAACTAATACTATCTCACACGCACACACACATACACAAGTACTCAACTTTACACCAAAATAACTCTCTCTCTCTCACACACACATAAACAAGTACTCAACTTTACACCAAAATGGCTCTCTCTCTCTCTCTTGCTCTCTCTCACACACACACAGCAATTACTCAACTTTACACCAAAATAATATTCTCTCTCTCTCTCTTTTGCATATATGTTTAACTCAAAAGTAAAGGACAAATTAATTACATCTTATAGCCACACTGGTCATTTGTTTTTGTCACTGTGAATGACAATACTTGATCACATACGGTATTTGCAGTACCCAAATAGTCATATGTTCCATTATCAAATGTGCAGATGTTTTGTTTGTGTTTGTGTGTATATGACCTTATACATATGAATGTGGAGCAAACGTGTTGAGAATTAGATTTCACTGGGACCTTTTCAGGGCTTGCATTGAGTGCCTGGGATTTAATAGCGGTCCATTCAGTGAGAACTGCTCCACGCAGTGCCGGGACATTCAGCACAAGGTGGTGGACCAGCTGACTGCTAAGAAGCCATGCAGGGAGAAGGACTCCAAGAACTGCTTCATCGTCTTTTCGATGAAAGAGCTGGACGGCATCAATAAATACAAGGTGTTGATCCAGAAGGAGAAAGGTCAGTTTGCTCCATGCACCGCACATGCTCATTTGCCGTGTGCGCTATCCCAGTAAATACAATACAACCTGCGGGGTCCAGCGGTGGATATTGGTGAATATGGTGGGCAACTGCCACCAATGTAGGCCAGTGCTGGTCAGGATATACTACACT
The DNA here is from genome assembly GCA_039654925.1 of Anguilla pacifica. Classification (NCBI taxonomy): domain Eukaryota; kingdom Metazoa; phylum Chordata; class Actinopteri; order Anguilliformes; family Anguillidae; genus Anguilla; species Anguilla pacifica. Next base: position 6,714,589 of record CM077298.1, read on the forward strand.
ACATTTCCCAGCAGCACATGTAAATGTTCTGAATGTTCTAATCAGTATACCCAGACAGATTTGTGTGTGACATACCATAAACACTGACAGTATGTTACCCCACTGATAAAAGGTTGACATTGAGTCACCTGGGTCATAACTATTGGACTGTCTGTCTCACTGTGTATATATGTGACCCAGGAGATACTAATTACAGAGAGGTCATTATAACATCTTGCAACTGCTTAATAGTTGTTATGTACAGTATTAACATTTCACATTAAAAGTCTTGCTTAGTTCTGAGTGAATGGCAGTGACATTATTCCTCCTTTACTGTAGAATGCCCAAAGCCCCCGAGCGTGGCCGTCATCACCGGGGGAGTGGTAGCGCTGACCGGCTTTCTCGTCTTGCTTCTGATCAAGGCCTTACTTTACATGAAGGATCTGAAAGAATTCCGCAAGTTTGAGAATGAAAAACGGAAAGCAAAGTGGAGTAACGTGAGTTTTCCTCGTCAAACATGCAATTTAAAAACCTCTCCTTCGCTGTGATAACAAATATATATATATATTTTCGTGATCACTATTTTATTCATTATCAGAAAATATGGACATATACAGAATATAGGATCACTCTTTCAAACAATACAAAACCACAACATAACACAGACAACTCAAACTATGATACTAGCTCAGGGTCTGCATGGGGAAGAATTATTATTTTTTTACTTATACTTAATGTACTTAATGTACTTAATACTTAAAAAAACTCAACATCAAGAGGTTACTGATATAGAATACAAGTGTCCTTCACACATAATTCCCGTACACAGTGTAGCAGAACCAGGGGTGTGGGGTTTCCACATCACAAGTTGAATAACTAAAACACACAAACAAAGTATAATTAAACAAGGAAAGTTTATTGGGGAAAACTCACAAAGGGGAAGGGGGGAAATCAGGCAACCAGTCCAATTCCACAGTCCGTATCCGTGTTCCGTGTCCGTAATCCTAAATCCAAATCCAAAGCCGGATTCTCAAACAAAACGAGTCGATACAGAAGCGGGTAGTCAGGCAGTCCAGGTCACAACAGTAATTCAATCAGATATTTGCAATGCGCTCTTGCTATCCCTCTCCCTCTCCCGCCCCCCCGCCCCCCTCCCCAAACGCGTTTCCCTCACGGTACTTTGCAATTACCTCATGTTTCGGCTCTCGCTTTATCCCCAAACCTTGATTGCATAATGACCAGCCGGTGCGTCTGATTATTGCCGGAACACCTTCTGTGGTTCGGGGGTGGAGCCAACGTGCTGCCAGGTACCTGTTCTCCACTACCAATCCCCGTACCTCTCCCCGCCGTCTGTCACAACAGATACAGTAAGAATCTCCTCACAGAATTAAAAACACCCAAATACACATGCAGGGCTTTATGCAGACATGAGAACTTGTTATACGCTGGATGTCTGACTAAGCACTTGGAAAAGTCACCCCATGCAGTAACAGAAATCTTTTAATCTCTGGCCCAGTGTAACTGCATCACTGGATTAAAAGAAACAGAAACGATCATCATGATCTATATGAACTACAGATGGAGGCTTCTCTCCTGGGTTTGTAAAATCATTCCCTGACAGTTGGTTGAGATGTGCAGGTTTCAAGAAATATTATGGAAATATTTGGAACTAAACCTGGATTAGTCTATAATCTCTTCTGTTTACTGTGATCATTAGTGTGGTTGCCTTAGGCAATCACACTACTATTATCTCACATATTTATTTTTATTTTTATTCTTTCCACCCATTTTTTGGACCGCTACTCCTCCCGGAGTTTTCGCACCACATACACGTGCAATATGTCAAAGCGGCTTCATCGGGAATGGCGTGCTATTACTTTGTGGAAAGATTCCTTGCACGGTTTTTGAAAAATTTGAATTTTTGTGGGCAATTTTTCCCCATAGAGAATGAATGGCGGAATGTTCAGCCTTGTGATGTCACAATGCTCTGTCTTCTCACCCTTGTGATGTCACAATGCTGTCTTCTAGCAGCTGTACTCTGGTCTCTCTCTGGATTTGAACATTCCACCATTCAACTTCATGGGGCAAAATTGCCCACAAATTGTGAGATGCCTCATTGGACGCGGTAGAGGGTCCTTGTTCATTGCCCAGTGTTCATTGGTGGAGATTATCCCCACCCCTTTCCTGATTGGCTGATCTTTAACATTTCATAACTTTTTAACCACTTGTCATAGAGCGTTGTGGGATGCCTCATTGGACTCAGTAGAGTCCTTTGTCCATTGGTGTAGGTTAGCCTCGCCCCCTTTCCTGATTGGCCGATGTTTGATATTTCATAACTTTTGAACCATTTGTCATAGAGAATTATGGGTGGTCTCATTGGACTCGGTAAAGACCTAGCAACCGCATAGAACATAATAGCGACAACCTAGCAACCTCACAGAACTCCATAGCAACCACCTATTGACACCCTAGCAACCACCTAGAACTCCATAGCAACCACCCAGCAACACCCTAGCAACCACCTAGCAACACGATTGTCTACAATTGTCTAGTTTCTTTCTACACTGCTAACCTGTGACCTGTGTGCGAAATTTCATTGTTCTCTGTTTGTTTTCTCCCCAGGCCGAGAATCTGTCATTGAAGACTACAACAACCACTGTAGTCTACTTGCCAGCAACCCGGAAATGTTGAGTACCCCAAAGTACCCCATCACTTAACAGCTTGAAATGCAGGTCCAATGTATTAAGCATATAAATAACCTCAAAAATCGACTCAAAATTCATCAAAATCGGCCCACCGGGAGTTGAAATATGGCCACTTCTGGTTTAAATGGCCGTTTTGAATTTTGAAAATGTCATAAATGGATTCAGCATCCTCAATAACCCCCAAAACCACTTTAGTATTGTCCAAATCGGCCAAGCAGTTGCTAAAATATTGTCCATATTGTTCATTATGCTAATTATGCTAATTGCACAACATATGCAAGTTAGCATCCAGCAGTTTCCAAAATCTTGGGGACCCATACTGTACATTTCTAACATAAAACTTTGGGGTACTCAACATTTCCGGGTTCACAATAGGGTTCTATAGGCTGGCAAATAGACTACTGTTCAGAATCCCAATTTCAGTGAGGATTAATGTCATTGTCTGTATTTAAAATGTGAAATCATAAAGTACGTTAGGGCAGTCATTCTCAAAATCAACCCTGCCCCCCCCCCCCCCAGTGTATGCTGGTTTTTGTTCTAACCACAATTGCAATCCCAGAATTTTAACAAGCTTCTCATTTTTCTCATTTAGACACTTCATGTTTTGAGAATTTATTTACCTTCTTTTTTAAAGTTTTAAATAAATTTGGCAGCTCACATGGGGTTGAACATGCCCAATTCCCACCCTAATTTGGGAATGTCCAATTATGTGCAACGTGTACGGACCGCACAGTTGATTTTGAAGAGTGTAGATGTCCAAGGTTCTCCTCAAAATCAAATTAAAGTAAATCAACACAACAGTAAATCAGTAGAGCAGTGTAAATCAGTAGGTGAAAGTGTGGATGCCTGGCCACTAAAACTGAGCATTTGGTAAATAATGAGGAATTCAAAGACAAAGCAAATGCCCAACCTACTTTGCATTAATAAGTTTACGGAAATAAATTGAAATAGCTTAAACACATATGTTCAACAGCCTGAATTTAGCAAGGAATTGGCTGTTGCAAAACCCATACATGGGGGTCCCCAGGACCGATATTGAGAACTGCTGCATCATGGTGCGGTACTGCACAGCATGGTAAAGTATAGCATACCACACACAGCATTGCATGTGTTCCGTGGGTAATTTTTTGTAGGTGTGCACTATAGGAAAAATATGGGCTGATTACAATAACTGATATTTGTCATGTTGACCAATGCTGATGCTGATGTTGAATCCTCATTGTTTTATGTTACAGCACAAATTCAAACAGTATCTACATTTTCAGAAGCGGATGACCGCAGACTGTAGAGAGTTAGTATAACTTTGCATGTGAACTTGTCTGGTGAAAAAGTTAAAAAGAGAAAAAAAAATTGTCATTATGATTAGGCTATTTTACGAGCTTTAGAATTTTACTTAATTGATAGCATAAAATGTCTCGCCTCTCTGCCACAGGTATGTAGCCCATAGCAACAAGTTAATTTTAGGCAATTATGGGCTGATAAACATACTCCCTGACATTATCACACATCCCTACTTTTCTGTAACTGTGAAAAGTTGGACACATTCTTTATGATTACCATTTTGCTGTTTTGCTATTTTTTATTTTAAATTGTGCATTGCAGACTTTAGCCTATCCTGCAAATGGCTCGTGTTGACTTGTTCATCCCATTCAAAGGAGATTTTCTCCCATACCTGCAATTTTACTTTGTTAACTGTTTAAACAATAAAGCTGGGGAAAATCAATGGGCCCCAAATTTAAACATTTTTTTAAAGGAGTTGTTAATTTATGAATGTTTCATTTTGTAACTCTCTCAGCTGTACCCTGTTTCTGTTCTGGGCCCTGTGTGACAAAGCAGGATCACTGAGTTAGCTGGATAACTGCACTGAGTAAAACCGGAATCCTCCCGAATCCAGAACATGGACTGAAGCAAAAAGAGCTGTTCCGGGTTTTACTCAGCACTGTTACCCAGCTAAATCAGTGATCCTGCTTTGTGGAATACCCCCCACCCTGAGCTGGTGTTCTGCAAGGGTTCATCTTTATTATGAAACCTGGTAGGAGGCACATAAGTGCAGAGCGCAGTGACCCCAGCAGGGGGCAGTAGCGAGGTTGCCCTCCCCACTCTCCTCTCCTCTCGGGGGGCCCAAAATCCGCTGCTCTCTGACAATGGGAAAGCCCTGGAGCCGAACTAACGGCTCGGCGTCTCCAGGAAGCCTCAGATCCGCAGCTGGTTAATGAGTTTGCAGAGAGAGGGAGAGCTGCAGCTGCACAGCGGGGCTAAAGTTCACTCAGATTTTCTTTTCAGTACGATACCAAGTAATACCAAGGCTAGTATCCCAATACTATACTTTTGAAAGTACTATTGTGTACATGAAAAAGGGTACATCTTTATGATTCTTAGAGTGGGTAAATGCAGACATCAAAAAATTATAGTTGAAAGCCTTTGCATTAGTATTAAATAAACTCCCAAAGATCAGACTTCTCTCTTCGTGTTCTGTCTAATAACAGCCTTGATAAAACACGTTCAATTGTTCAACAACATTCAACAACAAATGTGTGATGTATTGGGGTTACTTTTGTCAGTGCACGTTCCCTGCACATTTCATCTTATTAGGCGCGCGCCTGGGACATGCGCACTTTAAGATGGCGCCGTCCAGGGAAAAAGCATGTTCCTAAGTATTACTGTGTTGTGATTCCGTCTGCTTTGTTTTGCAAGTTAACTTCAGTAAACGCTATGCAACTATATGCTTGTCGTCCATGCCTTGAGAGTTTTACAACGTTTAGACGACTTAACAAAATGTAAACTAGACAATTCCTGCAGAAATTGTGAAGTGTGGTTGCCACCAATGCAAAGTCGATTTTGTGCTGAACGGAGTGAACAGTTTCTGTAGTATAAGCAGACAGAGTATGGTGTACATGCTATCTCATAAAAAACACGTTTTCAACGTACAAAAATGCCAAGTTACTCTAAAGTATTGATATCAAAATGACGCCAAGTTACGGTACTACAAACAATATAGGCTATCTTGCCTCACCGAAATGACATCAGATGTATTTCAAAGCAATGCTACCCAATATTTCCTCAATTCTTTCAAGTCACTTGGCCCTGTGTGTATAAGCATGCACTACATGGACAGGCCAAACAGATGTGTGGATGGCTCTCTCACAGTCAAGATTGATTGAATAGGCGTGTATATGTCGAATTTGTATTGGTATATATGTATTTCGCTGCCCAGCCTTTCTGTTGCGTGAATGATAGTATGTTTCTTGGTATAAGTGTGTGTTTATGTGAATGTAACATGCTGCGAGGGAAATGTCCCCATGGGGATAAAGAAGTTCTCTATGTATGTATGTATGTACAATATGTATTTTATGCAGTATGTATTGTACGTAGCAAATATACAATAACTTGCACATGTACTCAAATTCAGTTCAGAAGCAAGTATAAACATGTTTTCTGGAGAAATATGCTTCCTGTAGGTACTCAGCAGCAGTTTTGTACATTAATTTCAACGTGTTCTATGAGGCAATTCGAAATATTTGACTCTGATCTGACACAAAGTTTGCATGACATTGTAAAATGGTAAGATTACAAAACACAGGGCCAAGTGACTTGAAAGAATTGAGGAAATATTGGGTAGCATTGCTTTGAAATACATCTGATGTCATTTCGGTGAGGCAAGATAGCCTATATTGTTTGTAGTGCCGTAACTTGGCGTCATTTTGATATCAGTACTTTTGAGTAACTTGGCATTTTTGTACGTTGAAAACGTGTTTTTTATGAGATATCATTTCTTTTTGCAAAGCGTTTTATTATGAGAGTGAGAAATGCGAAGTGACCCTGTAAGAAACGGCTGTGGATTATGGCTATCGTTGTGTGAATTTCTACAGTCTGATGAACGTGTACCGTTCAGCAGTTTCGGTTTGCTATATATGTAAAACAGTGGCTGTGAGAAAGCGTGCGGTGGCGTAAGCATAAACGCATCAGAAACGCAGATGAAATATGGCCAGTGTATGTACTCACGGATTTGACGTCCATCCAACGAGCCTGGACTGACAAAAGAATTAGCAAGCCCGTTAGAATTATAACTCCCTAGGTCGCAACTTGTGTACCCTTCTGTCCTGCTCCGTTGTCTGTTATTTCGTGGAGATGCATTTGTAGTGTTTGTAAGGTTTATAAGGCATTTTGATAGGCTTATCTGCAGGTAGGAATCCTCTTCGCTGTTTTGCTGAACTAGAATAGAACCGGAAAACATGATAGTGGAGAATAGGAGCAGACGCATATGTCCCAGCAGGCTTTGCATATGAGAAAATAACAACAGTGTGAGAGAAATTAGGATGAAATAATGAAATTGCGTAGTTGAAACAATATGTTTTTAGCAGAATGGGCATGTAGGTGAAGGTTGACATGATCACGGAGTATAGTGCGAAGTAAATGGAGTGACCATGAGCGAGCTTGTATTCCTTATCGAACGGTATATATATCAGTCTCTATAAAGCGTTAGTCGTTGAAGTGGAGAGTTAAGTAACATATGAAATCTCTTGCAGTGCTGTGTTTTTTTTCATGTTCATTACTAGTAGTTATAATTATGAGTGAATCATGATTTTAAATGTAATGTTTTAATGGGGAGTTGCAGAACGTACATACGTAGTAATTGTATGTGGCTAGCTACAGAAGAGGGCGAGGTAACATGAATGTAGAAACGTGGCGTTTGCTGATAAGAAGGTTTTGTACGGTAGCCAAGTGAAGAAATGTAGTTAGTAGAAATGGCACAGCGGTGAACTGGTGTAACTTTTTAATAAAAGGAATACATTTGCCGTCATGAAATGCATATGGGTGGCCATGAGTGAGTTTTGGTAAAGCAAATATAAGCGTAAGAGAACGTTAGTGTAAAAGAGGAAAATTATCTGCCTGAGGACGAGGCAGGATTCAATCGTTCAACCGGAGGTTTACCAGTCTGTCACTTTGTTAGGGCAGCACCATGACATAGCTATGCAATGTGTGAAATATCATTAGCAAAGCTGTCCGTGGTTTTAAAGAAGAACACAGGCCAGTAAGCACAGAAGAGCTCCCGTTGAATCCATATGGCTTTGCAGTATTGTAGCCGGTTAACAATTGAACGTGCAGACGGTACGTCGTAATACAGTGTATACGTTCGTGGAACGGCTGGTAGATATGGTGCAAAAGCAATAATTGAGAAGTAGTAGACAATTATTAGTGAGGGTAAAAGCAGGTTAGAGAAACGCGTTCTTAGCTGGGCTTGAATCTAGGACCCTGTGTTCCCAAGACTGGGACCTTACCCACTAGGCCACCGACGGACTAGCTGTTTGTACTGGGAAAGTTTCAGAATAAAAAGTTATGGGTATTTTGCGTGTGTATGCGAGTTTTTCATTGGGTGATGTACGTGAAGATTTGGCGGGTGTCGGTAAAATGTCCAATGGGCAGACATGTTATTAGTGGGATAGGCGGCAGGAAAAATAAGAATGAGAAGAAGAAGAAGAAGAAGAAGAAGAAAGAGAAGAAGAAGAAGAAGGAGAAAACGCAAAATCCCCTTAGTTTGGGGCTTTATTGTGTGGACATGTGAAGTTGGTTATGAAATCTGTCTGTTGAAATGGGGTCAGAATGTACAGAATTTAATGTTTTTAAGGGCTGAGTGTATGTGGCTGTTGTGGTTATTTCTGTGGGGAACCCTGAAAAGTGCCAAACTCTCGGTGCTGTATAGGTATGGGGCATGCCCCCGCCAAGGCTTAACTTGGCGGGTTGGCATACCTGCCATCCCAATATAATAATATGGGGCATGCCCCCGCCAAGGCGTAACTTGGCGGGATGGCATACCTGCCATCCCAATCCCAATAACATCACGGCAACGAGTTGATTTGCGACACACATATTCAGAGCTAAATTAACCCTTCATCAATACTTGAGATCAGTGTTTGACTCACGGTATGCGGTGACGAGTGACGGCGAATCATAAAGCTAGCTGGCCAGTTCAGAGGGTCTTGGAAAAACCCTATGTCTACACTGCGCGACCGCACCATTTTAAAAAGCAAGACAGGGCTTGGGAGATTAATTTGATTGACTTATGGTTTTACGTGAAGTTCAGCTCATTTTTACCATTCAACTAAAAACATTTAATTGGGCTGAAATTCAGAGTTTAATCTGTTACCTTAGATACCAACTCATAGACAGAGGATAGTAGCCTATTACGTGTTAGCCGAGCCAAATTTCTAAGAAAGAAAATGAGGCGAGAAATATGTGTTAAAATAGTTGCATACAGCTTCCGTGAATAAGTATCGGCTGGTAGCCAGTACTAGTAACTTCTGTTGTAACGAGGGGTGCATCAACAAGCAAGCGGAGTTGTGTACTGTAGCAAACGCGCTCGGGTGAGAAAGCGTTTCTTTCACTGACTGCTTTCACTGAATGCGTAATGCAGCTATAATGAGACCAAAGTTTCCAACACGCTGGAATATAAAACGGTATTACAAAAGTAAAATTTGATATATAATACATTGTTAGAAAGCTTATTCTGTCACCTATTAGATCGATGATGTGTAGATCAAGCCAGATTGTACTACAAAGTTCGACAACACCCAAAGCAACATGCAACAAGTTGAGATGGTTTTCTGGAGTAAGACCGGACCAGAAGCTGCTGCACACGTTTTGTTCACGGCGTTGTTGCCCTTTTTAGTACAGTATGGCTTGATTGGGAATTCATTTATTCAGTAGGTGAGAGTATGATCTTTCTAACCATGTATAACACGTCTAATTTAGGTTTTGGAATATCGTTTTATAGGTCAACCGAAAGTTCTCATCATCGCATTCAATGCATTCACTCTTTGTTAGCACTAGCAGTCAAAGACGCTGCACCCGACGAAACGTCGTCAACGATTCTGCGTAATATCTTGTGAAATACTATTATTATTGAGGACTTCTAGGTATGCCTAAGCCATATGTTTGTTGATATTGTCGTGTCTAGGAACCGACAGAATTCAAAGTCCAATCTTTAATTTGTAGAAAACAACTTCACGAGGGAAAAGACACCACAGCAGCAAGCTCTTCAGAAAAGTCAGACTTTATTCGCACAGGTGCACAAAGCCGGATCAACTCTGCAGAATTGAACCTCGATTGTCAGTTTTACATCCATTTTATACACTGTGCTCCCCATAACTCCCCCTAACACATTTCTTAAAATACCACCTGACCTTCTTGGCACCACAATGATTTCCTGTTCTTGGGTGATAACGTCATTGTGGAAAGTTACCCCAACTGTCCCTTAAAAAAATATTAGTCTTTATTCTGTAATTTTCCATTAAGAATACAAGTCACAGCCTCCTGTAATTTTCCATTGTATTCAGGTTACATAGGGGTCACTGTAAAATATTAGTCTTCTAGCACATTTATTAGCAGTTGATCAGTTTGAAAATTGTATGTGTATGGTTAGTATTTGATTAATGCTTTCTGCTGAGTGAGTAAGTGTGGTTTTTTTAAAGCCTTCTGCATTGCTTTTTCTCTACAGTTGATACTGTGGTTTCTTTCGTTTCCATAAGCTCAGCTGCAACTAATGATACAGGTTTATTGTATTACATATTGATTATATGAATGAATAGTCATACATGTGATGTACTTTTACCGTGGAGCATCGAGAGTTTGGAGGAACCAGTTTGATCAACATTGATGGGAATACCTTAACTTTGACATGTGACGTCTTCACAATCATGGGGAATCCCAAAATTTTCCTACAATATACCTACCTGACAGCGTTTTCATTTGTAATTTTGCATTTGGAATACCGTTTTTTATCGCGTTCACTTCCGCATTCAGCTATATCCTTTCTGGTGGCTAAGTTGCCAGAAAACCTCGTTTGAGCAACGCAATCCGTGCATGTACGTCTTCGTCAAGGTCTTATCTACATCGTGGTATAAAGCATTTGAGGTTTCCGAATGTGTGTTTTCTGTAATTACGACGAAAGGGGAATTATGCACCGTCTCTGGATTCTGAATTTCCAGTAGATAAAGCAGCTCAAAGCCTATTTCTCAAAAACCGTGCAGCGAAACTTTCCGCAAAGTAATAGCACACGATTCCCAAAGAAGCCGGTCAATTTGACATATCGCACGTGTATGTGGTGCGAAAACTCTGGGAGGAGTAGCGAGTCCAAAAAATGGGTGGAAAGAAAGAAACAATAAAAATATGTGCAATAATAGTAGTGTGATTGCCAAAGGCAACCACACTAATTATATAATTACCCTTTTCAGGTGTTATTCTTCACACTTGAGTGAACTGAAAATTTGGGCCAAAATCAAATACCCTTAAGTGAAATCAACAATACACATAAAATCTCTATAAAATATTTAATATGCACAATTCACTGTGTGGCTGCATGTTTTTCCACATGCCTGTGTGTGATTGGAGCAACGGTGGAAGGATAAGTAGATCCTATCCTACACAATTATTTGCTACAATATTTCATTTTTGCACTTTTTCAGTATCAGATACACATTCAATTTCATAAAAAATATATATAAAAATTTCTGGTCAAAGAAAACATTTGGTATCAATATTTTTATGTGAGGATTGATTCTCAGAAATGAAACGTCAGGACTGGAAGTATTGATACTTCAGTATTGATCCGCCCATCCCTATTAAACAGTAAATGACTAAACCGTAAGTCCATTTATGTAAATGGGAAAAAAAAATGTTTTGCTGTTCTCGATAATTCCATTTAGAGGTTTTTGTACAACTCTGGCAATATTTAAACCACAGCGTAAGGAAACAGGCAAAGGAGGGTTTCGTATGAAGTGTGGCCAAGATGAGACATTTAAGAGCCAGGGCAGAAAGATGAAGAAGTGACTGGATCTCCATGGCGGTGACGGTGAGATCAGTGCCTTCAAAAGGAGCACTCCTGAGCCTCGATCAGAGGAGTGGTGTGTTGAGGGCGGGGTCATGACCCTGGTCTGGGGGTCCAGCAGAGTCTGAAGGAGGGGGCGGGCGCTGACATCATTCGTGCAGGCAGAGAGACACAGGAAGAGGAACGGGTGGCGCTGTGTCACACTCCGGAGGATTCTGCCCATGACTGTCTGGTGATGCCATCAGCACACAGCTCATGAGTGATCTGGTCACATGGTCCTACGCTCAAATCTGCCAGTGGGGGCGAGTGCTTGGGCCGGGGTGGGGCGGGGCAGCCAGGAGGGCTGGGTGGAGTGGGGTGAGAGTGGGGTGTCCACAGACAGTTCCAGGGACAGGCAGAGGATTCCGTTTCAGACTGGAAACATTTTCGCATATTTTATTTATGTTGAAATATATTATGATTATGAAAACAATATTTAAAAAATACTGTTTACAGAATCCCGGACCTGACCGGGTTCCTGGTCCCCTGCCTGTAGGATTCTGCACTTTAGCCACCGCGCCCGACGGCCACGGCAAAACAGCGGCTGTTCTCCGGGGAGGACCCGGTTTTCACAAGTCATTCCGCCTCTCGAAAGGCGGCGAAAGTCTCCACGCTTTGCGGCAGCCGTCGCTTTGCAGCGATGTCCGTACAGGATGACGGGTCCGATTAAGGCTCGCTGACAAATTAAGTCTGACTCACAGGTTAATGCTTCCCAGTACCCTTTAGAGACTTTACACTCGCTGAGCAGGACATGGGAACTTTTAATTAGCGCAAAGGTGTTGAAGCTAAGCACTGAGTGAAAACCGGGCTGCAGCTGGACGCACATAATGATCTGAACTTTACGATTTTCTCTCTGGGTGTTCTGCTCCTGTTATTATCTGGCCGTTAATGATCTGCTAATTGGTTCAGGAATTTTAAAAGGTTCCCTCAGTTTCCAGATAAGAGTCTGCAACCGCACTTACCTCTAAAGAATCTCAACTTCCAGATTGCTCAGATATTCACACTTTTCAACAAGCTAATTGCTACCTTTTTAAAGCAGCCATAGCCTAATTTCTTCCGCAGGTTTTAAATTTAGACCCGGCGGCTTCACAGATTTTGGCCTTAAAGCATTCCTGAAAAATGAAAATTCTGGTCACGGTCTCTATAGTCGATAAAACATAACGAACATCATTTATGATTCCCCTCACCAAATGCTATGTAGCACATGCCAAACTTCGCATTCTCATATAATTAGTAAGTGGTGAGGTAATCCAGTGGTTGTTGTTTTTAAAATTTTATTTCTGCTTTGTGAGTCCTGGGCATTAGCCGCTGTGTTTTTAAATAAGGGGCCAGACCCTTCCACAATGGCGTTGGCATGCCGAGGCACGTGCCTGTTCGTCATCCTTGGGTTTCCAGGACACCCTGCCTAGATAGGAGTCAACACACTTTACACTACTGACACATAATGCCTGCGTTCTCGTTTTCTGCTTTGTGCTCTTTTTATTTACTTAATTTGTTTTATTTGGGCATTCAGTATGTAAAGAATGTAATTAATATATCTGAATAGATATGCTCAGCATTTTTACTTCCTTAGTAAACATACCATTAGCTAACAAAGATCTTCCCTCAGTCCCCATACCAGCATGCGGAGTGCCAGTAGGGAAGTATCTCCCTAAAGATGACTAACTTCACTGAAGATGAAGGCGTAGCTTTAAAATTTGGAGGTTGTTGAGAACGTTAAATTCCTTGATAACTGTGCAACGATACAAAGCTAGTTGTGTAATTGGTGCTTCAGACGGGCTCGGCTTTATGCGGTGGAGCTGCGCAGAAAGCAGTGCTGCTCACCTGTAGTTACCTGCTCTCTGTCCTGTGTGTGCGCTGCAGTGAGGCACTGAGGGACACTCCCACTCAGCTCCCGACCTCACCGCCAGTTTCGGCTCTTTCGAAAACGGCGCTGTGCTTCGTGTGCAAAAATGCCATTCAGAAAGCCCTTTTCGTGCCGTCATGTCCTCTTCCCACATTCCCAGTGGCACGCAGTAAAGAGATAAATTTGTCCTGCTGACCCCCCCCCCCCCCCCCCCGCCAATGACCCTTAACACGAGGAGAAAACGAATACACTTCCAAAAACTCAAAAACTCTGTCTAGCTTGGGACAAATTGAACAATACTCAGGGTGCCGGCTGATGAGGGCAAAATCTCAGTCCTTCAACACTTGTGTGTGTGAATCCAAGGGCAGGTGAGTTTGTGCTCTTGGTGCAGTTTGTTCAGGTGATTTCTCTCTGCTCTTGGGGAAGTTTGTTCAGGTGATTTCTCTCTCCTCTTGCGGAAGTTTGTTCAGGTGAGTTTTATACTCTTTGGGCAGTTCCATGTAAGCTCTTGGCGAAGTTTTGTGTCAGACAAATTTTTTGTCCTAGGGCAATGTAGCAATTTAGCACACACTCAAGGACAGTCATCTTCTATCGCCTGCTTCTGAAATCACAAAATGGAAAGAAGAAAAAAAGCCATAATGACCCTGGTGAAATGCTGCCACCTAGTGGTCATCTGTGTAAAGGCAAGTGCTGCAACGGTCTTCAGTTCAGTTTCTCCAATTCAGGAGTCCTCAGCCGTAGCCCAGTTAACTCTCATCCAGGGGCATCGTAGTGGGGGGAAAATTGGGACTGACTGTCCAGGGCCCGAATGGGGGGAGGGTCCTCGGAAAGCCTGGAATGATGCGTGAGAGACATGGATCAAGAGAGGAAGGGGGCCCACAGAGACCAGCATTTTGTGCTACACTCCTGCTCTCCTCACATGGTTTTTGGTGTCTAAACTGGTTGCTAGTTTTTGGTGAAAATTAAACCCAGCAGAATGTTTTACTCAGTGCAGTTATCCAGCTAACTCAGTGATCCTGCTTTGTCACACAGGGCGCGGAACAGAAACAGGGTATAGCTGAGAGAGTTACAAAATGAAACATTCATAAATTAACGACTCCTTTAAAAAAATTTTTAAATTTGGGGCCCATTGATTTTCCCCAGTTTTATTGTTTTCACAGTTAACAAAGTAAAATTGCAGGTATGGGAGAAAATCTCCCTTGAATGGGATGAACAAGTCAGCACGAGCCATTTGCAGGATTGGCTAAAGTCTGCAATGCACAATTTAAAATAAAAAATAGCAAAACAGCAAAATGGTAATCATAAAGAATGTGTCCAAATTTTCACAGTTACAAAAAAGTAGGGATGTGTGATAATATCAGGGAGTATGTTTATCAGCCCATAATTGCCTAAAATTAACTTGTTGCTATGGGCTACATACCTGTGGCAGAGAGGCGAGACATTTTATGCTATCAATTAAGTGAAATTGTAAAGCTCGTAAAATAGCCTAATCATAATGACAATTTTTTTTTTCTCTTTTTAACTTTTTCACCAGACAAGTTCACATGCAAAGTTATACTAACTCTCTACAGTCTGCGGTCATCCGCTTCTGAAAATGTAGATACTGTTTGAATTTGTGCTGTAACATAAAACAATGAGGATTCAACATCAGCATCAGCATTGGTCAACATGACAAATATCAGTTATTGTAATCAGCCCATATTTTTCCTATAGTGCACACCTACAAAAAATTACCCACGGAACACATGCAATGCTGTGTGTGGTATGCTATACTTTACCATGCTGTGCAGTACCGCACCATGATGCAGCAGTTCTCAATATCGGTCCTGGGGACCCCTATGTATGGGTTTTGCAACAGCCGATTCCTTGCTTAATTCAGGCTGTTGAACATATGTGTTTACGCTATTTCAATTTATTTCCTTAAACTTATTAATGCAAAGTAGCTTGGGCATTTGCTTTGTCTTTGAATTCCTCATTATTTACCAAATGGTCAGTTTTAGTGGCCAGGCGTCCACACTTTCACCTACTGATTTACACTCTACTCTACTGATTTACTGTTGTGTTGATCTACTGAGTCTTTAATTTGATTTTGAGGAGAACCTTGGACATCTACACTCTTCAAAATCAACTGTGCGGTCCACACACGTTGCGCATAATTGGGCATTCCCAAATTAGGGTGGGAATTGCGTTCAACCCCACGTGAGCTGCCAAATTTATTTAAAAATTAAAAAAAGAAGGTAAATAAATTCTCAAAACATGAAGTGTCTAATTGAGAAAAATGAGAAGCTTGTTAAAATTCTGGGATTGCAATTGTGGTTAGAACAAAAACCAGCATACACCGGGAAGGGGCAGGGTTGATTTTGAGAACGACTGCCCTAACGTACTTTATGATTTCACATTTTAAATACAGGCGATGACATTAATCCTCACTGAAATTGGGATTCTGAACAGTAGTCTATTTGCCAGCCTATAGAACCCTATTGTGAACCCGGAAATGTTGAGTACCCCAAAGTTTTATGTTAGAAATGTACAGTATGGGTCCCCAGCATTTAGAAACTGCCGGATGCTAACTTGCATATGTTGGGCAATTAGCATAATTAGCATAATGAACAATATGGACAATATTTCAGCAACTGCTTGGCCGATTTGGACAATATTGAAGTGGTTTTGGGGGTTATTGAGGATGCTGAATCCATTTATGACACATTCAAAATTCAAAATGGCCATTTAAACCAGAAGTGGCCATATTTCAACTTCCGGTGGGCCAATTTTGATGAATTTTGAGTCGATTTTTGAGGTTATTTATATGCTTAATACATTGGACCTGCATTTCAAGCTGTTAAGTGATGGGGTACTTTGGGGTACTCAACATTTCCGGGTTGCTGGCAAGTAGACTACAGTGGTTGTTGTAGTCTTCCATAACAGATTCTCGGCCTGGGGAGAAAACAAACAGAGAACAATGAAATGTCGCACACAGGTCACAGGTTAGCAGTGTAGAAAGAAACTAGACAATTGCAGACAATCGTGTTGCTAGGTGGTTGCTAGGGTGTTGCTGGGTGGTTGCTATGGAGTTCTAGGTGGTTGCTAGGGTGTCAATAGGTGGTTGCTATGGAGTTCTGTGAGGTTGCTAGGTTGTCGCTATTATGTTCTATGCGGTTGCTAGGTCTTTACCGAGTCCAATGAGACCACCCATAATTCTCTATGACAAATGGTTCAAAAGTTATGAAATATCAAACATCGGCCAATCAGGAAAGGGGGCAAGGCTAACCTACACCAATGGACAAAGGACTCTACTGAGTTCAATGAGGCATCCCACAACACTCTATGACAAGTGGTTAAAAAGTTATGAAATATTAAAGATCAGCCAATCAGGAAAGGGGTGGGGATAATCTCCACCAATGAACACTGGGCAACGAACAAGGACTCTCTACCATGTCCAATGAAGCATCTCACAATTTGTGGGCAATTTTGCCCCATAAAGTTGAATGGTGGAATGTTCAAATCCAGAGAGAGACCAAAGTACAGCCGCTAGTAGACAGAGCATTGTGACATCACAAGGCTGAACATTCTGCCATTCATTCTCTATGGGGAAAAATTGCCCACAAAAATTCAAATTTTTCAAAAACCGTGCAACGAATCTTTCCACAAAGTAATAGCACACCATTCCCGATGAAGCCGCTTTGACATATTGCACGTGTATGTGGTGCGAAAACTCCGGGAGGATTAGCAGTCCAAAAAATGGGTGGAAAGAATAAAAATAAAAATAAATATGTGAGATAATAGTGGTGTGATTGCCAAAGGCAACTACACTAATGATCACAGTAAACAGAAGAGATTATGGACTAATCCCCGTTTAGTTCCAAATATTTCCATAATATTTCTTGAAACCTGCACGTCTCAACCAACTGTCAGGGCATGATTTTACAAACCCAGGAGAGAAGCCTCCATCTGTAGTTCATATAGATCATGATGATCGTTTCTGTTTCTTTTAATCCAGTGATGCAGTTACACTGGGCCAGAGATTAAAAGATTTCTGTTACTGCATGGGGTGACTTTTCCAAGTGCTTAGTCAGACATCCAGCGTATAACAAGTTCTCATGTCTGCATAAAGCCCTGCATGTGTATTTGGGTGTTTTTAATTCTGTGAGGAGATTCTTACTGTATCTGTTGTGACAGATACAGTAAGAAGACTTGGTTAGTACACGTAATGCACTGCCCGCATTCTCCACCACGTGTAGCAGAACCAGGGGTGTGGGGTTTCCACGTCACAAGTTGAATAACTAAAACACACAAACAAAGTATAACTAAACAAGGAAAGTTTATTGGGGGAAACTCACAAAGGGGAAGGGAGGAAAGTCAGGCAAGAGAAGAGAAGTCTGGGAGAGCTATTTCCCATGGACCACGAAGGGGAGGTCGAGTCGACTCCAGTAGTGGGCCGGTTCGGGACTGCCCAACTGGAGGACCCCAGCCTGGCCAATGCTCTCCGGCAGGCCTCTGTGGTGGAAGGGAAAACTATGGAAGAGGTGAGTCACCTTTCCTACCCTCATTTTGCTATAAAGAAGCAATTGTTATATCAAGTTGTAAAAAGAAACGAGGAATGCATAGAATTGCTGGTGCCTAGGCCCTTCGTATAGTTGGTCATGCAGTTGGGGCATTCTCACCTTCTTGGGGCTCACCTAGGCGTAGAAAAGACCTTGGAGAGGATAAAAGCCCGGTTCCACTGGCCCGGAATGAAGCGAGCTGTAGAAGACTTCTGCCGCAGTTGCCCCGAGTGCCAGCAGGTGGCGCCAAAACCTCACGCATGTAACCCCTTAATACCTTTGCCAATAAGTCCCTTTTAGCAAGGTTGAATGGACCTGGTGGGACCGCTCCCCAAAAGCAGCCATGGACATCAGTACATCTTGGTCATTTTGGATTATGCCACCAGGTACCCAGAGGCTATTCCCCTGCGCACGATGGCCACCAAGGGAATCGCACGGGAGTTGGTGATGTTGTTCTCCCGAGTGGGCATACCCAAGGAAATATTGACGGACCAGGGAACCCCGTTTATGTCTAAAGTGATGAAGGACTTGTGTAAAGTGATGAAAATAACCCAGTTGCGCACTTCAGAGTATCACCCACAGACAGATGGGCTGGTGGAGCGTTTTAACCGAACCCTGAAACAAATACTAAAAAAAGTAACGGAGGCGGATGGGAGGAATTGGAATCAGCTGTTGCCCTATTTAATGTTTTCTATCCGAGAAGTACCGCAGGCTTCAACCGGTTTCTCTCCGTTCAAACTGTTGTATGGGAGGCGACCCCGAGGACTGCTAGACGTGGCGAAAGAAGCGTGGGAACGGCAACCCTCGCCCCATCGCACCCTGGTTGAACACGTTGAGGAAATGAAAGACAGGATGGCGACCCTGTGGCCCCTGGTGCGTGAACATATGCAAGAGGCACAGGAAGCCCAAGCATGGGTATATAATAGAGGGGCGCAATGCCGTGAGTTCCAGCCTGGTGACAAAGTGTTGGTTTTAATCCCCACCTCTGAATGTAAGTTTTTGGCCAGGTGGAATGGGCCGTATGAATTCATTGAAAAGGTGGGGGAAGTGAATTACAGGGTCCGACAGCCGGGTCGCAGACGTGCCACCCAGATTTATCATGTGAATTTATTAAAGAAATGGCATGCACGTGAAGCGCTGTACTCTATTCCCTCAAAAGTGTTTGTTGCAGATACCACGCCCCCTGAAGTGCCCCTGGGGGAGCAGCTGAGCCAGGCCCAGAGACAAGACTTGAAAGAGCTGATCAGTCGTAACCAAGATGTGTTTTCCAGCGAGCCGGGGCAGACGGACTTAGTGCAACACCACATCGTAACCGAGCCTGGGGCTAAGGTAAAGTTGCGACCCTATCGCGTACCGGAAGCCGGGAGAGAAGCCATCAGGATGGAGGTAAAGGCTATGCTGGAAGCTGGAATCATTGAAGAGTCACACAGTGAGTAGTGTAGCCCGATTGTGTTGGTACCAAAACCAGACGGGAGTGTTAGGTTCTGCAATGATTTCCAAAAGCTGAACGAGATTTCTACATTTGATGCGTATCCCATGCCCCGAATAGATGAGCTCATCGAACGACTGGGAACGGCCCGTTACATCAGCACACTGGACCTGACCAAAGGATACTGGCAGGTGCCCCTCGCCCCTGAGGCCCGAGAGAAGACTGCGTTTGCTACCCCCGACGGGCTGTTCCAGTATCGGAAGTTACCCTTCGGCTTGCATGGGGCCCCAGCCACTTTCCAGCGGCTAATGGACTGCATTCTCCGGCCCCATCGGGAGTACGCAGCGGCTTATCTGGACGACATTGTCATTCACGGGAACGAGTGGGAATCCCACCGGGACCGGGTGAATACAGTGTTGCATGCATTACGAGGGGCGGGGCTAACGGCTAACCCAAAAAAGCGTCGGCTTGGTTTACAGGAGGCGGAGTACCTGGGATATACCATTGGGAGAGGGTGCGTCAAACCACAGGTGGAGAAAGTGGAGGCGATCCGAAACTAGCCCCGGCCCCTAACCAAGAAGCAAGTGCACATGTTTGTGGGATTGACCAGCTATTATCGGAGATTCATCCCTCACTTTGCCTCCCTAGCCAGCCCGCTAACTGATCTGACCCAGAGCCGTCTGACCAACCAAGTAAAGTGGACCGAGGAGACCGAGAAGGCTTTCCAAGCCCTAAAGGGGGCACTTTGTTCGGGACCAGTACTACCGGACTTCTCAAAACCCTTAATCATTCAGACGGATGCATCAGAAACAGGGGTGGGTGCCGTCCTGTCACAACTGCAAGGGGGGGGAGAACACCCAGTGATGTACATCAGCCGTAAACTGTTACCTCGAGAACAAAGATATTCGACAGTGGAAAAAGAGTGTCTGGCGATCAAGTGGGCGCTGGAAATGTTAAAATATTATTTATTAGGGCGGCACTTCACCCTTGTGACGGACCACGCACCATTGGTCTGGATGTCACGGAACAAGGATAGCAATGCCCGAGTCACTAGATGGTTCCTGTCGTTACAACCTTTTGCCTTCTCGATCCTTCACAGGTCCGGAGCTGCCCATGGGAATGCAGATGCCCTCTCCCGGAGGGATGCGTTGTGGTGTCGGGCCGCCCCTCCCTCCCGATTGGAGCTGAGAAAGGGGGTATGTGACAGACGGCGGGGAGAGGTGCGGGGATTGGTAGTGGAGAACAGGTACCTGGCAGCATGTTGGCTCCACCCCCGAACCACAGAAGGTGTTCCGGCAATAATCAGACGTACCGGCCGGTCATTACGCAATCAAGGTTCGGGGATAAAGCGAGAGCCGAAACATGAGGTAATTGCAAAGTACTGTGAGGGAAACGCGTTTGGTGAGGAGAGAGAGAGAGCATTGCGAATATCTGACTGAATTACTGTTGTGACCAGGACTGCCTGACTACCCGCTTGTGTATCGACTCGTTTTGTTTGAGAACCCGGCTTTGGATTTGGACTTTGGATTACGGACACAGAATACGGATACGGATTGTGGAATTGGACTGGTTGCCTGATTTCCCCCCTTCCCCTTTGTGAGTTTCCCCCAATTAACTTTCCTTGTTTAATTATACTTTGTTTGTGTGTTTTAGTTATTCAACTTGTGACGTGGAAACCCACCCCCCTGGTTCTGCTACACTGTGTACAGGAATTATGTGTGAAGGACACTTGTATTCCATATCAGTAACCTCTTGATATTGAGTTTTTTAAGTATATGTAAAAAAAATAATTCTTCCCCATGCAGACCCTGAGCTAGTATCATAGTTTGAGTTGTCTGTGTTATGTTGTGGTTTTGTATTGTTTGAAAGAGTGATCCTATATTCTGTATATGTCCATATTTTTTGATAATGAATAAAATAGTGATCACAAATATATATATATATTTGTTATCACAGCGAAGGAGAGGTTTTTAAATTGCATGTTTGACGAGGAAAACTCACGTTACTCCACTTTGCTTTCCGTTTTTCATTCTCAAACTTGCGGAATTCTTTCAGATCCTTCATGTAAAGTAAGGCCTTGATCAGAAGCAAGACGAGAAGGCCGATCAGCACTACCGCGGCAATTGTTCCCCCGGTGATGGCGGCCACGCTCGGGGGCTTTGGGCATTCTACAGTAAAGGAGGAATAATGTCACTGCCATTCACTCAGGACTAAGCAAGACTTGTGAAATGTGAAATGTTAATACTGTACATAACAACTATTAAGCAGTTGCAAGATGTTATAATGACCTCTCTGTAATTAGTACCTCCTGGGTCACATATATACACAGTGAGACAGACAGTCCAATAGTTATGACCCAGGTGACTCAATGTCAACCTTTTATCAGTGGGGTAACATACTGTAAGTGTTTATGGTATGTCACACACAAATCTGTCTGGGTAGACTGATTAGAACATTCAGAACATTTACATGTGCTGCTGGGAAATGTAGTGTAGCATATCCTGACCAGCACTGGCCTACATTGGTGGCAGTTGCCCACCATATTCACCAATATCCACCACTGGACCCCGCAGGTTGTATTGTATTTACTGGGATAGCGCACATGGAAAATGAGCATGTGCGGTGCACGGAGCAAACTGACCTTTCTCCTTCTGGATCAACACCTCGTATTTATCAATGCCATCCAGCTCTTTCATCGAAAAGACGATGAAGCAGTTCTTGGAGTCCTTCTCCCTGCATGGCTTCTTAGCAGTCAGCTGGTCCACCACCTTGTGCTGAATGTCCCGGCACTGCGTGGAGCAGTTCTCACTGAATGGACTGCTATTAAATCCCAGGCACTCAATGCAAGCCCTGAAAAGTTCCCAGTGAAATCTCATTCTCAACATGTTTGCTCCACATTCATATGTATAAGGTCATAAACACACACAAAACATCTGCACATTTGATAATGGAACATATGACTATTTGGGTACTGCAAATACCGTATGTGATCAAGTATTGTCATTCACAGTGACAAAAACAAATGACCAGTGTGGTTATAAGATGTAATTAATTTGTCCTTTACTTTTGAGTTAAACATATATGCAAAAGAGAGAGAGAGAGAGAATATTATTTTGGTGTAAATTTGAGTAATTTCTGTGTGTGTGAGAGAGCGAGACAGAGAGAGGGTTATTTTGGTGTAAAGTAGAGTAACTGTGTGCGTGTGTGTTTGTGAGAGAGAGTATTATTTTAAGCGTAAAGTTGAGTAATTGTGTTCGTGTGTGTGTGTGAGAGAGAGAGTATTATTTTAAGCGTAAAGTCGAGCACTTACGCAGCTTTGGGGCAGGGGGAGGGGCACCCCGGGCACTCCTCGCAGAAGGGCAAGGTGTACCCGTCCTTGCACTGGCACACGTTGCACTCGCAGGTGCCCCGCCCGCTGCACACGGTCTGGCTGTCGCCCTTCATGCAGGCGTCGTTGGACTGCTTGCACTGGCAGGCGCTGCCCTCGTAACCCGGGTTACAGATGCACTTGCTGCAATCGCACTTCCCGTTTCCTGGCAGCGGAACAGAACAGACCCCCCGCGTTACCTTCGTGACCTTTACGTGAATTCTGTGCATTCAACATGTTCTGCTGAGTTAATCTATTTATTTATTTATTTACTGTGGACGCGGTCATAATGTGCTGTGCATCTGAGAAAAGTTAATTAAGTTAATGAGATGATGATTTCAGGTCCAAGCCAGGGTTGTGCAAAATTCAGAATTTTATCATTTGGTCCAATTCAATTCATGAATTAGAAACAGAATTTAACTGGCCACAACCTACAGGATGTTGAACTGGAATTTGAATTGGAGAGACAGGAAGTGTGGAGCAGTCACTTGTCCTAAGGTGCTTGCTAAGTTCGCTTCAGTGCAAGTTTTTGTTTTCACTTAGTTCCACTATTTCTTCTCGATTTTGCAATCTCGATCTCGTAGCTCCCTCAAGATTCCTCGACTCCCTTGAGATTCCTTTGATCCAGCACTTCATTATAGGGCTATGTGGCTCAGCTGATGATCAGTGTCTCAGAGACTGGCAGTTAATCGGTCATTGCGAGAAGCTGTGGTAAATTTTCTCTTGTCCAATGAGGATGTGAAGACACCCTTCCTGTTGGTATTAAAAGAGGCAGGAAACGGCATGCTCTGGTTGATTTTTGATCCTGTCCTCTCATACAAAGCCCCTCATTTCCACAGCTTTATTTTAGTTTATTTTATTTATTATTTGCTGTGAACTTTCTGGTCTTTTATGACGTTCTAGTGGAGATTTCCATTGCTTTAGTTGAGATACATATGGGGGCTAAATGGTAGGAGGGTTTGGAAGCCCCGCTATTTTCAAGATTTTCTATTTGAGAAACGCCTGTTCTGGGTCACCTGTGCCAGGGAGACGAGCAGGGCTAGCCTTGGCTAATCATTCCCAATATTTGTTTTGTTTATGCATTAAAGCTAAAGTTAAGTTCTGCAAACCTGCATATCTGCACAATTCCTTTTAACTGCTATTCAATAGAAAATATTGAACATTTATGAAGGTAAATTCTAATTTAGTTTTCGTTTGCACTGAAGAGGCATTTGTTCATTAATGTATATTGAAGAGATGTGTTTAATACATAATTTCAATGAAGTTCTATATTCTTTATTTTATGATGTTAGCAGTAGTATCGGGTCTCTTTCCTGATCAGCTGGGGTTTGGGGTACAGTACAGGTAAACATGTGGAATTTAATTCATTGCAATTTAAAGAAATTCCATTCAGTTGCATGTTGGATATCTGGATTACCGCCTTTAAGAAACAGGTGATGTAAACTGATCTGGCAAAAAGGCTGTGTGTGACTACGGTAGTTTTAGGTGTTTCCTTGCTGTCTATCTGCCCCCCCCCCCTCCTGTTACAACACCAAAGGAATGCCTTTGGGGAAATTAGGGCCACACCAGAGGTCTCTCAATGTATACGATGTATTGGAAGGTTTTATGACTTCATTGCCTATTGGGGATCAGAGAGGTTGTGTGGCTATATGTTGCACAAAGATCCATATTCCTCTTAAGTTTGAATGCAATCTGTACTATTTAATTGAAATCACTGAGTAAAAACCTTAATGTCTGTATAGATAAGGTTTTGTGAGGCCCAATTGTGTTGGAAGCTACATTTTCAGGCCTTTCCATTTAAAAGCAGAACATAATGTAATAAGGATTATTTTGTTACATGGAAAATATTAGAAGAGTAAAACTGGCCATCTTTGACAATTATTTCTTCTTCATTAGAAATAGGTGCAAATGTCCTTTTTTAAGAGATATGCAGCAGCTGGCTGGATTGCCCCAACATATTCATGGTTAGTGTCTTTCTGATGGACTTAAAACCAGGAATCTTCTGATGATAATGTCATAGCGTTTCGCCCCGCTTAAAACCTCATAAGGCAGCTTTAATGTGTGAATGTGTCAGCTTTCAGACAGTTCCTGCCTGGCCCTGCTACCACACTTCCGTCCTTTCACACCTCAGCCAATCAGCCATGTCGCCCCAATCTCTCTCAAAAATCCCCCCACCCTCCTGCAAACAACATAAAACGCGTACTTTCCTTTGCTCGGGTCTGTCTGTAGTGTGTGGGTGCTACACTTGAGCCAGTTAACGTCAGCTGTGGTGGAGATTTGCGGGTTATCTGCTTTGCCATGTGAGAAGCCTGAAGCTTGAATCTGGGCCTGCTGTTTCTTTTTATTTTAATCTGCTTGTGAGTTGTACATTTTGATAAAGGCTGACCCAGCAGGTTGCTCTGCCTATCAAGAAATTCTAAGATTTAATTGATAATATCTTGAATAGTGATTACCAAATTAAATCAAATAAATATATTTTAAATGTTGGATAAGTGAGATGTTTTAACCGTTGATACACTTGTGTTCAGTATTTGGAGTGCTGGATGTTAAAACGAGGGTCTTAACTGGTTAAAACCACTGAATTCAGAACATAAATGTTTCACATCCTCACTGTTCCCACAAGCACAAGAACTTCATTACATCTGACCTAATTTACCACAAAATAGAAATAAATGTATCATTCATTTCAGCTAGAAACTATTTTGTTCTACAGCTCATACAGAGAATTTTTGTTATATTTGTATATATTTATGTGTATTTATATTTAAATCTCATTTTCAATTGAACGTTCGACTGTAGATGGGCACTTTAAACATTCATTGTAGGGAGAAAAACATAATTATTAAAGTTTCTCATACGTTGCTTGTCTGACTAAGCATAATACGATATAAAGCCTTAATGCAAAAAAGCTTACATTCAAATTGCAACGTATTGCATCATGTCTGCTGCCTCAATTCAAACTGAATTCACATTGAAGAACCGAACCGGAACCACAGAGGAATTCCCGTTTCGGCGCACAGCCCCGTCCCACGCGCCGAAGGGGCTGCGGCCCTGGCGGTTTTGTTACGATGTTTCTTCTTCCTAGCTGGACGCGCCACACGCGCCGAAGGCGCCGCACCCACCTCCGCACAGCCTGTTCTGGTGCACCTCGCAGCTCCGGTCGTCACACTCGCAGTACGTCCCGTAGATGGTGCGCCCGTCCTCGCCGGCGTGGCAGTTGCACACGCCGCACACGCAGTCCCCCAGGCCCGAGCACTCCATGCCGTTGTCCCGCCGGCACTGGGCCCGCAGCCGGCTCTCGCCCTGGGCCCCCACGTTGCACTCGCAGTTCTGACCCACAAACCCCTTAGAGCAACTGCCACAGAGAGAGAGAGAGAGAGCTCTGACTAACCCCTTAGAGCAACTGCCACAGAGAGAGAGAGAGAGAGAGAGAGAGCTCTGACTAACCCCTTAGAGCAACTGCCACAGAGAGAGAGAGAGAGAGAGAGCTCTGACTAACCCCTTAGAGCAACTGCCACAGAGAGAGAGAGCACTGATTAAACCCAAAGCACTTAACCCAACATCAGCAATAACAGTGGAAATCAAACCCTTTAGAGAAACTGCACAGAGAAAGGGAGCTCTGACTAAACCCAAAGCACTTAATCCAACATCAGCAATAACAGTGGAAATCAAACCCTTTAGAGAAACTGCACAGAGAAAGGGAGCTCTGACTAAACACAAAGCACTTAACCCAACATCAGCAATAACAGTGGAAATCAAACCCTTCAGAGAAACTGCACAGAGAAAGGGAGCTCTGACTAAACACAAAGCACTTAACCCAACATCAGCAATAACAGTGGAAATCAAACCCTTTAGAGCAACTGCACAGAAAGAGAGAGCTCTGACTAAACCCAAAGAACTTAACCCAACATCAGCAATAACAGCCGAAATCAAACCCCTTAGAGCAACTGCACAGAAAGAGAGAGCTCTGACTAAACACAAAGCACTTAACCCAACATCAGCAATAACAGTGGAAATCAAACCCTTCAGAGAAACTGCACAGAGAAAGGGAGCTCTGACTAAACACAAAGCACTTAACCCAACATCAGCAATAACAGTGGAAATCAAACCCTTAAGAGCAACTGCACAGAAAGAGAGAGCTCTGACTAAACCCAAAGAACTTAACCCAACATCAGCAATAACAGCCGAAATCAAACCCCTTAGAGCAACTGCACAGAAAGAGAGAGCTCTGACTAAACCCAAAGCACTTAACCCAACATCAGCAATAACAGTGGAAATCAAACCCCTTAGAGCAACTGCACAGAGAAAGAGAGCTCTGACTAAACACAAAGCACTTAACCCAACATCAGCAATAACAGTGGAAATCAAACCCTTTAGAGCAACTGCACAGAGAAAGAGAGCTCTGACTAAACACAAAGCACTTAACCCAACATCAGCAATAACAGTGGAAATCAAACCCCTTAGAGCAACTGCACAGAGAAAGAGAGCTCTGACTAAACACAAAGCACCTAACCCAACATCAGCAATAACAGTGGAAATCAAACCCTTTTGAGCAACTGCACGGAGAAAGAGAGAGCGCGAGAGAGAGAGAGAGAGAGGCCATGTGATGGGTGTGACATGTACACACATGCACAGGCGTGGTCGTGCATACCTGCATTTTCCACAGACGACCTGTCCTTTCCCAGAGCAGTGGCCCGGGTTAGGTGGGTCCCTGCATTCACACTGGCAGTGCGTTTTCACCGTGACCTTCATTCTCTCTCTGAAGCCCAGCGGTCCAATCAGAAACGATTTCTCCTCTATGCATTGGTCCGCGGTCACGGTCACGCTAAATGTTACCTTTAAAGAATAAATTAATATAAATATATGGAATTATATGTTATTCAAACCATGGAAATAACTTTGTCATATTCCTCTTGCCTGACATTAAAATATCTCTGCCTGGGAAACATTGGCTCATAAATATTAAAAAAAATATTTTACATAAAACACTTTTTAAAAAAAAAAACGCTATTTTGAACAAAAAGAGGAACATACCCTAACCACATGCCCGGGGGGGGGGGGGGGGGGGGGGGGGGAGCATGTTCCTCATTTTGTTCAAAATTGATAAAGTTATTTACCTACCTCCTGGCCAATGCCAACATTGTTGCATATGCCTCTCGCGTCCTCTCTATGTCCACCTTCACAGGTTGATTTGTACGAGACCCTGACATGGTCTGGGAGCTCGAAATGGTTCACAATCACATTGGAGGAAAGGCTCTGTGTCAAAACATAATCCAACCTCCTTTTTTTACAATTTCATTGGACCTCTGTATGCATGAATTCGGCCACCAGTCCTGCTCTTCTCCATACTTGTGCAGCATGGCATTATGAAACATTCTGTTTGTCTTAAAGACAACATCTGCTGCTTTTCTGTCTGTAAACTTTGTCTATGTTGACTTAAGGTAATTCCTTTTTTTTGTATTTAATAGTATTGACACTCATTTTGAGGACCAGACCTTCTGAAAAGACCATGCTCCATTAGAAGTTATTAGAGTATCGACTTTTTTGGGCATGTATTGATTTTATATTTGATGCACTGAAAGCAGGGAATACCAAAAATAATTTACCTTGTATGCATTCGTAATCAGAGATACAACGTTGCTTGAATCCTGTGACAGCACACCGACTTCAGATTTGGGAATCATCTCTTTCAGTTTCTGCGCACATTTCAAAACACGTGTTACTAAACTAGGCATAACACCCTTTACGCGTGAAGAGCACAATAAAGCTTTATTTGATTACAATCCTTAACACGCACAGCTGTACGAGACGCTAAATTGATAATTAACCCAACAACATGTGGCAACCGCGGCTCGGAGAGTTTGCATGCTATGTGGTTTCCATGGTGATGAGCAGACTCGCGTGCTGTAAATGCGCATTTTTCCGGCAGTTTCGTGCCTCCGGTTAAGATTAGAATCCTTGCCTTGTACACATCCGCGATGTTGCTAGTGACGGCGAAAATGGGCTGGATGTTATTTTCTGTTAGCTTCTCTGCCACCTGGCCAACGGAAGGATAGTCCTGGAAACAGAGCATAGCAGTTATGTGGCTTTGGGATCAAAATCGACAAAGCATTTCTAATAACATGAATTCTAATCATTCTGTGTTGCTCCATTTGAATGTTCTTGGGTGTTTGCCGATATAGGCTATAGGCTATTTAATCTTTTTTAAATCGAACATATGTAAGAAAAAAAAAAATATATAATGACACTTAATGCATGCAACTTCTAGATGAATACGCACAAATAATTTCTTAATAGGCCTGAATGTGTGGGGCTCCTGGGTGTGCTGTGATCTTTAATGAAGCCAGTTTTGTTTTCTGTCCACGCTGAACAGATTGCATGGATGAGCTCCTTATTGTGTGTGGCTCCATATTAAGTGAAACATGCATATATCCAGGCACTCTAATTAGTAGGTCTTGCCCCAAAAAACAAAAGATTCTGACAACATTTAGACGCAATTCCTCTTTTCACATGATTGATAATTTTGGTTTGTGATGTACTAGTCATAATTTCTCAGGAATGTTTTCACATTACACTGCATTCTACGCATGCACACACACATGCAGTCACGTTCACACACACACAAACACACACACACACAGAAACGTACACACACATACAAACGTACAAACTCGTACATTAGCGCACACACTTATGTACACATACACACGTTGCTGCACGTACCATATCGTTACTCTTGCTGTACCTCAGACTGGCATCCAAGTGGCAATTGCCATCGTTGGGCTCCAAAATGGCGGCCAGTTTCCCGTCCCCCGCCATGTGAAAGCCAGCGTCGGTGGTGAACACCAGCAGGCGGGTGCTGTTCCCCCAGCCAATCTTATCCTGTGACAGATTACAGAGACGCCAAATGTGCCATATGTGCAGCTGCGCTAAACATAGCATTTTTTGCACAGCCTCCACTGACCTGCCTTCAGCGTAAGAACATGAGTAACAGTAAGCTGCATCATACTCATATCGAGCCTAATTCCATCACGTTCCATTACAGGCGTTTAGCAGACGCTCTTATCCAGAGCGACTTAAACAACATTTTACATAGTTTTTACAGTGTATCCATTTATACAGCTGGATACATACTGAAGCAATGCAGGTTAAGTACCTTGCTCAAGGGTGTAACGGCAGTGTCCTATCAGGAATTGAACCGGCAACCATTAGGTTACAAGTCCGGGTCCTTACCCATTATACTACACTGCCGCCCCTTCATTGCAGCATACTACATATGCTGAAATGAAGCTGTCAGTTTAAGCTAGAAAAGACGACGGTGTTATTTCAATAACGACACCACCAGAAAATGTAGATATTTATAGTGCACACTGTTATAATTATCTATATACCATGTGCACAAATTAGCCCTCAGATCGTAGCTGTGCCCTTAAAGACACAGATAATTCCCACTGCTGTTTGGGAGAGGGTTAAACAGGACAAGCTGGCAATCAGGTTAAAGAGACTAAGGCACTTATTTTTACATTGGAATACTTCTATGATCATGATCAAACTAGCAAGTATCCAGACATATGGTTGCCGCTAGGGATGTATCCGAATCCGAATACTGTATTCGGGAAAGCACGAATAATGCGATGGAAACAGATATTTCTTCTACCCGAAGTTGCTCATTATTCGGATTCAGGAGAAAAAGAAAGTCAGCTCCATGTCGAGTTCATATAGCCCCTATCTAACATTACACGGACAGAGAGAGAGAGAGAGAGAGAGAGGGTGGAGCGGCACCAGTTACACACACCAACAAACTTATAGCCACTGCTCTGCAAAACGCTCAATAAATAAGTTTTATGCGTCAGCCATTGTGTTTCTTCAAATCGATTCATATTGTGTCGGTTTCGCAAGGAAGCAGAGACGGAGGCGGGCTTGGCTGCTTTCGAATCGCTCCCGGGGAGCTTTGCTTTATTTGTGATATCTCTTCAACAGCAATTCGTAGACTGACCAAGATAGCTGGGCGAAACCTGCTTTTGTCAAAACCCCATTCGCCGTGATTGGCTACCAAGGCACAGCAGGACAAACCAATCACGCAGCCTTAACGTCACACCGCACAAAGGTTGGATAATTTGCATACAGCGGGAAACAAACAGCGGGAATACAGCAGCGCGAGGCACATACAAAACAGGGAAAACGGGAGACAGGCAGGGAACACAACACAGGCAAGATCGCCACACAGCCCCCATCTAAAGGGTCACCAGTCTCCGACGACCCACAACCTCCAAGCGACTTGCCTCGTAGTCAACCAAATAACTTGGTCGCCGTCGCTTCCGAGTGGGGCGGCCCGTGGTAGGTTGTGCCGCCTCCTCCGCCGCCGGTGGTGTAGAGGGGACAGGGCTGCTACCTTCTTGTCCGCCAGCTGCGTCTTCGGTGGCGAGTGGTTGGTAAGGCGCGAGTCGGTCTTGGTGGAGCACCACCACAAATCGGGGCGCCCCCGATTTGGCATGCGCATGCGATACGTCACCTCACTCAGCCGCTCCAAGATCTCGCCCGGCCCACGCCAATGCGACTGCAGCTCAGGGGACAGGCCCTTCTTGCGCACTGGAACTGGGCAGTGGACCCACACTTTATCACCTGGCTTGAAGGCCTGCCCCTTGCAGTGCTGGTCGTAGCTGGCGGAAGTAGCATGCCTCTGTACGGGCTGGTTCCCTGTGTTCGGGTGGGGCCCCGAACACCAAGTCCACAGGCGTCCGGAGCTCCCGCCCGAACATCAGCGCGGCGGGCGTGCAGAGGCTGGACTCCTGTACGGCAGTTCGGTAGGACCACAGGACCAGGGGCAGGTGGCGGTCCCAGTCTCGTTGGTGCTGGCAGGCGAGGATGGCGAGTTGTGCAGTCAGGGTCTTGTTGAAACGTTCAACCAGTCCGTCGCTCTGGGGGTGGAGTGGAGTTGTGCGGGTCTTGGCTACTCCGAGCCGACTGCAGACCTCAGCCAGCACCCCCGATTCAAAATTTCGCCCCTGGTCGCTGTGGAGTTGGGCGGGGACCCCGAAACGGGCAAACATCTCCTCGACCAGCTTCCCCGCTGTTGTTGCAGCACTTTGGTCCGGCACCGCGTACGCCTCGAGCCATTTCGTGAAGTAGTCCATAGCCACAATAACGTAGCGGTTACTGGCCTCAGTGACAGGGAAGGGGCCGAGGACATCCACCCCCACTCGCTCAATCGGGGCCCCCACCACGTAGCATTGTAGAGGGGCGCGGGAGCGCTTGGTAGGCCCCTTGCATGCCGTACAGGAGTCACAGCAGTGGACGTGCAGCTCCACGTCCCAGCGGCACCCAGGCCAGTAAAAGCGCCCCCTCAATCGTCACAAGGTCTTGCTGTTCCCGAAATGGCCCGCCCCCACCGAGCCATGCACCAACCCGAGGACTTGGGGGCGTAGCGCTCGGGGAACGAGGAGTTGGAGGAGGTCGCTTCCAAGCCCGGGTGCCTGCCACCGCCGATACAGCAGCCCGTCCCACAGCTCAAGGTTCCTCCTTTGCCCGTAGTAGGTCTTGAGCTCGGGCCCCTCAGCCAAGACCTCAGCCCATTGCGGCGGTGTTTCTGCCTCCAGCCATCCCCTCACCTTTCTTAGCGTGCTGTCGGCCTCCTGGCCTTCCCGCAGCTGCTCCTGCGACACTGGCAGCCACCCCGCCTCGCTGATGTTAGCGGTAGCCACCGCTAGCTCCATCTGGCTCTTATCTTCCTGTCACTGACAGTGCTGACAATCTAGCTCAGCACAGGGATGGCGGGACAAGACGTCAGCGTTGGTGTGGTGCCGCCCCGCCCTGTGCTCGATCTAGAAATCACACTCTTGTAGCTCTTCTAGCCACCGTGCGACTTGACCCTCCGGGTGCTTGAAATTTAGGAGCCAGGTGAGCGAAGCATGGTCAGTGCGGAGACGGAAGTGGCTATCTTGGAGATAGGGTTGGAAGTGCCTCAGTGCCTTGACTACGGCCAGCAGCTCTCGGCAGTTCACGCAGTAGTTTCGCTCTGCCCGGCTCAGGGCACCGCTGTAGTAGGCGACAGCTCTCTCCGTCGCTGTCCTCCTGAGAGAGGACGGCTCCCACCCCCACGTTACTGGCGTCGGTGTCGACGATGAATGGGCGGTGCACATCGGGATACGCCAGTACGGGGGCCTCCGTGAGAGCCGTTCTGAGCCAGGCTTCTGCGCATTTGGTGGTCCAGACGAATGGCTGGTACTTGTCGATGAGGTGATGGAGGGGACTGGCAGTGGAGGCGAAACCCCGCACGAACCGCCGATAGTAACTCGCCAACCCCAGGAAGCTGCGCAACTCGCCTACATTTGCTGGAGTCGGCCAATCCCGCACAGCAGTCACTTTAGCTGGGTCGGTGTCTACCCCTCGCTCACTCACAACATGCCCCCGGAAGGCCGTCTCCCTCCGGAGCAGCTGGCACTTCCGGGGATTCAGCCGGAGCCCAGCCTGGCGAATCGCCTTGAGCACGTCGTGGAGATTAGCGAGGGCGTGCTCGAAGCTACTGGCATGTACTAGGAGGTCGTCCAGGTACACTACACAGCAGCTTCGGGGGACAGCCGACAACACCCTTTCCATCAGCCGCTCGAACGTGGCAGGGGCATTGCACAGTCCGAACGGCATCACGCGGAACTGCCACAACCCTTGCCCGATGGTGAAAGCGGTTTTAGCCTTAGCATCCTCGGCCATTTTGACCTGCCAGTAGCCACTCCGGAGGTCCAGCGAGCAGAACCAACTGGACCCCGCGATGTGGTCTAGCGCCTCGTCGATGCGGGGGAGAGGGTAGGCATCTTTGCGCGTTACGGCGTTGAGGCGCCGATAGTCCACGCAAAAACGCCACTCTCCGTTCTTCTTCCGCACTAGGACAGCAGGGGCCGCCCACGGGCTGTTGGAGGGCTCAATGATGCCTGCAGCGGCCATCTCTCTAACCTTCTCCTCTGCCCCCAGCTGCTTTGCGAGTGACAACCAGTGAGGGCGCAGACGAACCGGTGTAGCGTCACCAGTGTAGCATCACCAGTGTCAATGGCGTGCTGAACTAGCTTGGTCTGCGTGCATTCCTCATCGCGGGCAGCGAAGATGTCTGCATTGTCCTTCAGCAAGCGTTCAAGCTGTTGGCATTGGTGAGGGTCGAGGCCGAGCTGTGGCGTCGCCACAGCTCGCGGACAGCACTTACCGTCTCGACAGAGGGGGGGGCAGGTTGTGACAGTGGGGCAGGTGAGCCACGCTCTGTGTTGATTAGCTGGGGCGGCGGCTGGTGAGGGTGGGCTGAGGCTGCTCGGCGACGGGTCCTCCTGGACCTGTGTTTCCTCTTGGGGGTGGCATGGAGGGCGAGGGTGGTGGCACCGATGGAGAGCCTGGCGTTGGCGATGTCCACCGTGGCACCCCAGTGGACCAGCAAATCCAGGCCGATTATGCACGCGTCGCTGATATCGGTCCGCCAGAACTCTTGCGTCACCACCTCTCGGTTTCCGACCTCCACGCTCACCATCTTCTTGCCCCGCATGCCGAGCCTCTGCCCCATCACTGACTGCAGCTGAGTGGTTGTTGGGGACCAGGCAGTGTTGGGGAGCGTTCCTGGTCGCACCAGGGAGATGGTGGCCCCCATGTCGACCAGTGCCCAGCAGGATTGCCCATCCAGCCTACAATGCAGGTATAGCCCGCCCGCCTCCCCCAGTCGGCCCACTCGCTGTTGGATGGTTTGCTCTTCCGCCCTCAGAAGGGCAGGCTGCTCTCCTGCCCTGAAAAGGGCGGGCTGGAATTTGCTTTTGGCTCTCGTAATGGAAGGACTTTGCTCGGTTCCCGCCTTCACAAAGGCAGATGGAATATTTGCTTTCGCGAGTGGGACCGAACTGGTTTCAGGCGCAGCAGGCTGCTCCTGATTGAGGATGGGTTCCTGGGACAGCGGTTTCCCCACAGCGCCGCCCCCCGTGTTGTTTCCCGCCGGGCGTGGCAATCGGGGCTTGGGCGCTGGTGCTGGGCAGTCGCGAGCCAGGTGCCCTGGCTCATCGCAGCGATAGCAGCGGCCGCGTCGTGCTGGTGGTGGGTGCTGTCGTCGCTGTTGTGGGGGTGAGCGTGCCCAGCGGACTTCTTCCTCCTCCTTGTAGCAGTCGCTTTCACGGACGCGGGGCCGGGTTGTCTACCCTGGAGCCAAGCAGAGGACGTCCTCCGCCCTCTCTACTTCCTTGAGAGCGTCGTCTAGGGAG
Source organism: Anguilla pacifica (assembly GCA_039654925.1). Lineage (NCBI taxonomy): Eukaryota > Metazoa > Chordata > Actinopteri > Anguilliformes > Anguillidae > Anguilla > Anguilla pacifica. Next base: position 6,749,540 of record CM077298.1, read on the forward strand.
CAGGGTGTGGTCAGGATGACGTGCTGGCGCAGCCGTTCCGGGGAGAGGGTCTGGAGGAAGGCGTACAGCGCGAGCTCATCCTGCCCTGCCGAGTCGAGGGACAGGTAGCCCTGCCGTGCGTGGAGCCGCACGTCCGCAGCCACGGTCCCCCAGCTCTCTTTTCCTTCACGGCGGCAGCTGTTGAGCTTCTCCCGGATGCTCTGCATCGACCGCCTCTGGCCGAAACGCCTTGCCAAGGCCGTCGTCAGCGCCTTGAGATCGCCCTGTTCGGCAGCATCGAGGTCTAGCAGGACCTGCAGCGCTGGGCCCTCCAGGGCGAGTGCTAGGTGCGTCGCCGTCTGGCTCTTGCTCCAGCCGCAGTGACGGGCAGCCAGTTGCAGCTGGGCTAGGTACGTCTCCCACTGCGCTGCTCCGCTGAACCGGGCTAGCTTCGGCTGTGTGCTAGCTGGCGTGCTGGTCGGCGTGCTGGTTGTCATGCTAGCGCTGGCTGGCGTGCTAGCACTAGCTTCCCTCGGGCGCGTAGGTCAAACAGCACTGGCTCCGTCTGGTTGTCTGGGGGCCCTCTCTCGTTGCGCCACCGAGCTCTGCAGGTCGGCGCCCGTCGCCGTCTCTGCTGCCTCGGTCTTTCGCCGCCTCGGTACCCCCAGTCTCTCTTCCAGCTCTCGGATCGCCTTCTCCACTTCAGCTAGCTGAATCCCACTTCCGGACACCAATGTGGCAGTTTCGCGAGGAAGCAGAGACGGAGACGGGCTTGGCTGCTCTCGAATCGCTCCCGGGGAGCTTCGCTTTATTTGTGACATCTCTTCAACAGCAGTTCGTAGACTGACCAAGATAGCTGGAAGAAACCTGCTTTTGTCAAAACCCCATTCGCCGTGATTGGCTACCAAGGCACAGCAGGACATACCAATCACGCAGCCTTAACGTCACACTGCACAAAGGTCGGATAATTTGCAAACAGGGAAAACAGGGGAGACAGGCAGGGAACACAACACAGGCAAGATCACCATAATATCACTGTGGATGGCCACTAGAATAAAATGCACATTCTGTTTGCAACATAGGACTTTGATTTCACTAACTAGGCTAGTCGTTTCATTTACTACGCTTTATTGAAAAGTGATCGCTATATTCTGTAGTCGCCCCCACCGAGTCAGCGCACAGCAGGCAGCGGGCTGAGAGCTGACCGTTCCCGGCTATCACTCAGGGAAACTCTCGCATCAAGGAGGAGGTGCGGGAGGTAGCAAGCCTGGTGTGGCAGCGGGATTTCTTTCAAACCCCCGCAACCTATACATCAAAATCAAGCTTAGAATCTGAGATTTTTAGCTGTATGTGTTAATTTCCTCCATTAAAAAAATAAACCCCCAGTCGAAATATTGAAAAACCGACATTTTACCTTGTAGCCTAATTCAGTCAATATGCATCCATGCTGTATGTATCAGTCATAGGTCTTGGTCTTGGCTATAATGAACACGAAATCCATTCATGGTAACAGTTGCCACCAAGGGAAAATATGAGGACACCAGATGGTTTGCAGTTTATCCAAACTTAGTTCAGTAGGGGGAAAAATAAATAAATAAATAAAAATAAAACAGGCAAAAAAAGTTCATGTAGGCTATTACTGTTATGTAATTTCTGTTGTAAAGTAGTCATTCACATTTCCCTAGTGAACTGCAGTAACGTTAACACATCAAGAAACGTGAACGCAGCATCATTGAAATTTAAGATTATTCCCTTCAACTGAAGGATATATTTATATATATATCTTTACTGTAAATAGTTCCTATTTCCAATGCAAAACAGAATTTTTCGATTTATAAAACATTTTTTTCTGTTTCTGATTGTTCAATGTACCCCAGTTAAAGGGGGGGGGGGTGCTGGGGTTCAGACAGTTCATAAAACTTAGTTTAGTTAAAAATAAAAAAAGAGAGAGATGAAAAGTACAGTATGAGGATGTGGAAATATATTAATATATTTCATAATTAATTATATGCCAATATTAAATCAATTTGATGCTTTGAAGGCACAACAATTGCATTGCCAATGAATATTAGGTTAGAAAATACAACATTTGCCTTATTTAACGTGACTTCCTGTATAAACCACGCCCACTTCCTGCCTTCTATTCGGATACAGATACAGATAATGACATCTCTGCACACCCCTATGTCCGCCACATACATTGTTATCTCAAAGCTAGGTGTCCAGCATATTGACTTCCCATGTACATTTTCTTACAGTGTTCACAGTATAATAGAACTGTATGTGTCAATCACAAGTGAACCATTTAAATCAACCGTAACACTTTGTGAATTCATACAATATTCATAAGACTCCTTCATGGCACCTTCAGAATGGCTACCTAAGCCTTCTTAAATGTGTGTCAACAGCCACAAACAGGCACAAGCTGTATTATGTCACGGCAACGTACTGTGGAGTGACATTATCACGACACACTAAGCAACACAAACAACTTGCCCATTTGCAGTTGTTTACATACTACAATTATGAATGTCTGTAAAAATCCTTCTGAAGGTTCTGTGTCAAGCTACTGTAATGAAGGACCAAGCATAGAAAGTGTGATTGAACCACATCAAAATGAACGCAGGTGTAATGCGGTCTCACCCCACACACGGCGGTCTGCAGGATGGCATCCAGGCCTCCCTCGGGGGAGTCCAGGTTGCCGGAGATGAACTGCTCGGACACCCTCCTGTTGAACTCCCTCTGGTTATCGGTCAAGCTCAGGACGTGCCTGTAGCCGAACGGAGACTGGCAGGAGGTCTCCTCCTTCGGGCACGGCTTCTTCAGCTTCTCTGGGCTGGTGTCTGTGAAGGGCATGACCGTCTTGTCCACGAACGAGCCGAAACCTGCGAACGACGGCGCCGTTACGAACACAGTCACTTTTTTTTAAACCTTTGAGGAAACTTAAAAGGGAAAATAAAAGGGGGGGAAAAAAGGGGATTTTCACCATCTGCAGACAGCAGTGCGAACACAGAGCAGGGCGGGTCCTGCTTCATTAGACTGACGAACTCAGTCACGGTCTCAGTGACTTGTCATTATGTTTGCAATTTCAAAATCAATCATATTGCACATTTACTACATATACACTTACGAAAGCGGGGTGAATTTTTCCTTTAATCCTACGTTTACAGTGCGGTGGTACTGTTGCATTGCATTATGGGCCAGGGGGAGAGAGCGTTACCGATCCGAGCGCGAGAGGTGATCTTCTTCAGAGTCTGCAGTAGTTCCACCCCCAGCTTTTTCACGTTCTGCAAGTCATCATTCATGGAGTAGGAGAGGTCCATCAGGTAGTACAGGTCCACGGGGTAGTCTTCCGCCCGTTTGAACTTCAGCTGGAAAGTGTGGGGGAGGCCTGAACAGATAGTTTGTGCTTAGTCCCACTATACTCAACTCAAGAGCCTGATGCAATTACTTACTGAAGCCAGTTTGTGCTTAGTCCCACTATACTCAACTCAAGAGCCTGATGCAATTACTTACTGAAGCCAGTTTGTGCTTAGTCCCGCTATACTCATCTCAAGAGCCTGATGCAGTTATTGAAGCCAGTTTGTGCTTAGTCCCACTATACTCAACTCAAGAGCCTGATGCAATTACTTACTGAAGCCAGTTTGTGCTTAGTCCCACTATACTCAACGCAAGAGTTTGATGCAGTTACTGAAGCAAGTTTGTGCTTAGTCCCACTATACTCATCACAAGAGTCTGATGCAGTTACTGAAGCCACGTTGTGCTTAGTCCCACTATACTCAACTCAAGGGCCTGGTGAAATTACTTACTGAAGCCAGTTTGTGCTTAGTCCCACTATACTGATCTCAAGAGTCTGATGCAGTTACTGAAGCAAGTTTGTGCTTAGTCCCACTATACTCAACTCAAGAGTCTGGTGCAATTCCTGAAGCCACTTTGGTTACTGGGCACTACACGACTGATAAGATTTATAATATAAATGGTGACTGAACAGCACAAAGCAGGAGATGTATGGGGGGGGGGGGGTGCAGAGGTACAGAGTGCAGGCTGAGCGGGATGTGAACTGGGAGCGGAGCTCACCGGGACGCAGGTCCAGTCTGATCTGCTGCGGTTTCAGCTGCACCGGCTCCTTACTGGCTGTGGAGCCGGTGGTGAGCGGGAGGTCCTTCACCAGGGTTTGGGAGTTTTGGGGGGAGACGATGTTGTCTGCCTCGCAGCCTCTCTCTCGCAGGGCCACCCTGGTGTCACAGCGAACGGTGTCCGACTCGCCCTGCTTGGTGAAGTTCTGTGGGGGGACACAGTCTGATCAGTTGGGTCTGGTGGATCAGTACCAGAGTGGCTCATACCCAAGTTTTCATACCAAATAAGCTAGACAAAGGCACTGATGCAGATGCCAAACTTTCAATCCCTTACTTATGAATACATGAAAAAAGAAAATAAAATCCATACTTTTGATTTCTCAAATGAATAATTTAATTTCTTTCCAGTATAACGGAAGAGTGGAGGTTGTAAATTCACTGTATTTTAGGCACTTCTTCATAAGTAAGACTCTGTGGTGCTCTGCATTCTGAACAAATTCATTTTGTAGTGCGTTTCGTAATCTTTGTGACACACTTGCGGGGAATAAAAAATTTAAATAGGAAACTCTCCTTCCCTTGTGCTATGTTTGTGAAGACTTCCTTTTGTGACGACTATGTGTGTAAAGGCTATGTGCGTGAAGGCTATGTTCATGAAGACTATGTTTGTGAAGGCTATGTCTGTGAAGGCTATGTGTGTAAAGGCTAAGTTTGTGAAGACTGTTTGTGAAGGCTGTGTCTGTGACCACTATGTCTGTGAAGGCTATGTTTGTGAAGGCTATGTGTGTAAAGGCTATGTCTGTGAAGGCTATGTCTATGAAGGCTATATTTGTGAAGGCTATGTCTGTGAAGGCTATGTGTGTGAAGGCTATGTCTGTAAAGACTATGTCTGTGAAGGCTGTGTCTGTGAAGGCTATGTGTGTAAAGGCTATGTTTGTGAAGGCTGTGTTTGTGAAGGCTATGTTTGTGAATGCTATGTCTGTGGAGGCTATGTTTGTGAAGGCTGTGTCTGTGAAGGCTATGTTTGTGAAGGCTGTGTCTGGAAAAGTTATGTCTGTGAAGGCTATGCTTGTGAAGGCTGTGTCTGTGAAGGTTATGTCTGTGAAGGCTGTGTCTGTGAAGCTGTGTCTGTGGTGCTGTGTTGTGAGCAGGATTGCTCACCAGCTGCCTGCACCAGTGACAGAACGGTCCAGATTGGATGCAGTCCCTGCAGGAGTGGATCACGGTTTTGGGGCATTCCTCTGCGTAGAGACCTGGAGGACAGAGAGGAAATGGAGACCAGACCATGTTCTGAGCCAACATGGGACTGACCCGTATGGGACATGTGCCCTACAGCCCTGCTTTACCTGTCAGCTTTACCTGCTGTCAGTGGATTTCTATGACAGTGAAACACTAAGCAGGGGACTGAAAAACCAGACTCTCAGGAATGACCAAGCACATTTGGAGGTAAAATAATTCACATATAAAATAATGCAATATAGTATGTGACTAATTTATTGAGTAATGCACAAATATATACAGTCAACCAAATCAGCACGTATCTACATATTTAACTAAACCGGCACTTATCTGCATATTCACAGAAAAATCGGCACATATATACATATTTACCAAGTCTACACATGTCTAACTCTGTACCCAAAAATACGTAGATCTACACATTACCAATATCTGAACACATACATATTTTCCCAAACCTACACATATTTACATATTTATCAAAATTTGAACATACAATATTTTGGGCTGATGTTTTAGTGTTGCTCTTTCTTGGCTGACAATCTACACAATACCCTTAATCTTTGAGAAAGGAATGTAGGAAATTGGGCACTATCAAATAAATCACATCACAGTAGATGTTTAGTAGAGGCTCTCATTCAGAGCAGCCAGCATATTATATTAATTAAAGATGATATTTTTTTATATCAGCTTTTCCAAAAAGCAGGTACCCACCCAGAAATACGCACTTCCTGTAATGTTATGTCAGCCATGTTAACTTACACTGTATAACACAACCAGTAATTACATGAATCAGATAATTTGCATTCATTTAGTTCTCAGCACAATTCATTGCTCAGACATCCAACAGCTAATATAATATATCAAATAATATAAATCTAAAATGCCAAAATCCAAATATTAGCATTTACTTATTTTATAACACTGAAATTAAAACGTGGTAGCAATTATGAAAAATTAACCCCTATATACACATGCTATATGCAGCACACAGTGGAGCCACCAGTACAGGGTTTGAGAGATGGTCTGGCCATAGCCACATCCTGGTATTCTGACAGATTTGATACAGGAATATGAGGCAGTGTCACACTCGATCTTGTGCATTTGGCAGTAGATGACACACATCCTTTGTTTGACTTACCATCTCTGCCTATCAACAGCAAAATCTGCACTGTGAAACTCAGGGGGAACTGCATTTCCTGTCAAAAAGGAAATGCATTATTTCACAACAATAAAATCAATGGATCAATTTATCAATCAATTTTTGACAAATTTTACTGCTAAATATAAAAACCTACAAGGTGGTACAGCAACTTCTACAGCTATACTTGTCAACAAGAACATACAACACAATCAATCCATTTGTATAACAGGATGAGGAAATGGCAGGTAGGTATCAGCATAATATTACAACTTCAGGAGCAATTTTTAATGCAGTGTTACTTTTTTCATTTCATACTTATAATTGGTTCAAGCTGAAGGAAAAATAATCAACACACAGAAAGAATGATCCTGTGGTGTAACGTCTCGGGTTGTGGAAGCTGAGTGAGCAGTGTTTAAACTGAAAATTCTGAAAAGTTTAAACTGTGGTTTCCGGAAGCTATCAGTCTGGGAATCAGAGGGAATTGGGGCAATCTGGGGCCCCTCCAGCTGGTGAAGTGTGCACATGCAGCAGGTTCAAGTCGCCCAGAGGTTCATATAAGGGTGCTTATTTGTGTAGTATGTGTCTGAGGCTATTTTGGTTTCACACTCTTTGAGTTTAGTTTGTTTTGTTTTCAAGTTTTTTTTGCGGGGCTAGGACTGTAAAGGGGTAGGGCATGTGTGAATGTGTGAATAAATATGTGTGAATAAATATCTCAGTCCATTCCAGCTCCAATTCCTGTGCATACAACTATTCAGTCTGTCTAAGGGGTGTTTTTCCATCACAACACAACAGGTTTACATAAACGTGTTAAGGATTCTGGACTTTGGAAGATTTTTCACCGTATATACGCATTTTTTTGTGATATGATATAAAACATTTATTTTCTAGTGTACAAGCTGTGGGATAATTAAGCGAACTAGACAATTCCTGCAGAAATTGTGATTGCTGCCAATGCAAATTCGATTCTGTATTGAGCAGAATGAACAGTGCTAAGAACTTCCTAAATTGTTCTAGGCAGTTGCTAGGGTGTTTTAGATGGTATCTAGAGAGTTGCTATGTTGTAGCTATGGAGATCTAGGTGGTTTCTAGGATGTTGCTTGGTGTTAGCTATGGAGTTCTAGATGGTTGCTAGGGAATTGTTGGTGGTGGCAATTCGCATTCTAGGCGGTTGCTAGGGTGTTCTAGATGGTGGCTAGGGTGTTGCTAGGTGGTTCCTATGGAGTTCTAGGCGGTTGCTAGGGTGTTGCTAGGTGGTTGCTATGGAGATCTAGACGGTTTCCAGGGTGTTCTAGGTGGTTGCTAGGGTGTTGGTAGGTGGTTGCTATGGAGTTTTAGGTGGTTCCTAGGGTGTTGCTAGGGGATTGCTATGAAGTTCTTTGCCTTTGGCAATCACACTACTATTATTGCACATATTTAATGTGGTTGCCTTTGGCAATCACACTACTATTATTGCACATATTTAGTGTGGTTGCCTTTGGCAAACACACTACTATTATTGCACATATTATTAATGTTTTGCTAGTTGGGTGCTATGGAGTACTAGGAGGTTGCTAGGGTGATGAGAACTTTCGGGATTTCCTATAAAACGATATTCCAAAACCAAAATTAGGTGTGTTATACATGGTTAGAAAGATTATACTCTCACCTACTGAATAAACAAAGTCTCAATCAATCCAGACTGTACTAGAAAGGGCAACAACGCCGTGAACAACACGTGTGCAGCAGCTTCTGGTCTGGTCTTACTCCAGAAAACCATGTCAACTTGTTGCATGTTGCTTTGGGTGTTGTCGAACTTTGTAGTACAATCTGGCTTGATCTACACATCATCGATCTAATAGGTGACAGAATAAGCTTTCTAACAATGTAGCCTATAATATGTCAAATTTTACTTGTGTAATACCGTTTTATATTCCAGCGTGTTGGAAACTTTGGTCTCTTTATAGCTGCATTACGCATTCAGTCAGTTTGCTACAGTACACAACTCCGCTTGCTTGTTGATGCACCCCTCATTACAACAGAAGTTACTAGTACTGACTAGGCCTACCAGCTGATACTTATTCACGGAAGCTGTATGCAACTATTTTAACACATATTTCTCACCTCATTTTCTTTCTTAGAAATTTGGCTCAGCTAAGATGTAATAGGCTACTATCCTCTGTCTATGAGTTGGTATCTAAAGTAACAGATTAAACTCCGAATTGCAGCCCAATTAAATGTTTTTAGTTGAATGGTAAAAATGAGCCGAACTTCACGTAAAACCATAAGTCAATCAAATTAATCTCCCAAGCCCTGTCTTGCTTTTTAAAATGGTGCGGTCGCGCAGTGTAGACATAGGGTTTTTCCAAGACCCTCTGAACTGGCCAGCTAGCTTTATGATTCGCCGTCACTCGTCACCGCATACCGTGAGTAAAACACTGATCTCAAATATTGACGAAGGGTTAATTTAGCTCTGAATATGTGTGTCTCAAATCAACTCGTTGCCGTGATGTTATAGCATGTACACCATACTCTGTCTCTGCTTGTACTACAGAAACTGTTCGCTCCGTTCAGCACAAAGTCGACTTTGCATTGGCGGCAACCACACTTCACAATTTCTGCAGGAATTGTCTAGTTATTATTATTATTATTATTATTATTATTATTATTATTATTATTATTTGTTTTGACTCTGACTCAGATGTGCAATTGTGCAAGATGTGCGATATCCATTCTGGCAGCATTCTATGCCAATATAAAAAGAGAAAACACTGCCATTTTTTGACATACCCAATCACAGACATTCTAAGATTTCTTTCAAACCACTTTGAAAGCTAAACTTGCTCATTTTGGTTTTGATAGTACGCATAAATTCAAAATGAAAACATTGTTCTCTGGAAGTGAAACAAAACAGACAAGAGACGTAATCCATGGATATTACAAATATAAACTGCCACAATATCATGCTGTAGAGATGCAGCCAGTTTCTGATACGGTTTTATACTATATGCTATGTTCTTAAAATCATTTTAAAAAACAATGTTTCCATGTTATCATGTACACACACACACACACACACATACAGTGATTCAGTAAATGACAGGGATATAGATGCACATATTGATACAGAGACGGATTTGCATTAAAATGGGGCTACTTACAGTTTAGAGATGAGCTCTGAAATCAATCTCTGGACCCACTCAAGCACCACCACTCTTCTCAGAGAGGAACCAGAACTTCTTTCTTCTGCAGGTGCCTCGGTAGCGTTGCAGTCTGAGGGCGTTACAATTTGGTCCACCATTACGGGATGGAAATCGAGGGGAAGTGGCCAAATACCAAAATACCATAATGTAAAAAGGTTTGGGGGGGGGGGGGGGGGGGGGCGGGGAGCAGAGGTGACAGTGTCACATTGAAAAATGTTCTGTGAACATAAATAAATTACTGATTAACTGTTATCATGGCTTTTGCTAAAGAACGCTGCGCCTGGAGTAGCCAGTCTGTTGGCAGAGGTTTGGCTACACCGGAATGTGGTCATATAAAAAAATTGTCCTTGCTATTTCAATCAATCAAGCAATCAAATTTTATTTGTATAGCGTATTTTACAGCAGTTTTCACAATATGCTTTACAGACAACCCTGGCCTAAACCCCCACAGGAGCAAGCCTCACCTCCGCCCCCCGCCCCCCACCTCCCCCCCTAAACCTTTTTACATTATGGATTTTGGTATTTGGCCACTTCCCCTCGATTTCCATCCCGTAATGGTGGACCAAATTGTAACGCCCTCAGACTACAACGCTACCGAGGCACCTGCAGAAGAAAGAAGTTCTGGTTCCTCTCTGAGAAGAGTGGTGGTGCTTGAGTGGGTCCAGAGATTGATTTCAGAGCTCATCTCTAAACTGTAAGTAGGCCCTTTTTAATGCAAATCCGACTCTGTATCAGTATGTGCATCTATATCCCTGTCATTTACTCAGTCACTGTGTGTGTGTGTGTGTGTGTGTGTGTGTACATGATAACATGGAAACATTGTTTTTTAAAATGATTTTAAGAACATAGCATATAGTGTAAAACCGTATCAGAAACTGGCTGCATCTCTACAGCATGATATTGTGGCAGTTTATATTTGTAATATCCATGGATTACGTCTCTTGTCAGTTTTGTTTCACTTCCAGAGAACAATGTTTTCATTTTGAATTTATGCGTACTATCAAAACCAAAAGGAGCAAGTTTAGCTTTCAAAGTGGTTTGAAAGAAATCTTAGAATGTCTGTGATTGGGTATGTCAAAAATGGCAGTGTTTTCTCTTTTTATATTGGCATAGAATGCTGCCAGAATGGATAGCGCCTTCCTTCCCGAGGTGGAGGAAGAGATTTTGATTCACAAAAAGGATTCCAGGAGCATTAGCGGCCCGTGTTGTCGACTTCATTAGCCATTTGGTCCTTCACATTTAAAATAAGATTTAATTCACAACTCAGGAAAACCAAGAATTTACATTTGTTAATTAATTAATTGCTCTTTCGGGCAGGGTTACACGTTCATTTGCACATCTGAGTCAGAGTCAAAACTAATAATAATAATAATAATAATAACTAGACAATTCCTGCAGAAATTGTGAAGTGTGGTTGCCGCCAATGCAAAGTCGACTTTGTGCTGAACAGAGTGAACAGTTTCTGTAGTACAAGCAGAGACAGAGTATGGTGTACATGCTATAACATCACGGCAACGAGTTTATTTGCGACACACATATTCAGAGCTAAATTAACCCTTCATCAATACTTGAGATCTCAGTGTTTTACTGACCGTATGCGGTGAGGAGTGGCGGCGAATCATAAAGCTAGCTGGCCAGTTCAGAGGGTCTTGGAAAAACCCTATGTCTACACTGCGCGACCGCACCATTTTAAAAAGCAAGACAGGGCTTGGGAGATTAATTTGATTGACTTATGTTTTTACGTGAAGTTCAGCTCATTTTTACCATTCAACTAAAAACATTGAATTGGGCTGCAATTCAGAGTTTAATCTGTTACCTTAGATACCAACTCATAGACAGAGGATAGTAGCCTATTACGTGTTAGCCGAGGCAAATTTCTAAGAAAAAAAATGAGGCGAGAAATATGTGTTAAAATAGTTGCATACAGCTTCCGTGAATAAGTATCGGCTGGTAGCCAGTACTAGTAACTTCTGTTGTAACGAGGGGTGCATCAACAAGCAAGCGGAGTTGTGTACTGTAGCAAACGCGCTCGGGTGAGAAAGCGTTTCTTTCACTGACTGCTTTCACTGAATGCGTAATGCAGCTATAATGAGACCAAAGTTTCCAACACGCTGGAATATAAAACGGTATTACAAAAGTAAAATTTGATATATAATACATTGTTAGAAAGCTTATTCTGTCACCTATTAGATCGATGATGTGTAGATCAAGCCAGATTGTACTACAAAGTTCGACAACACCCAAAGCAACATGCAACAAGTTGACATGGTTTTCTGGAGTAAGACCGGACCAGAAGCTGCTGCACACGTGTTGTTCACGGCGTTGTTGCCCTTTTTAGTACAGTATGGCTTGATTGGGAATTAATTTATTCAGTAGGTGAGAGTATAATCTTTCTAACCATGTATAACACGTCTAATTTTGGTTTTGGAATATCGTTTTATAGGTCAACCGAAAGTTCTCATCATCGCATTCAATGCATTCACTCTTTGTTAGCACTACCAGTCAAAGACGCTGCACCCGACGAAACGTCGTCAACGATTCTGCGTAATATCTTGTGAAATACTATTATTATTGAGGACTTCTAGGTATGCCTAAGCCATATGTTTGTTGATATTGTCGTGTCTAGGAACCGACAGAATTCAAAGTCCAATCTTTAATTTGTAGAAAACAACTTCACGAGGGAAAAGACACCACAGCAGCAAGCTCCTCAGAAAAGTCAGACTTTATTCGCACAGGTGCACAAAGCCGGATCAACTCTGCAGAATTGAACCTCGATTGCCAGTTTTACATCCATTTTATACACTGTGCTCCCCATAACTCCCCCTAACACATTCCTTAAAATACCACCTGACCTTCTTGGCACCACAATGATTTCCTGTTCTTGGGTGATAACGTCATTGTGGAAAGTTACCCCAACTGTCCCTTAAAAAATATTAGTCTTTATTCTGTAATTTTCCATTAAGAATACAAGTCACAGCCTCCTGTAATTTTCCATTGTATTCAGGTTACATAGGGGTCACTGTAAAATATTAGTCTACTAGCACATTTATTAGCAGTTGATCAGTTTGAAAATATACGTGTATGGTTCGTATTTGATTAATGTTTTCTGCTGAGTGAGTAAGTGTGGTTTTTTTTAAAGCCTTCTGCATTGCTTTTTCTCTACAGTTGATACTGTGGTTGCTCAGCTGCAACTAATGATACAGGTTTATTGTATTACATATTGATTATATGAATGAATAGTCATACATGTGATGTACTTTTACCGTGGAGCATCGAGAGTTTGGAGGAACCAGTTTGATCAACATTGATGGGAATACCCTAACTTTGACATGTGACGTCATCACAATCATGGGGAATCCCAAAATTTTCCTACAATATACCTACCTGACAGCGTTTTCATTTGTAATTTTGCATTTGGAATACCGTTTTTATCGCGTTCACTTCCGCATTCAGCGATATCCTTTCTGGTGGCTAAGTTGCCAGAAAACCTCGTTTGAACAACGCAATCCGTGCATGTACGTCTTCGTCAAGGTCTTATCTACATCGTGGTATAAAGCATTTGAGGTTTCCGAATGTGTGTTTTCTGTAATTACGACGAAAGGGGAATTATGCACCGTCTCTGGATTCTGAATTTCCAGTAGATAAAGCAGGTCAAAGCCTATTTCTCAAAAACCGTGCAGCGAAACTTTCCGCAAAGTAATAGCACACGATTCCCAAAGAAACCGGTCAATTTGACATATCGCACGTGTATGTGGTGCGAAAACTCTGGGAGGAGTAGCGAGTCCAAAAAATGGGTGGAAAGAAAGAAACAATAAAAATAAAAATATGTGCAATAATAGTAGTGTGATTGCCAAAGGCAACCACACTAATTATATAATTACCCTTTTCAGGTGTTATTCTTCACACTTGAGTGAACTGAAAATTTGGGCCAAAATCAAATACCCTTAAGTGAAATCAACAATACACATAAAATCTCTATAAAATATTTAATATGCACAATTCACTGTGTGGCTGCATGTTTTTCCACATGCCTGTGTGTGATCGGAGCAACGGTGGAAGGATAAGTAGATCCTATCCTACACAATTATTTGCTACAATATTTCATTTTTGCACTTTTTCAGGATCAGATACACATTCAATTTCATAAAATATATATATATAAATTTCTGGTCAAAGAAAACATTTGGTATCAATATTTTTATGTGAGGATTGATTCTCAGAAATGAAACGTCAGGACTGGAAGTATTGATACTTCAGTATTGATCCGCCCATCCCTATTAAACAGTAAATGACTAAACCGTAAGTCCATTTATGTAAATGGAAAAAAAAAATGTTTCGCTGTTCTCGATAATTCCATTTAGAGGTTTTTGTACAACTCTGGCAATATTTAAACCACAGCGTAAGGAAACAGGCAAAGGTGGGTTTCGTATGAAGTGTGGCCAAGATGACTGACATTTAAGAGCCAGAGCAGAAAGATGAAGAAGTGACTGGATCTCCATGGCGGCGACGGGGAGATCAGCGCCTTCAAAAGGAGCACTCTTGAGCCTCGATCAGAGGAGTGGTGTGTTGAGGGCGGGGTCATGACCCTGGTCTGGGGGTCCAGCAGAGTCTGAAGGAGGGGGCGGGCGCTGACATCATTCGTGCAGGCAGAGAGACACAGGAAGAGGAACGGGTGGCGCTGTGTCACACCCCGGAGGACTCTGCCCATGACTGTCTGGTGATGCCATCAGCACACAGCTCATGAGTGATCTGGTCACATGGTCCTACGCTCAAATCTGCCAGTGGGGGCGAGTGCTTGGGCCGCGGTGGGGCGGGGCAGCCAGGAGGGCTGGGTCGAGTGGGGTGAGAGTGGGGTGTCCACAGACAGTTCCAGGGACAGGCAGAGGATTCCGTTTCAGACTGGAAACATTTTCGCATATTTTATTTATGTTAAAATATATTATATTATGATTATGAAAACAATATTTTAAAAATACTTTGTTTACAGAATTCCGGACCGGACAGCGTTCCTGGTCCCCTGTCGTGTAGGATTCTTCACTTTAGCCACCGCGCCCGACAGCCACGGCAAAACAGCGGCTGCTCTCCGGGGAGGGCCCGGTTTTCACAAGTCATTCCGCCTCTCGAAAGGCGGCGAAGGTCTCCACGCTTTGCGGCAGCCGTCGCTTTGCAGCGATGTCCGTACGGGATGACGGGCCCCATTAAGGCTCGCTGACAAATTAAGTCTGACTCACAGGTTAATGCTTCCCAGTAACCTTTAGAGACTTTACACTCGCTGAGCAGGACATGGGAACTTTTAATTAGCGCAAAGGTGTTGAAGCTAAGCACTGAGTGAAAACCGGACTGCAGCTGGACGCACATAACGATCTGAACTTTATGATTTTCTCTCTGGGTGTTCAGCTCCTGTTATTATCTGGCCGTTAATGATCTGCTAATTGGTTCAGGAATTTTAAAAGGTTCCCTCAGTTTCCAGATAAGAGTCTGCAACCGCACTTTCCTCTAAAGAATCTCAACTGCCAGATTGCTAAGATATTTACACTTTTCAACAAGCTAATTGCTACCTTTTTAAAGCAGCCATAGCCTAATTTCTTCCGTAGGTTTTAAATTTAGACCCAGCGGCTTCACAGATTTTGGCCTTAAAGCATTCCTGAAAAATGAAAATTCTGGTCACGGTCTCTATAGTCGTAAAACATAACTAACATCATTTATGATTCCCCTCACCAAATGTTATAGAGCACATGCCAAACTTCGCATTCTCATATAATTAGTAAGTGGTGAGGTAATCCAGTGGTTGTTTTTTTTAAATTTTATTTCTGATTTGTGAGTCCTGGGCATTAGCCGCTGTGTTTTTAAATAAGGGTCCAGACCCTTCCACAATGGCGTTGGCATGCCGAGGCACGTGCCTGTTCTTCATCCTTGGGTTTCCAGGACGCCCTGCCTAGATAGGAGTCAACACACTTTAACACACTTTACACTACTGACACATAATGCCTGCGTTCTCTTTTTCTGCTTTGTGCTCTTTTTATTTACTTAATTTGTTTTATTTGGGCATTCAGTGTGTAAAGAATGTAATTAATATATCAGAATAGATATACTCAGCATTTTTACTTTCTTAGTAAACGTACCATTAGCTAACAAAGGTCTTCCCTCAGTCCCCATACCAGCATGTGGAGTGCCAACTTCAAAAGATGACTAACTTCACTGAAGATGAAGGCGTAGCTTTAAAACTTGGAGGATGTTGAGAACGTTAAATTCCTTGATAACTGCGCAACGATACAAAGCTGGTTGTGTAATCGGTGCTTCAGACGGGCTCGGCTTTATGCGGTAGAGCTGCGCAGAAAGCAGTGCTGCTCACCTGCAGTTACCTGCTCTCTGTCCTGTGTGTGCGCTGCAGTGAGGCACTGAGGGACACTCCCACTCCTCTCCCGACCTCACCGCCAGTTTCGGCTCTTTCGAAAACGGCGCTGTGCTTCGTGTGCGAAAGTGCCATTCAGAAAGTCCTTTTTGTGCCGTCGTGTCCTCTTCCCCCATTCCCAGTGGCACGCAGTAAAGAGATAAATTTGTCCTGCTGATTCCCCCCCCCCCCGCCAATGACCCTAAACACAAGGAGAAAATGAATACACTTCCAAAAACTCAAAAACTCTGTCTAGCGTGGGACAAACTGAAAAATACTCAGGGTGCAGTCTGATGAGGGCAAAATCTCACTCCTTCAACACTTGTGTGTGAATCCAAGGGCAGGTGAGTTTCTGCTCTTGGTGCAGTTTGTTCAGGTGATTTCTCTCTGCTCTTGGGGAAGTTTTTTCAGGTGATTTCTCTCTCCTCTTGGGGAAGTTTGTTCAGGTGAGTTTTATACTCTTTGGGCAGTTCCATGTGAGCTCTTGGCCCAGTTTTGTGTCAGACAAATTTTTTTGTCCTAGGGCAATGTAGCAATGTAGCACACATCGTTCTTGATAAAGATGAGAAAGAAGGCTGTATAACAGAGGTAATGAGCCATGTTGTATGCCAAAAAATGGGAAATCGATATTCTTTCATAATAATACAACTTTTCAGAGAAAAAGTTTTTTTAACAAGTGATAATTTTGGTTCCCAAAAATATAGGTGTCAAAATAATTTTGCGGATCAATTCAAGCCTGGAAACAGTAAACAGTAGTTTTGTGGTTAGCGAACAATTCTTTTGGCATTTTGCCGCTATCTTACCAAATGATCTATATCAGATGTAACACTCATAAAACCCCCAAAAGATTAATTTTTTTCCCAAACAGGATTCTAAATTATTTTGTTGATATGAGTGAAAGACCTTGCTGTAAAGATTGTGTCTTTGTTTAATGTCTTAGGCTTTTTGCTGTGCCAGTTTTAGGGTGATAGCCACACTCACTAATGCAATGCATTGAGAGAACAGAGGCCCGGACATGCTTCAGGAGACCCGTATCTGTTTCTGCAGTCACCGAGTGATTCAGATCAATAAGGGCTGCACTCTCTCTGCCCAGAGAACTCAAACTGAAAACACTCAAGGACAGTCATCTTCTATCGCCTCCTTCTGAAATCACAAAATGGAAAGAAGAAAAAAAGCCATAACGACCCTGGTGAAATGCTGCCACCTAGTGGTCATTTGTGTAAAGGCAAGTGCTGTTACGGTTTTCAGTTCGGTTCCTCCAATTCAGGAGTCCTCAGCCCTAGCCCAGTTAGCTCAGTTAACTCTCATCCAGGGGCATCGTAGTGGGGGGAAAAGTGGGACTGACTATCCAGGGCCCAAATGGGGGGAGGGTCCTCGGAAAACCTGGAATGATGCGTGAGAGACATGGATCAAGAGAGGAAGGGGGCCCACAGAGACTGCTTATCTATAGGGCCCAGAATTTTGTGCTACACTCCTGCTCTCCTCACCTGGTTTTTGGTGTCTAAACTGGTTGCTAGTTTTTGGTGAAAATTAAACCCAGCAAAATGTTGCTCTGCAGGACCAAGGCTTTGGATGACTGTTATAATCATTCATAAGTGCATCCATTTCAGGTTCTGCAGGACTAAGGCTTCAGATGCCTGTTATAATCAATCATAAGTGCATCCATTTCAGGTTCTGCGAGACAAGCCCCGATAATGAACTGGGTCTCAGTTTGTGCTTTGTATAATAGAATGGGAATAACAAATGATCTCCTACTATTTGCTATTTTGAGTGTACTCGCCTGTGCTAGTTCTGCTTCGCTTCTTCACCTTGGGTCAGACCAGCAAGCCAGCATAAGATAAATATTATTAATAAGATACTGGACCTTTATCACTGGTACTGACTGACTGCGTGTACCCATATAAAATATACATCTGGTATTGATTTATGGTGTATTATTAATTTCCACCTACGCCAATTCCAAGGTGGGGAATGAACTTTACATTTTTAAAGATTCATACTGTTGCACTGCTTGGTTTCCCTTTCTGTAGCTCATAGGAACAGGAATAAAAAAAACTGGACAGTTGATGTCAAATAAACATGCCTAAAATACGTTTCTTCTGGTGTGGTGCAATGCTGCTTGCCCAGAGAAGAGGAAGCAAGAATTTTGGCTCTTAGCTGTGAGACAGTCCGGCTCTTTGTAGAAATAAAAAAAAAAGTAAATATACTCTGCACAGTACACAGAATGTATAACTTAATATCTTCTATGCACTAAAATGAAAAACCTAAAAAAATTATGTATGTACAAATTAAAATAGATGCTGCATTGACAAAAATCAATGTATTATTCAATAGTCTAATTTCAGTCACTGTGGCCTTCTTTTGAACATCTTTAAAGTTGATGGTCGATTTGGGTCACTTCTATTAATTCATGCCGAACGGTGGTTTATCTTGGTGTTCACAGATAACTCGTATAACTTATATATCTATTCCACATGTGTGACAGGTCAAACATGAGAAAGAAAAAAAATCTTAAGTGGCTCGATCAGAGAAAGATAGGTGAACCAAAGCAGTATCTAGCTAAATAAACACATCAGTGATGCATGAGCACCCATACTTTGCACAAAACGAAACGACCGTGGCTTTGACATGCAGAACACAAATGCAAAAACAATTCTCGAAAAAGCAAAAACAGAAAGCTATGACACTTAAGTGTGTCACAAAATTCAGTTTCCTTTTTCCACCTGCCACCTAATAGTTTTTGTGTGTTTCTCTGCACCCCAGTGCTGTCTGGTGGCTTGCCTGGTATGGTAGCTAGCTACTGTGGGTGAAAACCACATGTGATTGGGTTTGGAGGCGGTGCAGTGTTTGTACCCCGGAAGTATGTCTGTTTTCCATCTGCTGTAAGAATCAAACCCCAATCAACGTCCCCCTTCATAATAAAGCATCTTAACAGGCTTGAACTACTCGCTTGGCCCACAGCTATTTTAGAGTCTGTAAAAGTGGAAACACAGAAGGAGAAGAAACGCATCTTACGATTTTAAGAGGGTCATGTGCTTATAAGGTCTGGGAGGTGTCGTGATGGCGATTGACATAAACCATTATGAAACTGGGGCTATTACTTTTTTATGATCCATCCTGCATAACCCCTTATGCTCGGATTTGTGAACTTGCATTAGTGTTATTTCTGAGCTCACCAGTGCCCTCTTTCTTCTTACTTCTTCTTGTCACTTATTTCTCCACTTCATAATGGCTTCCTTGACTTTCATTGTCACAGCTCTGGTCCTCACGTAGACAAACGCCAGTAACAGACTCCAAAGGCAATCAAAAGGCTAGAATCAAAACTAGATACTGAAAGCTCTCTTATACCTGCACTAAGGAAGCAATTGAACACGCCTGACTTATCAGAAACACTGATGCGGTTTGTCTCAAACATTATGGTGGCCTGAAATGGGGGGACTATTAAAAGAGCTGTATTTTTTACATGGTGAAACGAAAGTGTATAAAAACGCCCTTAAATAAAAGCTGTGCGAGAGATGTGCACTTTAACCACACGTGAATTGTTTGGTTACAAATCTAAAATTGTGGAGTACAGAGCCAAATCGAGGAATAATATCTTTTTTTTTCTGTAGTAGACAAAATAGCAAGGGCATTTTTTTTAATAGGACCTCATTCCAGTGTAGCCAAACCTCTGCCAACGGCTGGCTACTCCAGGCGCAGCTTTCTTTAGCCAAAGCCATGATAACAGTTAATCAGTAATTCATTTATGTTTTCAATGTGACACTGTAACCTCTGCCCCCCCCCACTTCTCACATTATGGTATTTGGCCACTTCCCCTCGATTTCCTTCCCGTAATGGTGGACCAAATTGTAACGCCCTCAGTCTGCAACGCTACCGAGGCAACTGCAGAAGAAAGAAGTTCTGGTTCCTCTCTGAGAAGAGCGGTGGTGCTTGAGTGGGTCCAGAGATTGATTTCAGAGCTCATCTCTAAACTGTAAGTAGGCCCTTTTTAATGCAAATCCGACTCTGTATCAATATGTGCATCTATATCCCTGTCATTTACTCAATCACTGTGTGTGTGTGTGTGTGTGTACATGATAACATGGAAACATTGTTTTTTAAATGATTTTAAAAACATAGCATATAGTATAAAACTGTATCAGAAACTGGCTGCATCTCTACAGCGTGATATTGTGGCAGTTTATATTTGTAATATCCATGGATTACATCTCTTGTCTGCTTTGTTTCACTTCCAGTTTTCATTTTGAATTTATGCGTACTATCAAAACCAAAAGGAGCAAGTTTAGCTTTCAAAGTGGTTTGAAAGAAAGCTTAGAATGTCTGTGATTGGGCATGTCAAAAAATGGCAGTGTTTTCTCTTTTTGTATTGGCATAGAATGCTGCCAGAACTGATAGCGCCTTCCTTCCCGAGGTGGAGGAAGAGACTATTTCACAAAAAGGAATCCAGGAGCATTAGCAGCGCGTGTTATCGACTTCATTAGCCATTTACATTACATTACATTACAGGCATTTAGCAGACGCTCTTATCCAGAGCGACTTACACAACTTTTACATAGCATTTTACATTGTATCCATTTTATACAGCTGGATATATACTGAAGCAATTTCGGTTAAGTACCTTGCTCAAGGGTACAACGGCAGTGCCCTACCCGGGAATCGAACCTGCGACCTTTCGGTTACAAGCCCAGTTCCTTACCCACTGTGCCACACTCCGTCCGTAAAAACTGTAATCCATTTGATTTGGTCCTTCACATTTAAAATAAGATTTAATTCACAACTCAGGAAAACCAAGAATTTACATTTGTTAATTAATTAATTGCTCTTTCGGGCAGGGTTACACGTTCATTTGCACATCTGAGTCAGAGTCAAAACTAATAATAATAATAATAATGGTAATAATAATAATAATAATAATAATAATAATAATGAAATACCAAAAAAGGAACATGAAGCAATCATTGAATACTACTGGGTGTTTTACCTTTTATGGTAAAGTCTCTTGAGTTACCAAATACCCAGCCTGAGTCACTTTGTAAAGGGCAGAGACTGGCCTAAAACAAGGCCCCCACGCAACAATATACAATCTAGCAACAATATGAGCCAGTGCAACAATTATTAATGAACAGACTGTCACTTAATTCGCTTAATTATCCCACGGCTTGTACACTCGAAAATAAATGTTTTATATCATATCACAAAAAATGCGTCTGTAACGGTGAAAAATCTTCCAAAGTCCAGAATCCTTAACACGTTTATGTAAACCTGTTGTGTTGTGATGGAAAAACACCCCTTAGACAGACTAAATAGTTGTATGCACAGGGATTGGAGCTGGAATGGACTGAGATATTTATTCGCACATATTTATTCACACATTCACACATGCCCTACCCCTTCACAGTCTTAGCCCCCCCCCCCCCAAAAAAAAAAAAAACCTGAAAACGAAACAAACTGAACTGAAAGAGTGTGAAACCAAAATAGCCTCAGACACCTACCACAGAAATAAGCACCCTTATATGAACCTCTGGGCGACTTGATCCTGCTGCATGTGCACACTTCACCAGCTGGATTCCCTCTGATTCCCGGACTGATAGCTTCCGGAAACCACAGTTTAAACTTTTCAGAATTTTCAGTTTAAACAATTTGAGATTCATCAACAGACTTTGTTGTTGCCTGATGCAGGGAGGGCCTACAGTGCTGTTCAAAAAATTCCCCTTCAGGCCTGCCACCGATCATTCACCAGGGTCACACACTCATCTGCACAGGTCTGAGTCAGAGTCAGAGCTATTTTAAAGCATGTCGCTTTTTATTTTTAAAGAAATGTAAACTACATGGACTCTTGTGACACATCCTGTCAGCTTAACTAACACAAAGGTCAGTCTCCCAACACCCAACACTATGCCCAACACTATGCCCAACACTGCTCACTCCCGAGACGTTACACCACAGGATCATTCTTTCAGTGTGTTGATTATTTTTCCTTCAGCTTGAACCAATTATAAGTATGAAATGAAAAAAGTAACACTGCATTAAAAATTGCTCCTGAAGTTGTAATATTATGCTGATACCTACCTGCCATTTCCTCCTTCTGTTATACAAATGGATTGATTGTGTTATATATTCTTGTTGACAAGTATAGCTGTAGAAGTTGCTGTACCACCTTGTAGGTTTTTACATTTAGCAAAATTTGATTGATAAATTGATCCATTGATTTTATTGTTGTGAAATAATGCATTTCCTTTTTGACAGGAAATGCAGTTCCCCCTGAGTTTCACAGTGCAGATTTTGCTGTGGATAGGCAGAGATGGTAAGTCGAACAAAGGGTGTGCGTCATCTACTGCCAAATGCACAAGATCGAGTGTGACACTGCCTCATATTCCTGTATCAAATCTGCCAGAATACCAGGATGTGGCTATGACCAGACCATCTCTCAAACCCTGTACTGGTGGCTCCACTGTGTGCTGCATATAGCATGTGTATATAGGGGTTACATTTTCATAATTGCTATCATGTTTTAATTTCAGTGTTATAAAATAAGTAAATGCTAATATTTGGATTTTGGCATTTTAGATATATATTATTTGATATATTATATTAGCTGTTGAATGTCTGAGCAATGAATTGTGCTGAGAACTAAATGAATGCAAATTATCTGATTCATGTAATTACTGGTTGTGTTATACAGTGTAAGTTAACATGGCTGACATAACATTACAGGAACTGCGTATTTCTGGGTGGGTACGTGCTTTTTGGAAAAGCTGATATAAAAAAATATCATCTTTAATTAATATAATATGCTGGCTGCTCTGAATGAGAGCCTCTACTAAACATCTACTGTGATGTGATTCATTTGATAGCGCCCAATTTCCTACATTCCTTTCTCAAAGATTAAGGGTATTGTGTAGATTGCCAGCCAAGAAAGAGCAACACTAAAACATCAGCCCAAAATATTGTATGTTCAAATTTAGATAAATATGTAAATATGTGTAGGTTTGGGTAAATATTTATGTGTGTTCAGATATTGGTAATGTGTAGATCTACATAGTTTTGGGTACAGAGTTAGACATGTGTAGACTTGGTAAATATGTATATATGTGCTGATTTTTCTGTGAATATGCAGATAAGTGCCGGTTTAGTTAAATACGTAGATACATGCTGATTTGGTTGACTGTATATATTTGTGCATTACTCAATAAATTAATCACATACTATATTGTATTATTTTATATGTGAATTATTTTACCTCCAAATGTGCTTGGTCATTCCTGAGAGTCTGGTTTTTCAGTCCCCTGCTTAGTGTTTCACTGTCATAGAAATCCACTGACAGCAGGTAAAGCTGACCAGGTAAAGCAGGGCTGTAGGGAACATGTCCCATATGGGTCAGTCCCATTTTGGCTCAGAACATGGTCTGGTCTCCATTTCCTCTCTGTCCTCCAGGTCTCTACGCAGAGGAATGCCCCAAAACCGTGATCCACTCCTGCGGGGACTGCATCCAATCTGGACCGTTCTGTCACTGGTGCAGGCAGCTGGTGAGCAATCCTGCTCACAACACAGCACCACAGACACAGCTTCACAGACACGGCTTCACAGACATAGCCTTCACAAACATAGCCTTCACAGACAGTCTTTACAAACATAGCCTTTGCACACATAGCCTTCACAGACATAGCCTTCACAGACACAGCCTTCACAAACATAGCCTTCACAGACAGTCTTCACAAACATAGCCTTTGCACACATAGTCTTCACAGACACAGCCTTCACAAACAGTCTTCACAAACATAGCCTTCACACACATAGCCTTTGCACACATAGCCTTCACAGACACAGCCTTCACAGACATAGCCTTCACAAACATAGCCTTTACACACATAGCCTTCACAGACACAGCCTTCACAAACATAGCCTTTACACACATAGCCTTCACAGACACAGCCTTCGCAGACATAGTCTTTACACACATAGCCTTCACAGACATAGCCTTTACACACATAGCCTTCACAAACATAGCCGTCATAAACATAGCCTTTGCACACACTCAGCCTTCACAGACATAGCCTTCACAAACATAGTCTTCACAGACACAGCCTTCTCAAACATTGTCTTCACAAACATAGCCTTCACACACATAGCCTTTACACACATAGCCTTTGCAAACATAGCCTTTACAAACATAGTCGTCACAAAAGGAAGTCTTCATAAACATAGCACAAGGGAAGGAGAGTTTCCCATTTAAATTTTTCATTCCCCGCAAATGTGTCACAAAGATTACGAAACTCACTACAAAATGAATTTGTTCAGAATCCAGAGCACCACAGAGTCTTACTTACAAGGAAGTGCCTAAAATACAGTGAATTTACACCCTCCACCCTTCCGTTATACTGGAAAGAAATTAAATTATTCATTTGAGAAATCAAATGTATGGATTTTATCTTCTTTTTTCATGTATTCATAAGTAAGGGATTGAATGTTTGGCATCTGCATCAGTGCCTTTGTCTAGCTTATTGGGTATGAGAACTTCAGCCACTCTGGTACTGATCCACCAGACCCAACTGTGTCCCCCCACAGAACTTCACCAAGCAGGGCGAGTCGGACACCGTTCGCTGTGACACCAGGGTGGCCCTGCGAGAGAGAGGCTGCGAGGCAGACAACATCGTCTCCCCCCAAAACTCCCAAACCCTGGTGAAGAACCTCCCGCTCACCACCGGCTCCACAGCCAGTAAGGAGCCGGTGCAGCTGAGACCGCAGCAGATCAGACTGGACCTGCGTCCCGGTGAGCTCCGCTCCCAGTTCAAATCCCACTCAGCCTGCACTCTGTACCTCTGCACCCCCCCATACATCTCCTGCTTTGTGCTGTTCAGTCACCATTTATTTTATAAATCTTATCAGTTGTGTAGTGCCCAGTAACCAAACTGGCTTCAGTAACTGCATCAGTCTCTTGAGTTGAGTATAGTGGGACTAAGCACAAACTGGCTTCAGTAAGTAATTGCATCAGGCTCTTGAGTTGAGTATAGTGGGACTAAGCACAAACTTGCTTCAGTAACTGCATCAGTCTCTTGAGTTGAGTATAGTGGGACTAAGCACAAACTGGCTTCAGTAACTGCATCAGACTCTTGAGTTGAGTATAGTGGGACTAAGCACAAACTTGCTTCAGTAACTGCATCAGTCTCTTGAGTTGAGTATAGTGGGACTAAGCACAAACTGGCTTCAGTAACTGCATCAGACTCTTGAGTTGAGTATAGTGGGACTAAGCACAAACTGGCTTCAGTAACTGCATCAGACTCTTGTGATGAGTATAGTGGGACTAAGCACAAACTTGCTTCAGTAACTGCATCAGACTCTTGCGTTAAGTATAGTGGGACTAAGCACAAACTATCTGTTCAGGCCTCCCCCACACTTTCCAGCTGAAGTTCAAACGGGCGGAAGACTACCCCGTGGACCTGTACTACCTGATGGACCTCTCCTACTCCATGAATGATGACTTGCAGAACGTGAAAAAGCTGGGGGTGGAACTACTGCAGACTCTGAAGAAGATCACCTCTCGTGCTCGGATCGGTAACGCTCTCTCCCCCTGGCCCATAATGCAATGCAACAGAACCACCGCACTGTAAACGTAGGATTAAAGGAAAAATTCACCCCGCTTTAGTAAATGTATATGTAGTGAATGTGCAATATGATTGATTTTGAAATTGCGAACATAATGACAAGTCACTGAGACCGTAACTGAGTTTGTCGGTCTAATGAAGCAGGACCCGCCTGGCTCTGTGTTCGCACTGCTGTCTGCAGATGGTGAAAATCCCCTTTTCCCCCCCCCTTTTATTTTCCCTTTTAAGTTTCCTCAAAGGTTTAAAAAAAACTGACTGTGTTCGTAACGGCGCCGTCGTTCGCAGGTTTCGGCTCGTTCGTGGACAAGACGGTCATGCCCTTCACAGACACCAGCCCAGAGAAGCTGAAGAAGCCGTGCCCGAAGGAGGAGACCTCCTGCCAGTCTCCGTTCGGCTACAGGCACGTCCTGAGCTTGACCGATAACCAGAGGGAGTTCAACAGGAGGGTGTCCGAGCAGTTCATCTCCGGCAACCTGGACTCCCCCGAGGGAGGCCTGGATGCCATCATGCAGACCGCCGTGTGTGGGGTGAGACCGCATTACACCTGCGTTCATTTTGATGTGGTTCAATCACACTTTCTATGCTTGGTCCTTCATTACAGTAGCTTGACACAGAACCTTCAGAAGGATTTTTTACAGAAATTCATAATTGTAGTATGTAAACAACTGCAAATGGGCAAGTTGTTTGTGTTGCTTAGTGTGTCGTGATAATGTCACTCCACAGTACGTTGCCATGACATAATACAGCTTGTGCCTGTTTGTGGCTGTTGACACACATTTAAGAAGGCTTAGGTAGCCGCTCTGAAGGTGCCATGAAGGAGTCTTATGAATATTGTATGAATTCACAAAGTGTTACGGTTGATTTAAATGGTTCACTTGTGATTGACACATACAGTTCTATTATACTGTGAACACTGTAAGAAAATGTACATGGGAAGTCAATATGCTGGACACCTAGCTTTGAGATAACAACATATGTGGCGGCAACTAGGGGTGTGCAGAGACGTCATTATGTGTATCTGTATCTGTATTCGGATAGAAGACAGGAAGTGGGCGTGGTTTATACAAGAAGTCACGTTAAATAAGGCAAATGTTGTATTTTCTAACCTAATATTCATTGGCAATGCAATTGTTGTGCCTTAAAAGCATCAAATTGATTTAATATTGGCATATAATTAATTATGAAATATATTTCCACATCCTCATACTGTACTTTTCATCTCTCTTTTTCGTTTTTAACTAAACTAAGTTTTATGAACTGTCTGAACCCCAGCACCCCAGCACAATCAGAAACAGAAAAAAATGTTTTAGAAATCGAAAGATTCTGTTTTGCATTGGAAATAGGAACTATGTACAGTAAAGCTATACAGAAACATATCCTTCAGTTGAAGGGAATAATCTTACTTTTCGATGATGCTGCGTTCGCGTTTCTTGATGTGTTAACGTTACTGCAGTTCACTAGGGAAACGTGAATGACTACTTTACAACAGAAATTACGTAACAGTAATAACCTACATGAACTTTTTTGCCTGTTTTATTTTTATTTTTTTTATTTTTTTTCCCCTACTGAACTAAGTTTGGATAGACTGCAAACCATCTGGTGTCCTCATATTTTCCCTTGGTGGCAACTGTTACCATGAATGGATTTCGTGTTCATTATAGACAAGACCAAGACCTATGACTGATACATACAGCATGGATGCATATTGACTGAATTAGGCTACAAGGTAAAACGTCGGTTTTTTCAATATTTCGACTGGGGGTTTATTTTTTTTAATGGAAGAAATTAACACATACAGCTAAAAACTACATATTCTAAGCTTGATTTTGATGTATATGTTGCGGGGGTTTGAAAGAAATCCAGCCGCCACACCAGGCTTGTGTCTCGCTAGCTCCCGCACCTCCTCTTCGATGCGAGAGTTTCCCTGAGTGATAGCCGGGAACGGTCAGCTCTCAGCCCGCTGCCTGCTGTGCGCTGACTCGGTGGGGGCGACTATATAGCGATCACTTTTCAATAAGGTGTAGTAAATGAAACGACTAGCCTAGTTAGTGAAATTAAAGTCCTATGTTGCAAGAATGTGCATTTTATCTAGTGGCCATCTACAATGATATGAATCGATTTGAAGAAACATAATGTAATGTGCCTGTGCTTGCGGTGGTGCTGCCACGGGGTGGCAGCAGAGGAGATTCTCCTCGCTCACTCATTACCGGCTAATTGCTGATGCGGGCCACCTGGAGTCTACCCTTTATAGGGACCTCACTCCCGCTACTTGGTGCTCTTGCATTGCACAAGCAGCCGGTAACGCTCTAGGTATTGTAGAGAGCTTGATGTGACTGACTCTATGGCTATCCGGTACGGGAGCTAAACACGTAGCAACCGGGGCACTTGCGAGTGGTCACTAACTTAGAAAGTATTCTTGGATAGAATTATCTCCAGCAAATCTCAGACGTTAACTGAGAGGTCTTACTTAGCCTAGTTAGGCGCGTTTTTTGTGTTTAGTTCTCAGCCAAGAGAAGTTCGTCCTGTTTTTAAGGATTGCCTTTTGTTTGGCCTTTTGCCAGGGGTTATTTCCCTTATTTTCCTTTCTCCTACCCCGCTCAGTGGTTGGCTGCTGCTCGCAGTCAGCTTTTAGAATCCCTGTTGATTTATTGTCCGCTTCTGACGTTGCTCACTAGCCCCAATCTTACAGAATGCAAGAGCCAGAAAAAACGTCAGCGGTCATTAACTCGATGCAGGAGATGTTAGCCACTCAGCACGCTATTTTAGCTAATCATGAGAAAGGGATTCTCAGTATTCAGGAGCAATTGCGGCAGCAGGATATTGGGTTGCGAACGCTGACGGAAAGCTTGCAACTATTGACTGCCGCTACCGCGGCCACAGTAGCACAATCACGCACATCGGACACGTCTCCCCCCGTTCCACCTAACCCATGTTTCAGGGAACCCAAACTCCAGCTTCCTCTACGGTATAATGGCGAGGCAGGGAAATGCCGTGGATTTCTCGCACAGTGTTTAATTTTTTTTAAAGCACAACCATCCAGATTTTCGTCACAAGATTCACGAGTAGCATTTATACTGTCTTTACTCACCGGTACCGCTTTAGCGTGGGCGGAACCTCTTATCCGCGCTCAGGCACCGGTGCTGAGTGATGTTACTTTACTCATGAAAGAGATGGCTCAAATCTTTGATCATGACGAATCTGGGCAGGAAGCATGCACGAAGCTGGTTCATCTTAAACAGGGGCAGGAGACGGTAGCCGAGTTCGCCATTGTTTTTCGTGCTTTAGCTGGCGAAACGGGTTGGCCAGACGGCCCGTTAAAGTCATTGTTTTTAAAAGCACTAGATGAACAGATCCAAGACGCCGTGGCAATGTCGGATCCTCCGGAAACATTTGAGGGCATGGTTTCCATGGCTATACGCTTGGATAATCGGATTAGAGAAAGGGGTCGCGTGAGAAGGGAGAGGAAGAATACTTCCGCACAAAACTTTCACAAGTTTACCGGAGAGTCCGGTCTTGGTATGCCATCTGCTGCAGAGGGGGAACCCATGCAGATAGATAGCTCATCCTGGCGTCACAAAACCAGGAGGGAGTTCTCCGGAGGCAAATGTCATTATTGTGGTCGACCGGGTCATTATATTCGTGACTGTCGTAAACGGGCAAGTGAGATACCGGCTCCCAAACAGGCTAGCCAACTTCCCCGTCAGAAATCCGTAAAAGATCAGTCCCACTAGTTGAGCGAAAGGCACTAGTGGGACTGTTACTAGAAAACTTTCGCACATGTGTTACGACTCAGATCAAATGGCGTCAGTCCTCTACTTCCACTGAGGCGTTTATTGATTCTGGAGCCGTAGAGAATTTTATGGACATTCAGTGGGCGAAAGAACATAATATTCCCCTACTGAAATTAGAGACTCCTCGCCAGATTGCTGCATTAGACGGCAGACCTCTAGGCTCGGGAGTTATCGAATCGATTACAGAACCGTTGTCAGTAACCATTGCGTTTAGGGAACACTCTGAAGAGATTCAGTTTTTTTTAACAGACTCGCCCTCTTACCCGGTGGTTTTAGGTCACACCTGGCTGGCTAAGCATAAACCCCTGGTTAACTGGGGTGGGACCGGCGAGACTATACTCCAATGGAGCTCCTTGTGCGAGACTCATTGCCGGCAATCGTCCCAGCACACATTAGAAAACGAGGCGGGGGATGAAGTCTCTAACTATGATTTTGAAGTAGGGGGGGCTAATGATAGACAGGCAGACGTCTTTTCCACTGAACACGATAGAGAGGAAGACTTGTGTGAAGTGTGGAATTTTCGCCCTCGTGAGGAGGAAGGGAGCTTAGAATGGGATCCATTCGACGACGGGTTAATATCCGCGGATGAGGCGCACTCAGATACGGATTCTTTTTATTTCGATATGCCCACTGAGTCCTCCGACCCCCAAGACATGAAGTTTATGGCTGCCATAAATTGCCGATTACCGGCTAATGTTCCATCTGAGTACGCGGATCTAGCAGAGGTCTTTAGCAAAGCTCGGGCTACGACCCTTCCCCCCCACCGCTCATACGATTGTGCCATTGAGCTGTATCCGGGTACTGTTCCTCCTAGGGGATCCCTTTATTCATTGTCGGGTCCGGAGAGCAAAGCGATGAATGAGTACATTAAGGAGTCTCTGGAGAACGGGTTTATTCGACCCTCCACGTCACCTGCTGGGGCGGGTTTTTTCTTTGTCCAGAAGAAAGACGGAGGGCTAAGACCTTGTATAGATTACAGAGGTTTAAATAAGATCACGATAAAGAATAGGTACCCGCTGCCATTAATGAATTCGGCATTTGAACGGTTGCAAGGAGCTTCGATTTTTACTAAATTAGATCTCCGCAATGCGTACAATTTGGTTCGCATACGGGAAGGGGACGAGTGGAAAACTGCTTTTAATACCCACGCCGGACATTACGAATATCTCGTAATGCCGTTCGGGCTCACTAGCGCCCCCTCAGTCTTTCAGGCGCTAGTGAACGATGTGCTCAGGGAGATGTTGGAGAAGTTTGTATTCGTTTATTTAGACGATATTTTGATCTTCTCCTCTAATCTTTCTGAGCATATTAAAAACGTAAGACTGGTATTAAAGAAATTGTTAGATGCCCAGTTGTTTGTTAAAGCTGAGAAATGCAGTTTCCACTCCAAATCAGTCTCCTTTCTAGGATTTATCATTTCAGAGGGGAGGGTTTTGATGGACCCGTCTAAAGTTTCGGCAGTGAAGGACTGGCCCACCCCTGACTCTGTCAGACAAGTTCAGCGATTTTTGGGGTTTGCTAATTTTTATAGGCGCTTTATTCGGAATTTTGGGACCATTGCTGCCCCCATCACGGCGCTCACGGGGAAGAGATTAGCATCTCACTTTGAATGGACTCCCAAGGCAGATAAAGCATTCAAATTACTGAAGGAAATGTTCTGCTCGGAACCCATCCTTGTTACCCCAAACCCCTCCCTCCCCTTTGTTGTAGAGGTGGACGCATCCGCAGTAGGAGTTGGGGCGGTTTTATCCCAACGGTCTCCTCTGGACCAGAAGCTGCATCCCTGCGCATATTTCTCTCGGGCCTTGACTCGGGCCGAGAGGAACTATGGCGTCGGGGATCGGGAACTTCTGGCTGTCAAATTGGCGCTGGAAGAGTGGCGCCACTGGTTAGAGGGGGCTGAGCACCCGGTCACGGTTTGGACAGACCACAAAAACCTCGAGTACATCCAGGGGGCCAAACGGCGGAACTCGAGACAAGCTCGCTGGTCATTATTTTTTACCAGGTTCAATTTCATTTTAACATACAAACCTGGCTCTAAAAATATTAAGCCCGATGCACTCTCTCGGTTGTACGACCGGTCTGATGACGAGCACGCTACTGAACCTATCGTGCCGGCGGCTCGTATTATGGGTCCTGTCTTGTGGGACATTGAGGCCCGGGTTAAGAGGGCTCAACGGGCTGTCCCTGACCCGGGTGGAGGCCCGCCCAATCGCCTTTTTGTTCCGCCTCTGACGCGATCTCGGGTGTTGCAGTGGGGGCATTCCTCTCCGTTGGCCGGACACCCTGGGGTTACCCGGACCAAGGAGTTTGTGGCCAGACGGTTTTGGTGGCCTGGTTTGGATAAGGATGTAAGGGAGTTTGTGACTGCGTGCCCAGTTTGCGCACGTAACAAGGGGTCGCGTCTTGCCCCATCCGGGTTACTGCGTCCGCTACCCATCCCTAGTCGGCCGTGGAGTCACATCTCCCTTGATTTTGTCACGGGACTACCGTCATCTAACGGGTACACGGTGATCATGGTAGTAGTTGATCGCTTTTCTAAAGCGGCTCATTTTATTCCTCTTAAAAAACTACCCTCGGCACCAGAGACGGCCCAGTTGGTCATTACTCACGTTTTTAGGGTGCATGGCTTGCCTCGTGACGTGGTGTCTGACCGTGGGCCACAATTTATTGCCAGGTTTTGGCGAGAGTTTTGCGCCTCATTGGGAGCCTCGGTCAGCCTCTCGTCTGGTTTTCACCCAGAGTCTAACGGCCAAACTGAACGAACTAATCAAACCATGGAGAACACTCTCCGTTGTCTAGCGTCGGACGACCCTACCACCTGGAGTAGCCAGCTACCCTGGGCAGAATACGCCCACAATTCATTGCTCAACGCCTCCACGGGCCGCTCTCCGTTCGAGGCTCAGTTCGGTTATGTGCCGCCCCTGTTCCCGGAGCAGGAGAAGGACGTAGGGTTGCCGTCTGTGGAGCAATATGTTCGTCGTTGTCGGGCTACATGGAGGAAGGTTCGCGCCTCTCTTGAGCGGTCAGTAGCTTGCCAAAAGAAGGCAGCTGATAGAAGACGCAGGCCAGCTCCCTCTTATCGCGTGGGTCAGCGAGTCTGGCTGTCCACTCGGGACTTGCCACTTCGAGTAGAATCGCGCAAACTCGCTCCGCGTTTTATTGGGCCGTTTAAGATCGTCCAAAAGATCAATCCGGTCGTTGTTCGTCTTCAACTTCCCAGATCCATGAGGGTTCATCCCACCTTCCACGTGTCACGACTCAAGCCGCTTTTGGTTAGTCCGCTGGTTCCTCGGGAGGCAGCTCCGCCTCCTCCGCGGATGTTAGATGGCCAGCCGGTCTACACAGTACGCAAGATTCTGGCCAGTAGGCGGGTCGGACGTGGGGTACAATACCTCGTGGACTGGGAGGGGTACGGACCGGAGGAACGTTGTTGGGTTCCATCTAGGAACATCTGTGATCCGGGGTTGATCGCTGATTTCCGTAAGCAAGGCAGTGGAGGATCGTCTGGAGACGTTCCTTAGAGGGGGGGTCCTGTAATGTGCCTGTGCTTGCGGTGGTGCTGCCACGGGGTGGCAGCAGAGGAGATTCTCCTCGCTCACTCATTACCGGCTAATTGCTGATGCGGGCCACCTGGAGTCTACCCTTTATAGGGACCTCACTCCCGCTACTTGGTGCTCTTGCATTGCACAAGCAGCCGGTAACGCTCTAGGTATTGTAGAGAGCTTGATGTGACTGACTCTATGGCTATCCGGTACGGGAGCTAAACACGTAGCAACCGGGGCACTTGCGAGTGGTCACTAACTTAGAAAGTATTCTTGGATAGAATTATCTCCAGCAAATCTCAGACGTTAACTGAGAGGTCTTACTTAGCCTAGTTAGGCGCGTTTTTTGTGTTTAGTTCTCAGCCAAGAGAAGTTCGTCCTGTTTTTAAGGATTGCCTTTTGTTTGGCCTTTTGCCAGGGGTTATTTCCCTTATTTTCCTTTCTCCTACCCCGCTCAGTGGTTGGCTGCTGCTCGCAGTCAGCTTTTAGAATCCCTGTTGATTTATTGTCCGCTTCTGACGTTGCTCACTAGCCCCAATCTTACACATAATGGCTGACACATAAAACTTATTTATTGAGCGTTTTGCAGAGCAGTGGCATAATGGCTGACGCATAAAACTTATTTATTGAGCGTTTTGCAGAGCAGTGGCTTAAAGTTGGTTGGTGTGTGTAACTGGTGCCGCCCCCCCCTCCTCCTCTCTCTCTCTCTCTCTCTCTCTCTCTCTCTGTCCGTGTAACGTTAGATAGGGGCTATATGAACTCGACATGGAGCTGACTTTCTTTTTCTCCCGAATCTGAATAACGAGCAACTTCGGGTAGAAGAAATATCTGTTTCCATCACATTATTCGTGCTTTCCCGAATACAATATTCGGATTCGGCTACATCCCTAGCGGCAACCATATGTCTGGATACTTGCTAGTTTGATCAAGATCATAGAAGTATTCCAATGTAAAAGTAAGTGCCTTAGTCTCTTTAACCTGATTGCCAGCTTGTCCTGTTTAACCCTCTCTCAAACAACAGTGGGAATTATCTGTGTCTTTAAGGGCACAGCTACGATCTGAGGGCTAATTTATGCGCATGGTATATAGATAATTATAACTGTATACTGTAATTATAACTGTATAAATATCTACATTTTCTGGCGGTGTCGTTATTGAAATAACACCGTCGTCTTTTCTATCTTAACCTGCATTGCTTCAGTATGTATCCAGCTGCATAAATGGATACAATGTAAAAACTATGTAAAATGTTGTGTAAGTCGCTCTGGATAAGAGCATCTGCTAAACGCCTGTAATGGAACATGTGATGGAATTAGACTCTATGAGTTTGATGCAGCTTACTGTTACTCATGCTCTTACGCTGAAGACAGGTCAGTGGAGGCTGTGCAAAAAAATGCTATGTTTAGCGCAGCTGCACATATGGCACATTTGGCGTCTCTGTAATCTGTCACAGGATAAGATTGGCTGGGGGAACAGCACCCGCCTGCTGGTGTTCACCACCGACGCTGGCTTTCACATGGCGGGGGACGGGAAACTGGCCGCCATTTTGGAGCCCAACGATGGCAATTGCCACTTGGATGCCAGTCTGAGGTATAGCAAGAGCAACGATATGGTACGTGCAGCAACGTGTGTGTGTGTGCACGTCTGTGCATGTGTATGTGTACATACGTGTGTGCGCTAGTGTACGAGTTTGTGCGTTTGTATGTGTGTGTACGTTTGTGTGTGTGTGTGTTTGTGTGTGTGTGAACGTGACTGTATGTGTGTGTGTGCATGCGTAGAATGCAGTATAATGTGAAAACATTTCTGAGAAATTATGACTAGTACATCACAAACCAAAATTAACAATCATGTGAAAAGAGGAATTGCGTCTAAATGTTGTCAGAATATTTTTTTGTCAGTAATATTCAGATTAAGAACATTTTATATTAGTCCCACTGAGATAAGAAATCTCTCTTCTAAGAGAGACAAGAGGTTCCTCTTTCCATTTAAATTTCACAGACACTTAAAGGGTTCAAGTATTTAAAATAGTTATTTCCCCCAGCAGAGCTGTTGTGTGTGTGTGTGTGTGTGTGTGTGTGTGTCGGGGAAGGGGGGGTTGCTCATTAGAGCTCTATGCATACATGACTGCATCACCCAAATAGATGACTGCATCTTTTGTTTTTTGGGGCAAGACCTACTAATTAGAGTGCCTGGACATATGCATGTTTCACTTAATATGGAGCTCCATACAATAAGGAGCTCATCCATGCAATCTGTTCAGCGTGGACAGAAAACAAAACTGGCTTCATTAAAGATCACAGCACACCCAGGAGCCCCACACATTCAGGCCTATTAAGAAATTATTTGTGCGTATTCATCTAGAAGTCGCATGCATTAAGTGTCATTATATATTCTTTTTTTTCTTACATATTTTCGATTTAAAAAAGATTAAATAGCCTATAGCCTATATCGGTAAACACCCAAGAACATTCAAATGGAGCAACACAGAATGATTAGAATTCATGTTATTAGAAATGCTTTGTCGATTTTGATCCCAAAGCCACATAACTGCTATGCTCTGTTTCCAGGACTACCCTTCCGTTGGCCAGGTGGCAGAGAAGCTAACAGAAAATAACATCCAGCCCATTTTCGCCGTCACTAGCAACATCGCGGATGTGTACAAGGCAAGGATTCTACTCTTAACCGGAGGCACGAAACTGCCGGAAAAATGCGCATTTACAGCACGCGAGTCTGCTCATCACCATGGAAACCACATAGCATGCAAACTCTCCGAGCCGCGGTTGCCACATGTTGTTGGGTTAATTATCAATTTAGCGTCTCGTACAGCTGTGCGTGTTGAGGATTGTAATCAAATAAAGCTTTATTGTGTTCTTCACGCGTAAAGGGTGTTATGGCTTGTTTAGTAACACGTGTTTTTAAATGTGCGCAGAAACTGAAAGAGATGATTCCCAAATCTGAAGTCGGTGTGCTGTCACAGGATTCAAGCAACGTTGTATCTCTGATTACGAATGCATACAAGGTAAATTATTTTTGGTATTCCCTGCTTTCAGTGCATCAAATACAAAATCAATACATGCCCAAAAAAGTCGATACTCTAATAACTTCTAATGGAGCATGGTCTTTTCAGAAGGTCTGGTCCTCAAAATGAGTGTCAATACTATTAAATACAAAAAAAAAGGAATTTTACCTTAAAGGAGTACCATGGTGGTTGAACGTGACACTTCCCAGTTGTCTTTAGGCAACAACAAAACAAATGTGCATAATTTTTTTATTATTCAGTCATTTCAATGTACTTTAAAACGTATTTTTCTAAGCCTAAATTTCCCACTATAAAAATTCACCCGAACCGTCTGGGCGTGGTAATAAGAGCTGTCAGTTAGCTATGATTGACAGACCGTGCCCCGTTACCAGAGCTACCCCCATGATACGCGCTGTTTTTGGGAGACTGAATTTTCACAAGCTAGCTAGCTTAGTATTATATCAAGTATCGATAGATAACTAAGGTAAGGACGTTGACTTATATCCAATTATAATTTTTGCTATCTAGCTAGCCAAGTTAAGATAAAAGCACAATATAACGTCCTCATAAAAGCAAACTAGCAAGCTAACGTTATCGATAACACTGCCTTATGAAAGCAAACCTCCTAGCTAGCTAACGTTAGCTAGCTAGCTAAATGAATATAACCAGAAATAATCTAAAGGCACTCTAATTTAAGTGAACCTAACGTTAGTCAAATATTTGCATTGTCTTGCCTGTAATCCAGCGGCGCAAACCATGGGTCTCGAGTTATCCATGGGTCCCCAAACGATTTAGAATTAGATTTCTTTACGGGGCGTGGAAATGGGAGTGGTTACTGTATTCGTGACGTAGAAAAATGACAACTTTCTCAACCGGTTGAAAATAGGACGATGAATTTAAAACGCATATTTCTCCAAAAATACAGAACGGACATATTTAATACTTTGCTCATTGTGTTTCTTCAATGCCTCTTGTGCAAATAGCACATAAAACCGAGAAAGTGTGAAAATCACCATGGTACTCCTTTAAGTCAACATAGACAAAGTTTACAGACAGAAAAGCAGCAGATGTTGTCTTTAAGACAAACAGAATGCTTCATAATGCCATGCTACACAAGTATGGAGAAGAGCAGGACTGGTGGCCGAATTCATGCATAGAGGTCCAATGAAATTGTAAAAAAAGAGGTTGGATTATGTTTTGACACAGAGCCTTTCCTCCAATGTGATTGTGAACCATTTCGAGCTCCCAGACCATGTCAGGGTCTCGTACAAATCAACCTGTGAAGGTGGACATAGAGAGGACGCGAGAGGCATATGCAACAATGTTGGCATTGGCCAGGAGGTAGGTAAATAACTTTATCAATTTTGAACAAAATGAGGAACATGCCCCCCCCCCCCCCCCCCCCCCCCCGGGCATGTGGTTAGGGCATGTTCCTCATTTTGTTCAAAATCGCTAAGTGTTTTATTTTTTTTTTCATATTTATGAGCCGATGTTACCCAGGCAGAGATATCTTAATGTCACGCAAGAGGAATATGACGTAAAGTTATTTCCATGGTTTGAATAACATATAATTCCATATATTTATATTAATTTATTCTTTAAAGGTAACATTTAGCGTGACCGTGACCGCGGACCAATGCATAGAGGAGAAATCGTTTCTGATTGGACCGCTGGGCTTCAGAGAGAGAATGAAGGTCACGGTGAAAACGCACTGCCAGTGTGAATGCAAGGACCCGCCTAACCCGGGCCACTGCTCTGGGAAAGGACAGGTCGTCTGTGGAAAATGCAGGTATGCACTACCACGCCTGTGCATGTGTCTACATGTCACACCCATCATATGGCCTCTCTCTCTCTCTATAGCGCTCTCTCTTTCTCTGTGCAGTTGCTCTAAAGGGTTTGATTTCCACTGTTATTGCTGATGTTGGGTTAAGTGCTTTGGGTTTAATCAGTGCTCTCTCTCTGTGGCAGTTGCTCTAAGGGGTTAGTCAGAGCTCTCTCTCTCTCTCTCTCTGTGGCAGTTGCTCTAAGGGGTTTGTGGGTCAGAACTGCGAGTGCAACGTGGGGGCCCAGGGCGAGAGCCGGCTGCGGGCCCAGTGCCGGCGGGACAACAGCACGGAGTGCTCGGGCCTGGGGGACTGCGTGTGCGGCGTGTGCAACTGCCACGCCGGCGAGGACGGGCGCACCATCTACGGGACGTACTGCGAGTGCGACGACCGGAGCTGCGAGGTGCACCAGAACAGGCTGTGCGGAGGTGGGTGCGGCGCCTTCGGCGCGTGTGGCGCGTCCGGCTACCCCCGCTAACCCGCTTCCGCTTCTTTAGCTCACGGCAGGAAGAAGAAACATCGTGACAAAACCGCCAGGGCCGCAGCCCCTTCAGCGCGTGGGACGGGGCTGTGCGCGGAAATGGGAATTCCTCTGTGATTCCGCTTCCGTTCTTGAATGTGAATTCAGTTTGAATTGAGGCAGCAGACATGATGCAATACGTTGCAATTTGAATGTAAGCTTTTTTGCATTAAGGCTTTATATCATAATATGCTTCGTCAGACAAGCAACGTATGAGAAACTTTAATAATTATGTTTTTCTCCCTACAATGAACATTTAAAGTGCCCATCTACAGTCGAACATTCAGTTGAAAATGAGATTTAAATATAATTACACATAAATATATACAAATATAAAAAATTCTCTGTATGTAGCTAGTTTCTAGCTGAAATGAATGATACAATTATTTCTATTTTGTGGTAAATTGGGTCAGATGTAGTGAAGTTCTTGTGCATGTGGGAACAGTGAGGATGTGAAACATTTATGTTCTGAAATCAGTGGTTTTAACCAGTTAAGACCCTCGTTTTAACATCCAGCACTCTAAATACTGAACACAAGTGTATCAACGGTTAAAACATCTCACTTATCCAACATTTAAAATATATTTAGTAATTACCAGATTAAATCAAATATTCAAGATATTATCAATTGAATCTTAGAATTTCTTAATAGGCAGAGCAACCTGCTGGGTCAAAGCACATCAAAATGTACAACTCACAACCAGATTAAAATAAAAAGAAACAGCAGGCCCAGATTCAAGCTTCAGGCTTCTCGCATGGCAAAGCAGATAACCCGCAAATCTCCATCACAGCTGACGTTAACTGGCTCAAGTGTAGCACCCACACACTACAGACAGACCCGAGCAAAGGAAAGTACGCGTTTTATGTTGTTTGCAGGAGGGTGGGGGGATTTTTGAGAGAGACGGGGGCGACATGGCTGATTGGCTGAGGTGTGAAAGGATGGAGGTGTGGTAGGAGGGCCAGGCAGGAGCTGTCTGAAAGCTGACACATTCACACATTAAAGCCACCTTATGAGGTTTTAAGCAGGGCGAAACGCTATGACATTATCATCAGAAGATTCCTGGTTTTAAGTCCATCAAAAAGAGACCAACCATGAATATGTTGAGGTAATCCAGCCAGCTGCTGCATATCTCTTAAAAAAGGACATTTGCACCTATTTCTAATGAAGAAGAAATAATTGTCAAAGACAGCCAGTTTTACTCTTGTAATATTTTTCTTGTAACAAAATAATCATTATTACATTATGTTCTGCTTTTAAATGGACAGGCCTGAAAATGTAGCTTCCAACTCAATTGGGCCTCACAAAACCTTATCTATACAGACATTAAGGTTTTTACTCAGTGATTTCAATTAAATAGTACAGATTGCATTCAAACTTAAGAGGAATATGGATCTTTGTGCAACATATAGCCACGCAAGGTCTCTGATCCCCAATAGGCAATGAAGTAATAAAACTTGCAAGGGAGAACCTTCCAATATATCTTATACATTGAGAGACCTCTGGTGTGGCCCCAAGGCATTCCTTTGGTGTTGTAACAGGAAGGGGTGGGGGGGGGGGGCAGATAGACAGCAAGGAAACAGCTAACACTACCGTAGTCACACACAGCCTTTTTGCCAGATCAGTTTACATCACCTGCTTCTTAAAGGCGGTAATCCAGATATCCAACATGCAACTGAATGGAATTTCTTTAAATTGCAATGAATTAAATTCCACATGTGTACCTGTACTGTACCCCAAACCCCAGCTGATCAGGAAAGAGACCAGATACTAGTTCTAACATTCTTCATTGAAATTATGCATTAAACACATCTCTTCAATATACATTAATGAACAAATGCCTATTCAGTGCAAACGAAAACTAAATTAGAATTTACCTTTATAAATGTTCAATATTTTCTATTGAATAGCAGTTAAAAGGAATTGTGCAGATATGCAGGTTTGCAGAACTTAACTTTAGC
Organism: Anguilla pacifica; assembly: GCA_039654925.1. Lineage (NCBI taxonomy): Eukaryota > Metazoa > Chordata > Actinopteri > Anguilliformes > Anguillidae > Anguilla > Anguilla pacifica. Next base: position 6,789,804 of record CM077298.1, read on the forward strand.
TTTAATAAATAAACAAAACAAATATTGGGAATGATTAGCCAAGGCTAGCCCTGCTCGTCTCCCTGGCACAAGTGACCCAGAACAGGCGTTTTCAAATAGAAAATCTTGAAAATAGCAGGGCTTCCAAACCCTCCTACCATTTAGCCCCCATGTATCTCAACTAAAGCAATGGAAATCTCCACTAGAACGTCATAAAAGACCAGAAAGTTCACAGGAAATAATAAATAAAATAAACTAAAATAAAGCTGTGGAAATGAGGGGCTTTGTATGAGAGGACAGGATCAAAAATCAACCAGAGCATGCCATTTCCCACCTCTTTTAATACCAACAGGAAGGGTGTCTTCACATCCTCATTGGACAAGAGAAAATTTACCACAGCTTCTCGCAATGGCTGATTAACTGCCAGTCTCTGAGACACTGATCATCAGCTGAGCCACATAGCCCTATAATGAAGTGCTGGATCAAGGAATCTTGAGGGAGCTACGAGATTGAGATTGCAAAATCGAGAAGAAATAGTGGAACTAAGTGAAAAAAAAAACTTGCACTGAAGCGAACTTAGTAAGCACCTTAGGACAAGTGACTGCTCCACACTTCCTGTCTCTCCAATTCAAATTCCAGTTCAACATCCTGTAGGTTGTGGCCAGTTAAATTCTGTTCCTAATTCATGAATTGAATTGGACCAAATGATAAAATTCTGAATTTTGCACAACCCTGGCTTGGACCTGAAATCATCATCTCATTAACTTAATTAACTTTTCTCAGATGCACAGCACATTATGACCATGTCCACAGTAAATAAATGAATAAATAAATAGATTAACTCAGCAGAACATGTTGAATGCACAGAATTCACGTAAAGGTCACGAAGGTAACGCGGGGGGTCTGTTCTGTTCCGCTGCCAGGAAACGGGAAGTGCGATTGCAGCAAGTGCATCTGTAACCCGGGTTACGAGGGCAGCGCCTGCCAGTGCAAGCAGTCCAACGACGCCTGCATGAAGGGCGACAGCCAGACCGTGTGCAGCGGGCGGGGCACCTGCGAGTGCAACGTGTGCCAGTGCAAGGACGGGTACACTTTGCCCTTCTGCGAGGAGTGCCCGGGGTGCCCCTCCCCCTGCCCCAAAGCTGCGTAAGTGCTCGACTTTACGCTTAAAATAATACTCTCTCTCTCTCTCACACACACACACAATTACTCAACTTTACGCTTAAAATAATACTCTCTCTCTCACACACACACACAATTACTCGACTTTACACTTAAAATAATACTCTCTCTCTCGCACACACACACACACAATTACTCAACTTTACACTTAAACTAATACTCTCTCACACGCACACACAAACAAGTACTCAACTTAACACCAAAATAACTCTCTCTCTCACACACACAGCAGTTACTCAACTTTACACCAAAATAACCCTCTCTCTCTCTCGCTCTCTCACACACACAGAAATTACTCAACTTTACACCAAAATAACTCTCTCTCTCACACACACAGCAGTTACTCAACTTTACACCAAAATAACCCTCTCTCTCTCTCGCTCACTCACACACACAGAAATTACTCAACTTTACACCAAAATAATATTCTCTCTCTCTCTCTCTTTTGCATATATGTTTAACTCAAAAGTAAAGGACAAATTAATTACATCTTATAACCACACTGGTCATTCGTTTTTGTCACTGTGAATGACAATACTTGATCACATACGGTATTTGCAGTACCCAAATAGTCATATGTTCCATTATCAAATGTGCAGATGTTGTGTGTGTGTTTGTGTGTGTATATGACCTTATACATATGAATGTGGAGCAAACGTGTTGAGAATGAGATTTCACTGGGACCTTTTCAGGGCTTGCATTGAGTGCCTGGGATTTAATAGCGGTCCATTCAGTGAGAACTGCTCCACGCAGTGCCGGGACATTCAGCACAAGGTGGTGGACCAGCTGACTGCTAAGAAGCCATGCAGGGAGAAGGACTCCAAGAACTGCTTCATCGTCTTTTCGATGAAAGAGCTGGACGGCATCGATAAATACGAGGTGTTGATCCAGAAGGAGAAAGGTCAGTTTGCTCCGTGCACCGCACATGCTCATTTGCCGTGTGCGCTATCCCAGTAAATACAATACAACCTGCGGGGTCCAGCAGTGGATATTGGTGAAAATGTTGGGCAACTGCTACCAATGTAGGCCAGTGCTGGTCAGGATATGCTACACTACATTTCCCAGCAGCACATGTAAATGTTCTGAATGTTCTAATCAGTCTACCCAGACGGATTTGTGTGTGACATACCATAAACACTTACAGTATGTTACCCCACTGATAAAAGGTTGACATTGAGTCACCTGGGTCATAACTATTGGACTGTCTGTCTCACTGTGTATATATGTGACCCAGGAGATACTAATTACAGAGAGGTCATTATAACATCTTGCAACTGCTTAATAGTTGTTATGTACAGTATTAACATTCCACATTAAAAGTCTTGCTTAGTTCTGAGTGAATGGCAGTGACATTATTCCTCCTTTACTGTAGAATGCCCGAAGCCCCCGAACGTGGCCGCCATCACCGGGGGAACGATCGCCGCGGTAGCGCTGATCGGCCTTCTCGTCTTGCTTCTGATCAAGGCCTTACTTTACATGAAGGATCTGAAAGAATTCCGCAAGTTTGAGAATGAAAAACAGAAAGCAAAGTGGAGTAACGTGAGTTTTCCTCGTCAAACATGCAATTTAAAAACCTCTCCTTCGCTGTGATAACAAATACATATATATATATTTTTTTGTGATCAATATTTTATTAATTATCAAAAAATATGGACATATACAGAATATAGGATCACTCTTTCAAACAATACAAAACCACAACATAACAGAGACAACTCAAACTATGATACTAGCTCAGGGTCTGCATGGGGAAGAATTATTTTTTTTTTTTACATATACTTAGAAAACTCACTATCAAGAGGCTACTGATATAAAATACAAGTATCCTTCACACATAATTCCCGTACACAGATACAGTAAGAATCTCATCACAGAATTAAAAACACCCAAATACACATGCAGGGCTTTATGCAGACATGAGAACTTGTTATACGCTGGATGTCTCACTAAGCACATGGAAAAGTCACCCCATGCAGTAACAGAAATCTTTTAATCTCTGGCCCAGTGTGCATCACTGGATTTAAAGAAACAGAAACGATCATCATGATATATATGAACTACAGATGGAGGCTTCTCTCCTGGGTTTGTAAAATCATGCCCTGACAGTTGGTTGAAACGTGCAGGTTTCAAGAAATATTATGGAAATATTTGGAACTAAACGGGGATTAGTCCATAATCTCTTCTGTTTGCTGTGATCATTTCTTTCTACACTGCTAACCTGTGACCTGTGTGCAACATTTCATTGTTCTCTGTTTGTTTTCTCCCCAGGCCGAGAATCCGTTATTCAAGACTGCAACAACCACTATTCAGAATCCCAATTTCAGCGAGGGTTAATGTCATCGTCTGTATTTAAAATGCGAAATCAAGTATGTAAGGGCAGTCGTTCTCAAAATCAACCCTGCCCCCCCCCCCCCCGGTGTATGCTGGTTTTTGTTCTAACCACAATTGCAATCCCAGAATTTAAACAAGCTTCTCATTTTTCTCACTTAGACACTTCATGTTTTGAGAATTTATTTACCTTCTTTTTTAAATTTTTAAATAAATTTGGCAGCTCACGTGGAGTTGAACGCAATTCCCACCCTAATTTGGGAATGCCCAATTATGTGCAACGTGTGCGGACCGCACAGTTGATTTTGAAGAGTGTAGATGTCCAAGGTTCTCCTCAAAATCAAATTAAAGACTCAGTAGATCAACACAACAGTAAATCAGTAGAGTAGAGTGTAAATCAGTAGGTGAAAGTGTGGACGCCTGGCCACTAAAACTGACCATTTGGTAAATAATGAGGAATTCAAAGACAAAGCAAATGCCCAACCTACTTTGCATTAATAAGTTTAAGGAAATAAATTGAAATAGCGTAAACACATATGTTCAACAGCCTGAATTAAGCAAGGAATTGGCTGTTGCAAAACCCATACATGGGTGGGGTCCCCAGGACTGATATTGAGAACTGCTGCATCATGGTGCGGTACTGCACAGCATGGTAAAGTATAGCATACCACACACAGCATTGCATGTGTTCCGTGGGTAATTTTTTGTAGGTGTGCACTATAGGAAAAATACGGGCTGATTACAATAACTGATATTTGTCATGTTGACCAATGCTGATGCTGATGTTGAATCCTCGTTGTTTTATGTTACAGCACAAATTCGAACAGTATCTACATTTTCAGAAGCGGATGACTGCAGACTGTAGAGAGTTATAACTTTGCATGTGAACTTGTCTGGTGAAAAAGTTAAAAAGAGAAAAAAAAATTGTCATTATGATTAGGCTATTTTACGAGCTTTACGATTTCACTTAATTGATAGCATAAAATGTCTCGCCTCTCTGCCACAGGTATGTAGCCCATAGCAACAAGTTAATTTTAGGCAATTATGGGCTGATAAACATACTCCCTGATATTATCACACATTCCTACTTTTTTGTAACTGTGAAAAGTTGGACACATTCTTTATGATTACCATTTTGCTGTTTTGCTATTTTTTGTTTTAAATTGTGCATTGCAGACTTTAGCCAATCCTGCAAATGGCTCATGCTGACTTGTTCATCCCATTCAAGGGAGATTTTCTCCCATACCTGCAATTTTACTTTGTTAACTGTGAAAACAATAAAACTGGGGAAAATCAATGGGCCCCAAATTTAAACATTTTTTTAAAGGAGTCGTTAATTTATGAATGTTTCACTTTGTAACTCTCTCAGCTGTACCCTGTTTCTGTTCTTGGCCCTGTGTGACAAAGCAGGATCTGAGTTAGCTGGATAACTGCAGTGAGTAAAACCCGAATCCTCCCGAATCCAGAACATGGACTGAAGCAAAAAGAGCTGTTCCGGGTTTTACTCAGCACCGTTACCCAGCTAAATCAGTGATCCTGCTTCGTGGAATACCCCCCCACCCTGAGCTGGTGTTCTGCCAGGGTTCATCTTCGTTACGAAACCTGGTAGGAGACACATAACTGCAGAGCGCAGTGACCCCAGCAGGGGGCAGTAGCGAGGTCGCTCTCCCCACTCTCCTCTCCTCTCCTCTCGGGGGGCCCAAAATCCGCTGCTCTCTGACAATGGGAAAGCCCTGGAGCCGAACTAACGGCTCGGACGGCTGCCCGAGCGCTGGGGCGACGTTACGTAAGTTTCGGCGGAGCGGGGAGTCCGGCGCGCGCCCTCCCCCCCCCCCCCAGTCCCTGGACAGCCGCGCGGAGGTGCGGAGCTGAGTGGCGGTGCGGAGCTGCAGCGGCAGAGCTAAGCGGTAGCGGCGACGGCGTCTCCAGGAAGCCTCAGATCCGCAGCTGGTTAATGAGTTTGCAGAGAGAGGGAGAGCTGCAGCTGCACAGCGGGGCTAAAGTTCACTCAGGAAAAACAGGGAGAGAGAGAGAGAGAGAGAGGGAGAGAGAGGGAGAGCCTGAGGAACACAACCTTCAGACCTGGTAGGTGACGCCTTCCGCTAAAGCAGGTGTTTTTGCACTTTTGTAGTTTTCTAGTTTTATGTGATTTTGGTTCTTTGTTGCACGGCGACTAATCTGGCCTTAAATTCCTTTGAAATCAGAAAATGCCTCTGTTGCTTCCTGCGATCACTTCTGGTCAGAGGGTGAAGTGGGTGGGTGGGTGGGTGTGCTCCTAATAGGCGCCTGCTTCAAAGTGTTGGTTCTGAATGGGGGGCACTGTGCTGGGCTGTGCTGGTGCTGGGCGGCAGTGATGCAGGGTTCAGGGGGGCCCCGATCTGCTCTTCTAATCAGTGGCGTTGGGAAATTACCGATGTCGTCGCCTGAGCTGCGCGGGACAAAAGCGAGCGATCCCAGGCATAACGGTCTCCATACATCGTGTGATCGCCGTCCGTTCTACACAGTAAATGGTCTGTTTGACCCACAGAGGAGAAGAGCTGTGGGACCCAAGCTGTTAAAGAGTCTTTACCCAACGAACAGGCCTGTCATCGCTCAGCACTACTGTAGAGCTTTCTCTCGCAGCGCCCTGCCGAACATATCACACGCATGACGTTTATGACATGTATGACGCGTGCAGCGGGGAGGGGACTGCAGCGCGTCGCAAAACATCCTTAAAATGACCCTAGCGTTACTTGCATTAAAACTCGGTACTTTTACGATGTGTCATGATTACCATTTTGTGCGGTAAGTCTTGGGTTGAAAGGCAGCGCAGGCAGACGTGAAAGGGTTACATGTTCGCCCGCGCCCTCCGGGACTTCGGCTTGTGATCCAGGGTCCCAGACGTTCCTCGAATTCCATTAAGCTGGAGCTCAGTGGGACTTTAAGCCCCTCGTGTCCCGTTCACAGACTTCCTCGAGAGGTATAAATCCTGAGAGAGAGAGAGAGAGAGAGAGAGCCGGGCTTTACGCTCTTCCCTGTCCGGCCTGGCGTTCCCGTCGCTTCTGTTTCTCTGCGTAACCATGCACAGGTCTGACAAAAGGCTCGCGTTCGGAGAACAGGCAGAAGGACGCGTGAACGCAATGAGAAGGCGCAGCGAAGTGCTTTCAGCTTATTCACCAAATGAATTCAGCCGCAATTACAGCCCCAGTGCTGAACTCGGGGTGAAATGAAGGGTGAAGAACTTAAAACACACCTTCACAAAAACATCAGTGAAAAAAACATTTTTAAATGGGGGTGGGGGGGGGGTGAATAAACTCTGTTCAGCTGGGGAGGGATGGAAGGCCCCCGTGGACTGGATGGAATTGCCTTTTTAATCGGGAGATTGACCTCTGCCAGGGATTGCACACAGACACTTCCCACTGCCATATATGGGAAATTAAATGATGCGTGAGCAAACAAGAGAGGGCAAGAGACAAAGGTCAGGTGAATATTTAATATTAGGGCAGCGTGAGTGTGGGTTTATTTTCGCCGATGCTGCCCGGTCCTTCTCCACCCAACCATGTCGGCTCCCTTCGTTCTTTCGCAGGTTAGTCTCCTGAGCCTGGACGGGGCTTCCGCATCCGAAACCTTCACAAATACAGCGTACTGCAACATCAACACCGGATAAGACATTGCAACACTTCGCACTACATAGGCACAAGCATTACTAAATACTTCCACATATACACACTATGATGTCTAATGTGTTTTTATAGGCTGTCAGTGAAACATCCATCATATTTTTCAGATGGTCGATGTATGTACTGCATTTTGTTGTATGGTTCATTTCTGAAAGGGTGTATTGCAGGTGTATTGAAGGATCTGATAGAGTTGAATGGTTTCAGCGAGTTTTGTTTTTCAAGCTCATTGCGTAAACATTCATCGCACAGTGAATGACTGATTGACGGCTTTCCTTGATGATTTGGAAGGGGGCGGTGTGTTCGTTTCTGCACTAATCTCTACAGCTAGTATTCTGAACATACATCAAATGAATGGGAATTTTGAGTGTTAAGCATAAGCACAGACTCCCACAGACGACTACGCAGCGAATCTGATGTGGTTCCGCATGCAGTTTCCCTTCCCTTTTTTATTTTTATCTTTGGAACTTGCTAAGATCAGTAAAATGAAAGTGTATGTACTTTTCTGGGAGTGTGGTTATGGAATGCAAAGGCAGGAGAGAGGGGAACTGAGTAAAGGGTTGGACCGTGCCACTGCAGGAGCAGTGTATTTTGCGTGACTGTCAGAAGGAGGCATTCAGAATGGTGCATTGTGGGAATGTGCCCCTAGGGGGGCGGAACAGTGATCTAAAGTTATGTACACCAGCTATAGTGGCGCATAATTGCCCTGGTTATCGTAAATCGATAATCAGATCTACGGCCTGGCAATGTGACATCGCCCAGCCCGGTCTTCCGTTTATGGCCCGAAACCACAGGCTATTTCAGGGCACACAAGGAGTGAGATATCACAGGATTAACAGGCGCAGAGCTCTGCCTATGCCACATACAGGCATGAGGGTTTTACCACAGTTCCAACTTTGGGGTTCTGGCTAATCCCATTACAAACAGGGCAGTATAAAATGGCATTTGTTTGGTTGAAGTAACCTGAAAGTTAGTTGTAGATCAGACAGTCCAAGGTTTTGCAATGCCGTTGTTCGCGTTTCTGACATTCGTAACTTAATTTATGTCCCGTGGGAGTTAACAGCAATAAGGCAATAAACAGCCAGTGAAATTCAGGCTTGCCAGTTCCCACTATCAAGAGAGTAAATTACATTATGGTGTCATTTGTGGGAGTTGTCCGGGTCAGGATACAGTAGGGAGGGTTGTGATCTGCTCTTTGCTGGAAAAAAAAATCTGGTTTAGAGGCATGCATTTTGTAGAGAGATCCACAGAGATCCATTGAAAGGGTTAGCAAGGCCACAGACGCTAGAAGACTGCAAGAGCTATGTGTTCAGTGCAGAAAAGACTGGATATGGTGTGTTGATTCTTAACTTTTTAATGGGAGCACTATACATGTGTGTCCCTGTATTGAAGCAAACTTTAACTCTCATTTAGACTAATACTGAGAGTCAGTGGTGGCTGGTGATAAAAATTTTGGGGGGGGGGGGGAACAAACAAATTGAAGCAGCAGTTCATAGCTCAGCAAAAAAAAAAAAAAAAAAAAATCTAAAAACAACACAACACACTGTAACGTTGCCTAAACACTGGCCAGTAGCACTACTTGAACATATTTTATGTAGATTACAAAATGCCCATTTCACCTACATCACCTAAAGTTACCAACAGGCAACAGCTCTATTTCTAAATATGGAACTACTAAATCGTTTTTTACTGCCACTGTTACATTCTATTAAGTCATAAAAAGAGTAGGAAAATATTAGCTAACTCCAAGGTCATTTATACAGCCTTCTGCTGCCATCTGCTGGACAAAAGGTGAATATGTGAATGCTGAAAATTGAGGGAGGCAACAAAATTCACCAACCCACGGAATAACCAGGGATTATCGGACCTCTCACTCTCACCATAGCCACGCAAAGCCAACTCAAAGGCTCCACAAAATTTCACATAGTCTGTTATTCTAGACAGGATGTCACCTCTTCGTTGTGCCTTCTAATGCCAATCCTGTAGCCTTCATCTAGCTATTCAGCAATGCTAAGCCTGCCAAAAAAAGCCTCATACTGTTGTCTAGATGGCTGCGGCTACTTTGGTGCCGTTTGCATTTTTCAGAAAGATGTTTTCGGTCTTGTACCCCCGTCGTTGTCCACAACGCTTCGGTGCCGACACTTTGAACTAGCAAACAGGGAAAGCAATAAAAGGCATTACTTACACCACATCCAGCAAGCCAAATCAGTTTGTCATAACAGGAGCGAGAGAAGCCCCGGGTGTAAACTCGGCCTCGATCACTTGCCTGCTGCTGAACTTGTAAATCGGGTCGGTCCGGTCCAAGCTCCTTTATCCTCTTTTTTTCTTCCAGGGAACGCCTTGTGAAAGGGTGTTCTTGTAAGGAAATAACCGAATTTTCTTTGACTTCCGCGGTTCCACTTGAAGTTGCCATCTCCTGAAAGTACCGGTCAGCTAGCTAAGGAACAGGAGTGACAGTCGCGCATCCGCAGTTATATTAATGGCGGGTGTGAAGTAGGCTATATTCACACAGAAATTAACCAAATACAATTTGATTTTGGAACCAATTTTAATTTAATGCTGACAGGCGCTGACAGGTCCTGAGCCAGGAGCACTGTACGAGTAAACCATTTTTATTTTATAATTATATTATTATAATTATTATAATTATATTCATTTCGCATTTATTTCCGCATTAATGAACCGCAAAAGCACAAAGCGTAATGACGTCCACCAAGTTTTCTTTTTATTGCTTTGCCTGATGTTCGGTTGAGTACTTGTTGCTCTCACACGATCTTATTGTGGAATGTTTCCTGTGGTTCACATATTTAGAAACTATGATCAGGGCGCATGAAGCTTCACTTCTGGGAAAGTGGGAAACATTGTGCAAAGATCTATACAGGATATCCATAGTGTTTTTGGTTTCTGTGCCTTCCTGTGTTGAATTTGACCTTTCTGTTTCAGAATGATGTCCTTTATCTTTACCGCTGCCAAATCACTGCCCCTAACTCTCTCCCTCTCCTTTACTCTCTCTATGTTCTCTCCCTCTCTCTTTTCTCTTCTCTCTCTCTTTCTCTCTTACTCCCCCTACCTCCCTCCCTCCCTCCCTCCAGGTTTGTCCTGAAACGGGCATCATGCCTCAAGTTGAAGTGAAGACAAATGTTTCAAAATTCCTCAATAAAACCACACCAGGGCTACAGATATGGAGAGTAGAGGTGAGAACTGCTTTTAAAAAGTTCCCACTTCTAATCCTTCACAACAACTGTGATTGGCATTTGGAATTGTGGGATTTCATGCATTTTTCATTTATGATGTTATGAAAATGTGTGTGGAAAAAAGTGTATAAATGTCTGCTGTGAAAAATGAATGGTGTGTCATTCTGTGTTCCTTTGCTTCTCAGAAACTGGAGATGGTTTCAATCCCTACAAAAATGTATGGCCGCTTTTTTGAAGGGGACAGCTATGTCATTTTATATGTATGTATGATATTAACTGATTTATATGATATAAAAAAATGTTATGGTACTGTTTGTATGATATGTATAATATTGTATGTATAACCATCATTGATTTAAAAAAACCTTTCTGTCTGAAAAAAATGACAAGATTAAACCCTGACAAAAGCTGTTGCTTTTAAACAACAAAAAACTTTCTTACTCTCTACTTCAAGTGTAGCTGGAGTATTTTTATTTTTTTAACAGAATATAGCCATAAAACATATATCAAACATGAGTTTTAAATCAGTTTCATAGTCTTACAGCAGACATGCCGGAATCCTGCTGGTGTTTTTGTTCTATTGTTCTGAAGCACAAAATCAATAATGGGATTAGTATGTCAAGCTATAATTTTGCTTCAAGGTTAAATGTAACAGATTTTTCTCTAAATGAATTCAGGCCGGAGTTCTTATCAGCACTAAAAGTGCATACAGTAGATTTTTTTTTATTGGAGGTCTTCTTCCTTTGATTAAAGTGAAGAGAAACTGAAACAAACTTACAGTTGAAAATAACTGAAGTTGGCTTACGGGATTCTGTGTCAACGCGTTTATTCATAGACTCGCAAAATCGGCAAAAGCTTCGGCTATGACATCCACTCCTGGCTGGGCAGCTCCGCCTCCAAGGACGAGCAGGGGGCGGCGGCCATGTACGCCAACCTGATGGACGAGCACCTGGGGGGCGTGGCCATACAGCACCGGGAGGCCCAGGGCCACGAGAGCGACGCCTTCCGCGGCTACTTCAAACAGGGCATCATGTGAGCTCACCGGCCTCCCCGCCCCCCTCCCCACCCGAAATAAAGCGGCGTCTTTTCTCTTGCTTATTAAAGCAGGGTTCTGCTGCCCTGGTCTTCGAGTGACGCAGGGTTGCTTGTTTTGTTCTCAGCTTAAATGTTCAGAAAATGCATTTTAAATAATTAATTAATTAATCCAATGAATAATGATAACAACAATGAACTGTGCAATCAGCTCCTTCAGTAGAGCAGTTAGTGCTGATTGACAGTGAGAAGCCCCACCCCCTGCACATCTCCAGGGCCAGGCTGCAGAGCCTATAATGTGTGGTGTGTGGCACCTCCTTGCGAGCGGCAGCCTTCGGTGCTGTGTGCACAGTGCGTCCGTCACCGAGAGCCAAGCTGAGCTGAACTAAAAATAAGGCTGTTTGAGGAAGTTGGGTGGGTGTGGCGGGATGGGGCTGAGATGAGGGGGGGGGGGGGTAGCTTCTGCTCTCTGCTTCTTAGGAATGGCAGCCGTGTCTGACTCTCTGAGAGAGAGAGAGAGGAGCTGCTCCCCTGACCGCAGCGCTGCTCTCTCTCTCTCTCACGCTCTGGTGTGTCTGCCGCAGTTACTGCCGGGGCGGGGTGGCGTCGGCCATGAACCGAGCGGAGACCAACGCCTACAGCGTTCAGAGGCTGCTGCACGTCAAGGGGAAGAAGCACGTGGTGGCCAGAGAGGTGAGAGGGCAAGAGCTCAAACCAGACTGCGCATCCTCTGCGTGTAACCACTCCATGTCACGAAAACCACTCGCACAGAGCACTGCATGACCTCCAGCTGCAATGAACGGCGCACCATGCATAATTCACCTCCAAGCCAACGTTCTTTGTATTAATTGCACTTTGGTGTAAATACATTGCAAATTGTGTTACATGTACGTGTATTCTGTCAGTTGTTATATGTATGTGCATTCTGTGAGACTGGTGTATGTATGTATAATCTGTGAGACTGGTGTATGTATGTATAATCTGTGAGACTGGTATATGTATGTGTCATGTATTCTGTGAGTTGAGGTGTTTTCTGTGTTCTGAGTTCAGGTGGAAATGAGCTGGAGCAGTTTCAACAAGGGCGACGTCTTCCTGCTGGACCTGGGAAACCTGATTGTTCAGTGGAACGGCCCGAAGAGCAACCGCATGGAGCGCCTCAAGGTCAGCCGCAGCCTGATTCCAGGCCTATAATCCAGCATATCTCAGTTAATCCCCCCACACTGTAATCCAGCATATCTCAGTTAATCCCACATCACTGTGTCCTATAATCCACCATATTTTAGTTAATCCCCCCACACTGTAATCCATCATATCTGAGTTAATCCCACATCACTGTGTCCTATAATCCATCATATCTCAGTTTTCACCAGCTCACTGTGTCCTATAATCCAGCATATCTCAATCAATACCACCTCACTGTGTCCTATAATCCAACATATCTCAGTTAATCCCATTTTAATGTGTCCTATAACCATCATATCTCTGTTAATCCCACCTCACTGTGTCCTATAATCCATCATATCTTTGTTAATCCCACCTCACTGTGTCCTATAATCCACCATATCTCAGTCAATCCCATTTTAATGTGTCCTATAACTATTATATCTCAGTCTACCCCACCTCACTGTGTCTGTCCATCATATCTCAGTTAATCCAACACTCTTTTATTTGACACCAGTACACACACACATACAGTATATGCGTGTGCAGGTAGTGTGTGCTGAGACAGCAGCCAGTTTACAGGAGGGTTTCCCAATCAGGGGACGGTCCTGGCCAAAGACATCCGGGATCGGGAACGAGTGGGACGCGCACAGGTGACTGTCGTAGAGGGAGACGACGAGAAGTCGTCGGAGGAGGCGATGAAGATCATGAAGCAGGTGCTCGGGGACAGGAGAGACATCAAAGAGGCTGTTCCTGACCAGGTGGTGGACCAGGCGCCGAAGCACAGCCTCAAGCTCTTTCAGTAAGACCCCCCCCCCCAGTGCCCCCGCCCCCCACCGGTCCCTGTCAGATAACTGCCATCTGCAACACATCAAGCCCTGTATTCATGAATAGAGTTTTATTACTGTTTTCTACAAATTGACTGAGATTTGACATTAAACAGTAAACATTCTGTATAAGAATAATACCAATGTAGACCCCCCCCCCCAAAAGGCCTGTATTCATAAGACCTCTCAGAGTACCAGAGCTGATCTCAGGTCAGCTTTCCCTTTTAGCTCTTAATGGACAAGGTTAGGATACGGACAGGGAAAGACTGATCCTAGATCAGCTCTCTTGCTCTGGCTCCAGGATAGACAGTCACAGCCCACTGCTCTGGCCCTTTTCCCTAGAATATCGGAGATGCAGGGGAACCTGGTGATGCATGAGGTGGGCATCAGGCCCCTGACTCAGGACCTGCTCAATAACAAGGTGAGTTTAATGATAAGAACACCAACAGCATTCTTATTTATTTCTTATTGGACTTCACTGTGCAAAAAGTGGGCTGAAGGGTTTAAAATACATGTAAACATGTCACTAATGTGACTCCAATGATATTATTATTATTATTATTATTATTTCTTATTGTTCCTTACTGTGCGAAAAGAGGACTGAAGAGTTGCACATGAAAATGTAAACATGTAACTAATGTGACTCCAATGACTTTCTCATCCAGAAATAGATGTCCCAGTTGATTAGAGTTTTTCCCTATTATGAGAGAAAAGCTTTAAAATATCTACAGTCATTGCTTGGGGACAGATTCTATGTGTAGGCCATCCATCCATGTCTCATGTCTTAAACTGCTTATTCCAGGTCTGGGTTGTGGGTAGTCCTGTTCTCTAATGAGGGAAAACACAACAGGGTGTGACAGCTACTTTATAAGTCAAAAGTCAAATTTTGACCTCGCTGTCACTAAGCATCTGAGTGAGCTCCACCAAATTACTCACAGTAATGAGTGCAGCCCTCATGCAACCTACTACATGCAGTATAGTATTCAGTAAGATATTAAGACAATGACTGTGCTCAGTGGATTATTGGTAAGTTGGGTTGAGTAACTCAACTGAGGGCATTTTGAAAGGTTCAGGGAGATAAGAGAACCACCTTACCTTTATTCTTGATGATGACAACTAATAGCAAGTTGAAATCCATTCCAAACCTAGAAGTGTTATAACAGCATTTAAACAAACTGACAGATATTAAATTCATATGCCATATATAATTAATAGTCACCTGCTCTTCCTGTTAATTGTATACAGTACAAAATATGAATTAAGTAACTCAGTTTCTGTAATTAGACTACAAAATATGGAATCAAGACTGTAGTGCAATAAAGACACGATAATGTTCTATAACACTGGAATATTGTTTATGACTGATATTCATGAAACTAAGCAATGCCGCTGCTCACTGTGTCCGATCAACAATAATAACACGCAATATTAGAAAGGCAAAACATATTTAATTTAACACAAAGAAAAAATGGATGAAAATCTCTCTTGGGTACTGGGCTCTACCCAGATTGTGACCTTTGACCTGCTAGTGACTTAACCAAATGGGTGGGACCGGCTTCATTACCTACCAATAGATTACAAAAGAGGGGAAAAAATCAAGGGAAAAGGAATGTCATGTAATTACCCTTTCTGTAGCCTTATCAATGGGCGGACTCCTCCTACACAGTCATAACACCCACGTCTTGAAAGATAATTTTTGTTAACCGATCCTCTCTATTCTGCAGGACTGTTACCTGTTGGACCAGGAGGGCACCCGGATCTTTATATGGAAAGGAAAGAGGGCCTCTAAAGCCGAGAAGTTTGAATCTGTGGAGAAAGCAGAGGTCAGAACCACCTCTTCCCTTATCCCTGAAAACAAAAACAGGAGCACCACAGAACCATCATCCAATGAATCATTAGACCGCAGTTAAAATTGTTCGCAATTCCATTGCAGTCTACAGTTTTAGACCACTGTATTATATACCCCATTCAGATAGACTGGCATTATACTTCGATCCACTGAACAGTGGGAAATCAATCACTCCCTAACATCCTCAGGGTGCTACAAATCCTATGACTCCGCAGGTGATGTTCATGTCAATGGATTCTGAAAGAGAGATGAGCGCATGCTGGTGTAGATCTGTATAGAGAGTTCTGTTGGGCACTCCTGAGCACAGAGATTGTGTTTATCCATAACGTGTGCTATTACTGTGACGCTGCGTATACGGGACAAACCCAGCCCAATCGCGGCACGTGAAGGCTGACCGGGGCACTGTCTGTCTGTCGCAGCTGTATAAGGAGGCGAAGGGGTACCCTCCCTACACGTATGTGCAGGTCGAGAACGACGGGGCGGAGTCGGCGGTGTTCAGGCAGCTATTCCAGCGCTGGACCGCGAGGGAGAACAGCGTGGGGCTGCCAACGTCGCACAGCCCCGGGAAAATCGGTAAGCAGGGCTAGAGTACTGAACACCGCGTCCAGACTGAACACTGCACCCAGACTCAACACCGCGTCCAGACTGAACACAAAACGGCCAGGCTCAACACTGTGCCCAGACTGAACACTGCACCCTGACTCAACACCGCGTCCAGACTGAACACAAAACGGCCAGGCTCAACACTGTGCCCAGACTGCACACTGCACCCAGACTCAACACCGCGTCCAGACTGAACACAAAACGGCCAGGCTCAACACTGTGCCCAGACTGCACACTACACCCAGACTCAACACCGCGTCCAGACTGAACACAAAACGGCCAGGCTCAACACTGTGCCCAGAGTGCACACTGCACCCAGACTAAACACCACACCCAGACTGAACAGAGCATGCAGACTGTACGTGGCATGCAGATTGAACACTGTGTTCAGACCACGGGCAGAGCGTCATCTGCATTTATAATAAAAGGGGCTTTGAGCGTCCAGAAGGGTTAAGCAACCCTAGTCCTGGAGTCTCATAGATATTTCTGATTTCTGGCATCTACAAAACTGAACTGAATAATTATGCTACTGAACACAGGAGACATGCTGGAGATTCTCTGCATTACACCAGGGCAGTTCAATCCGGCTCAGAACCACGTCTGGCACTCTAGACCCAGGGTCACCTTCACTGGGTTAGGAACATTGAGATCTGTACCTGGGGCATACACAGAGGAAGTTATACAAACAGAATTTTGATTTAATAAAGGGATAATGAAAATTTGGGGTAATTATATGTCCATAATTACTTATTAAAACCTGGAAATATGTGATGAGCTCTACCATAGCAACAGGCAAGGAACGAAGCAAGTAGGTGCTGCTGTCTGTAAGCTCAAGCCATTAACACTGCCAATTAACACTGCAGCCAAAGTGGAGCAGGTAAAGTTTGATGCCGCCTCCATGCATGCACGACCCGACCTGTCCGCCCAGAAGAGAATGGTGGATGATGGGAGTGGGGAAGTACAGGTGAGTAACAGTTCTGTGAGTAAAACCTAACAGAGTTGTATGAGTAAAACCTAAGAGAGTTCTGTGAGTAAAACTTAACAGAGTTCTGTGAGTAAAACTTAACTAAACTAAAACTTAGTTTTTAGTTCTGAGTTCTGATTGTTCTGTGAGTAGCTGGCAATTTACAGCTTTGGTGCTGTATGATTACCCAAAGGAAGGTGATAGACTTTAACGGGGTCAAAGTTCAGTATAATTTAAGTCTCAGATCGCGATAACAAATCGCCCATCGCTGTAGTATAAACCAAAAAGTCATTGCAATCTACTATCAAATATGATAAGTGTCTGTGGCAGCGATCATACATCACCAAACTGTAAACTGCCCTTAAAACATGATAATTCTGAGAGTGGAACCTCGGGTTCATTTCCAAAAGGAGCTCGTCTGTCTCTATGTTTTATAGCAGATCACATAGAAGCATCTGATTAACGCGGTCCTTTATTGGCAGGTCTGGAGGATAGAAGACAACGAGATGGCTCCTGTAGAAAAGAAAAGGCTGGGGCACTTTTACGGGGGTGACTGCTATCTGATTCTGTATGAGTACGAGGTCAGCAGCAGGGTGCACTACATCCTGTACATCTGGCAGGTCAGTATCACAGCGACACACCCCCTCTCATCCCTACCCACCCGCCCACACCGCAAAGTAGTCCTTACGGCAAAACCACGCCCACGCAAGCAATCTCCTTTCCCTCAGTGTCAAGTCTGGACTGTGGACTGTGCCAGAAATGGAAGTTCAAAAATCATGCCTGCTTACAAGCGATCGAATACCATACATTTTTAACGGAGCAGTGAAATGGGGAAGCTGTTCATTGCAGTTCCTCGGAAGGTTCAGCCCTTTGAGTGCGCCCCCAGGAAAACGTGGGAAGGCGTAGTCTGAGCAATGCATCGCAGTTCCTCAGTAGCCGTGTCTCAGGTCATTGAGGTTCTGCTTTTTCTAATGTCAAACTCAGGGCCATCACGCAAGCATCACGGAACTGGCCTCCTCAACCCTTCAAGCCTCGGTCCTGGACCAGCAGTACAATGGGGAACTGGTCCAAGTGCAAGTACCCATGGGCAAGGAGCCCATGCACCTACTGGCTATCTTCAAGGGAAAAATGATCGTCTACGAGGTACCTTTACGGATTCATGTTTTCATTTGCTTGCTAAAGGCAATGAGCACAATTAAACATTGATACAATGCATGTATTTATAGCCAGGGATAATTTCCTACACTAGTCCCCTGGGTCTCCCTTTTTCCAACAGCTCATGTGTGGTTTCTAGGCAAGGAGCCAAGGCCAAGTTGTGTAGTGTCTCAGGGAATTCATCCGCATGAATTGTGTGTGAACGTCCTGAATGGTGAAATGTCCTGAGGTGTCATTCCTCAGCTCCCCAGAGGTGGTGCTGTTGAGGTGACCTGTTAAATGGCACCCCAGTGCCCCTGAGAGCCGGTGTTAACCTGTCTGTGCCTGTCCCGTACCCCAGGAGGGGAGCTCCAAGGGGGGCTCCACGCAGCCCCAGCCCGCGGCCCGCCTTTTCCACATTCACGGCACCAACGAGTTCAACACCCGCGCCATCGAGGTGCCCGCCCGCTCCTCCTGCCTCCACTCCAACGACGTCTTCGTGCTCAAGACTGAAAACTGCTGCTACCTGTGGTACGGGAAGGTAAGAGGGAGTCCCGGCAGCCTGGTTAATGTGTTCCGCCGGCTTTGCTTTGCCCTTCCCCTCACATTTACATTCAGGCATTCCGCAAACACCCTTATCCACCTCCGACTTCCACAGTTTACATTCCTTAAACTGCAATCCATTTGTCCCGCTGGATGTTTATTGAAGCCATTCAGTACCTGTTGTGGCGTTGAGTTAAGAATCTTGCTCAAGGGTACAACAGCAAAACCCTCATCTAGGACCTGAACCGACAACCTTTCAGTTACGAAAGCCGCTCCCTAAACATTACCATAAACTGCCACCCTACAGGATGAGGACTGTGGGTGAGCTTTTTTACTATAAAATATCTAAAGCATGGGTGGGCAAGAGGTTTCATGCAAACTTCTGCTCTTAATTATTTATTTTGCCCATGTTGACTGATATTTGAGCTAGATTTCTTGGTTAGCTCATGAGGGACAGCTGAAGACTTCTTGTGTCTATATGAAATTAAGCTGTAAGCACTACCATTGGTTACTAAATTAGATGGTAAGCACTGCCATTGGTTAACTGAGGAGGGGTATTTTATTCGAAACAAAAACCTGCACATACACACTGGCCCACCAGAAATGGTAAATGGAGCAAATGGAGTAAATATTGTGAAGTATAGCATGGCCTGGGTAAATACTCAATTCTGATTGGCTGGAAGGTGTGCATTAAAACCGTTTAACTTGCATGCAGTTTGGGTCAAGTTTAATCACCATTTTAAATTCATATGCTGCCTGGCAAAAGATCCAACCTATGTAACCATAGCAACATACTGAAACAGTCACAAGCCTAGTATACAACTTTGTAAGTAATTAGTGGTAGCAAAAAATGTTACATTTTGAGGGCAAAATTGCCGTAAAATATTAATGACCGTCCTTATATTTAACCTTTGGCAAGTGACCATGGTGTATGTGGAATAATCAACTCGGAGGTGCGCAATAAAGGATTTGTACGCACTCAAGCGGAGGCAGCAAACCTCCATTTGGCATCACGGCAGTTATTTGCCTCTGCGTCGTGTGTTAAAACCCATTAATGTGCACCTGGTTGTGGATTCTTCCTAACATATGAGGTATTTGTAATGTCTCTCTGTAGGGTTGCAATGGAGATGAGAGAGAGATGGGGAAGTCGCTGGCAGACACCATCTCCAGGAAGGAAAAGCGTGTGATAGCAGAGGGACAGGAACCTTCCGATTTCTGGCTGAATCTTGGAGGGAGGTCCCAGTACCCCAACAGCAAGAGGTACCACAGACACCTCCCCAGGGGACTGCCCCTTGTCCCTGCTGCTCATCCTCTGATTGGTTCTCATATCTAACTCCTGCAATCTCTGCCAATGTTAAGGCTGCAGGAAGAGAGCCTCTACATCAGTCCCCGCCTCTTTGAGTGCTCCAATCAAACGGGTCGCTTCGTCGCCACGGAGATAGCCAACTTCACCCAGGAGGACCTGGATGAAGATGATGTCATGCTGCTGGACATCTGGGACCAGGTGAGACCTCAACAGGGTCAGTGAGAGAGAGGTGTTTTAGGTAAGCGATACTCTCTATGAAAAGGGTGTCACCACTGTGATTGGCTGCTCTTGTCTCCAGGTTTTCCTGTGGATAGGCAGGGGAGCCAATGAGACGGAGAAGAAGGAGGCCTTCGCTAAGGCGCAGGACTACCTTCGTAATCACCCCGCAGGGCGAAACGTCAACACCCCCATCGCCATGATCAAACAAGAGTTTGAGCCTCCCACCTTCACTGGGTGGTTCCCCGGCTGGAGCCCCTACATGTGGCATGTGAGTCCCCACTTCCCTGGGCCGTCCAGGGTCACCCATGTGGTGCATGTCCTCAAGGGGAAGCTTGAGTTTGGGTGAAAGTATAAGAGCAGGAGTGTCCAGCCAGTGTAGGACCCAGTGCTCGACCTGTTACTCTGTGTCTAACCTGTTGAACTCTGTTTAACCTGTTACCCTGTGTTACTCTGTGTCTGACTTGTCACTCTGTGTCAAATTGTGACAGTCATATAATAAAAATAAATAAATAAATAAATCCATCCAAATGACCCTCTGTAGGTGCTGTCTTCCCACATGGGTTGCACACTAAAAATTTAGTGTGCAACCCACTTTAGAAATGCAAAACCATTCCTTCTGCTCAGAAGTTACATATGTAAAGTATTATGAATGGCAGTTTTTTTTGTTTGTGTCATCAGGACAGGAAGTCCTACGAGCAGGTGAAAGCTGAACTGGGAGACGCCAGAGACGTCATCCAAATCACCATGGTGAGCCTCCGGTCGCCGTGACTCCTCCGCTCAGAAATCCTGTTAGAACCAATACAGATAGAGAGGCTCTGTCACCGCGGTTACAGAGGTTCGCTCGCTACGGACGCTTGGGGGGGGGGCGGGGGCGGGGGATGATTTTACAAGTTGTGGGCTCCCGTTTTTTTTGTCTGGTTGGGACCAAATTCGTAACGTCGCAACTCACCAAGTATGAAATACAATTCCAAACCAATCCAATTGGTTTACGGGCTCCCGATTGTTTTTTGACACGAAAAAAAAATTTGGGCACAGTGGGCTTGAGTTCGTCAGGTGTGAGAGGTCACACGAGACGATTCTGTGTTTTACTTCCCGTTGACCAATCAGGAGGTGGCTCCATGCATGACATTTTGCCCGCTGTGCTTTGCCGACGGTAACGTCATCTGACCCAGTGGGGAGCTTGTATATTCTATGCTATCATCCAACCTGTTGTCACAATCTGAACCTCGTTAAGTGTGAGAGGGCATCCAAACTCCCAACGTCTTAATCCCAAAATGCGCCGCCCGTCTCCAGGAAATGACGAAGTTGAGCCCGACGAGGGAGCCCGTGGCCCTGATGAGGGAGCCGTGCGGCCCCTCCATCCTGCCCACCTTCCCCCCCGACAAGCTAGTCAACCAGCCGGCAGAGGAACTGCCTGAGGGCGTGGACCCCACCAGGAAGGAGGTAAAGCCGCACACACAGCCACACACACATCCACACACACAGCCACACACACAGCCACACTTACAGCCACACTCACAGCCACACACACACATCCACACTTACAGTCACACATACAGCCACAAACACAGTCACACACACACAGCCACACACACATCCACACACGCAGCCACACTCACAGCCACACTTACAGTCACACATACAACCACAAACACAGTCACACACACACATCCACACACACATCCACACTTACAGCCACACTTACAGTCACACACACATCCACACTTACAGTCACACATACAGCCACACACACAGTCACACACACACATCCACACACACATCCACACTCACAGCCACACTTACAGCCACACACACAGTCACACTTACAGTCACACACACAGCCACACACACAGTCACACTTACAGTCACACACACAGCCACACTCACAGCCACACACACACCCACACACACATCCACACACTCAGTCATACACACAGTCACACACACAGCCACACACACAGCCACACTCACAGCCACACACACAGCCCTTCCATTACAAAAACACACACAGCATTTACATTATAGGCATTTAGCAGATGGTCTTATCCAGAGAGACTTACACAACCTTTTACATAGCATTTACATTGCATCCATTTATACAACTGGATATATACTGAAGCAATGCAGGTTAAGTGCCTTGCTCAAGGGTACAACAGCAGTGCTCTACCCAGGAATAGAACCAGTGACCTTTAGGTTAAAAGACCAGTTCCTTACCCATTATACTACACTGCTGCCCAACAGGTTTGTGATGTTTTCCATAGGCAATTGAGTGGAGTTGCTCATAAAAATAAAAGAGGCCAGTTGTGAAACCTCGTGTGAACCCCCCCTCCCCCTCCCCCTCCCCCTCCCCCTCTTCCGCTGTGTAATTGGAGCGTGCTGGTTAATCATCTGCCTCTATCGGCTGCAGGAGCACCTCTCCAGCGAGGACTTCGCTCTGGTCTTGGGTGTTTCCCGCCTGGACTTCTACGCCATGCCCAACTGGAAGCAGAAGCAACTGAAGAAAGAAAAGGGTTTGTTCTAGGAGAGGAGAGGGGAGAGAAGAGAAAGAGGAGAGGAGATTCACTCTCCATTTTCCTTTCTGCATCAGATAAACCTGCACTTCACTACTCAACTAATACTGATTTTTCTAAAAGGCTAGATTGCCAAGTTGTTTACTTACTATTAATGCCACCAATATGTGCTTTTGTTTTTCCAATGAGGGTAATTTGTATCAAACGTACTGAACAAATTGTAGGTGTCAATAGGGTTTTAAAGGGATAGTCCAACCTTTTGGGATATTCACTTTTTGGCTATCTTATAGTTAGATGATCAATACCAATTTCATCCCTGTGCGCCCAGTACAGAAATATTACGCAGTACCTACGGGCTGCATGCTAACTGTGCTACCTCTATGAATGGCTGGAACAGGAACACAAGCGTGAGTTAGGGGTCGCCAGGTATGCATGTTACTGACTGTAAACTTGCGCTACCACAGCCACTCCCACTGCAGCCAATAATGCATACCTGGCAACCCCAAACTCAGGCTTCAAGCAGCACTGCACAGCTACTAATCACAGCATCCAGTGTATGGATACATGGTTATTTGGCAATTATATTTCTGTATTTATCTGTCTCTAAAACAACAAAGATCTTGTTTCTATGTTTTTTTTTGATGTTTACTTGTTATAAACAGGCATGTTGAAATGCTGGAAGGTGTATTTCCATCACTAATTAGCAAAGCTAACGTTTCATCCATCTGCAGCCATTCATAGAGATAGCACACTTAGCATACAGCCTGTAGATACTGTCCAATATTTTTGTACTAGATGCACATGGATGAAATGGGTATCAATCTTATTGTCTAACTACATTACATTACATTTTTTTGGCAAATGCTTTTATCCAACGCGATGTACAATAAGTGCATACCAAAGGTCATTGGAACAACTACAAAACACAGTTCCGATAAGGTACAATACTCATTCTGTAACAGTTATTCATAGCCATGAGCACATTCACACCAAGTCCAAGTTCACACAGTAACTATGGGTAAGCGAATTTCCCAAAAAGTTGAGCTATCCCTTTAAGTCAAGGATTATTTTATGTGGAATTTAGAAACTTCTTGAAGGGGAATTAAGTTAGGGTTCTGGGAAACTGCTATTTTCTGCGCAGCACTACGTCTAATTTATGACTGCTGAAATTCTAGATCTTATCTAAAAACTACCCCTGCTTGCCTTTAGCTAAATTTTCCATTGAAGACATGATCTTATGAAGTTAATGTGAGCACTAATATTATCTTATTTTGTTATGAGTAACAGTAGTAATATCCATGATGTATTTTCAGTATTACGAGTATTTTGATACTGCAAAACACTTGTTAAATAAAAGATCTATTACTAGTTTATTTTGTCATATTCTTTGGAATAAAACACAATTTTTAAGATTGACGTATTAAAGTTTTCATCAGTCACTCCAGCAAATACGCTGAATGGTAGGCAATAAAATGTCATCCAGAGCTTCACACTTCTGTTTGTTTGTCTTTTCTACTGTTTACATTCTACTGGACAACACTGAATTTACATTGAACCAAATAAATCTTCATAAAGGCTGAGTCTCGCTCAGTTAAGCAGTGGAAATATTTAGCCACTGTTTGACTGAATGGTGGCAAAGGTGCTTTAAATGAAAAGGTACATCTGTTTATCATGGTGGAGGAGTCCTTTGGCTTAACCTCTCCCTGTCTGATGTAATATGGCTAAGCAGAAGAAGCACAACAGAAGCCTGTTGCCTAGCAATCTCCAACTCCACAGAGACTGCGAGGGTTATGCCACCTGTACACCTGTAAACATGCAGAACATCCTTCTCGCTCTTCTACGCAACCGTGTGGTCCAGGTGTTCAAGTTCAATCTGTATTGTCCCTGGCGGGGAACTCTTATTATAGCAAAATCACAAAAACCACACAACAAAATACACAACACAAAGACAAGCCCAGAAACATAATACAAACAATAAATCCTGTTTACAATGTGCAACTAGTGTGAATGTGCAAGCAGTACGTATATACAGGGACGAGGTACGATGAAATATGTGTGTCTGTTGAGCATGTTTATTGCCAGGGGAACAAAGGAGTTCTTAAGCCTATTGCACTTAGCCCACAGTTGACTGAACAAGCACCCACGGGGTAAAGTCTCAAATTCAGCAAACAGAGCAGCGGTAAACCAACCCCGTTCCTGGAGATCTACCGTCCTGCAGGTTTTCACTCCAACCCTAACAAAGCTCACCTCATTCAACGGCTAGAGAATTTGCTGAGCAGCTAATTAGTAGAGTCAGGTGTGCCAAATAAGAGGTTGAAATGAAAACCTGGAGTTCTGGAACAAAGTGTTATGGACAGATGAGACCAAAATAAACCTTTGCCAAAGCGATGGAAATGCAAAAGTGCTGAGAAAAGAATGGACAGTCCATGATCCAATGCATTCCACCTCCTTCGTGAAATATGGCTTGGGCATGCATGGCTGCTTCTGAAACAGGCTCTCTTAACTTTATTGAAGATGCAACAAAGGATGGCAGCAGTAGGATGAATTCGGAAGTGCACAAACGTGTACAAAGAATCTCCTCCAACCTCAGCAGCTGATGCTTTGTCTTGCAGCTAGACCGTGACCTCAAACACACTGCCGACACAACCAAAGAATTCATCAATGGGAAGTGGAAAGTCACCTGATTTAAATCCAATAGAGCATGTATTTCACTTCCTGAAGAGGAAACTGAAGACAGAAACCCCCTGAAACAAAGATCAACTGAAAGCAGTGAAGGCCTGGAAAGGCATTTCTAAAGAAGACACCAACGACTGGTGATGTCAGTAGATTAGACTTAATGCAGTTACTGCAGCATTTAAAGGCTATGCCATCAAATATTAGACTTCATTGCTTTGATTTACTTAAAAGTTCATCCTTTAACTTAATTTTGCACAGCTGAAAAAAAAGTAAATGCAAAGCTCTTGTATAGTTGAGAAGACTCTGAACTGTAATTCCTGCTAAATACCCACCTGCCAACGTATTGACCAAAGTATTGGGAGGTGAATCCTATTGGAATTAAAAATGTCAGTTTCTTTATGAAATGTTGAATCAAATAGATTTTTGCATCATACTTATGGCAGTAATCCAGAGCGACTTACACAACTTTTGCATCCATTTATACAGCTGGATATAAACTGAAGCAATGTAAGTTAAGTACCTTGCCGCCCCAGTTGTGTTATTGTGTTTTCAAAGGAAGAAAAGTATTTCAATGCATTGAAATCTGTATACCAGCACAAAATGTGAAAATATTCCAAGGGGGTGAATACTTTCTGAAGGTACTGTATATTTAACATTTAATATTTCTCACTATTTTAATAGTGAAAATTTTGTCTGAAATCATGCAACACACCATCTGAAATACCTTGCCGATCACAAAAAATGAACATACTGTAAGTGTCCACTAGGTGTCAGTGCTGCACAGGAAGCAATACAGCATTGTCCTACATACAGCAACACCTCAAACAGCCGTTTGTTTTTATCAGGGGCAACAGCTGAAGGGCACTGCACTGATTGGAAATTTGCTCTCACCTACAAAAATATTCCTGTGGAAAAAAAAAACAGGAACAGCTTTTAAATACACAATGATACACCTGCAACTCTGACATTTTTAAAGATAAGCAGCAGTTTCGCATCAGAATCACTGACTACCGGGCCACTAATGACATTCTGTAAAGGCTGACTCCTTTTCAAATACATGTAACACGCATTGAACCATCCACACCTGTGGATTTAGGATTTAGGAAAGATAACAAAGAAAGAAAATCCCCCAGTGCAACACACACATCATTACTTCCACAGACAAAACATTCACGGCCACCAGGTGATTCAGCATCATGCTCATTGTGGTTTACAGCACAAAGCACACTGGGTAATAACGTCCCGCCGATGACAACTGAACTTCCACTCCTCAGTAATCATTTGTATGGGTCATAAACCAGACCATACTAATTTCACACAAGATATAGTCCAGTACAATATGCAACACAGGACTAATCAAGTGCCATTTTATTTAATAAAAAGAACACATTTCGACTGGGTGCGAATAGTGCTTTACTGGCGGACAGCAGTTAAGTCCAGAGCCGTGGCACTGACTCGCGCACAGCGCCCTGCGTCCCAGAATGCTTTGCGTCCCCCTCAGTCCTTGATCTTGGCCACGTTGAGGATGGAGCCGGCCGGGTCCAGTTTGAACAGCATGAAGTGTCCCTGCACCTGCGCGGCGCTGAGCTCGGGGTGGGCCGCCAGCGCACTCTCCGAAAACCGCTCCCCCTCCGTCGCCGGCTCGTCCGGGTAGAACCGCCGGAACATCTGCGCCAGCTGCCAGGGGGTGCAGTGCCCCACGTACTGCTTCACGTCCACCCGCCCCGGCCGGATCAGGGCCGGGTCCAGTCTGGGGTGAAACGAGGGGGAGCAAGCAGGAAAACCAGGGATCGTTTAGATTTTAGCCATTTTTCCGAAGTTTACATTCTTTTACATAAAATCCATGTATTCAACTGGACATGATTTAAACAGTTCAGGGTATGTCCCTTGCTCAAAGGCACAAGGGACTGTGCCACACATGGGAATCGAACCTGCAGCCTCAGAGCCCGGTTCTCTAACCGCTATGCTACACTGCCGATTCGACAGGGAACTCATGCGACCGCCAGCCAAAACCAGCACCGCCTGCTGATCACCGTCGTTAGTGTTAAAATTTGGTTTCGAGCAACAATCCCTCAGTAAACCCCATGAGGTCTTGGGGCAGCATCCCCGCCCAGAGCCTCGCTGCAGGGCTGTGGGATAAACAGGCCCTCTGTGCTTTAACAGCTGTGTTTGTGCAGCCTTCCACCACACTGTGATTGGCATGCCGGCCACATGGCTGTCTCCAGAAGCCCTCCTGTGGAGAGGAGCTACGCTGCACCAACAGCACAGAGCAGTTTAAGAGCCGGATGCAAGGAACGTTCGGCTTTCTTACCTTGGAATTACAAACAAAAGAAAATGAACAGGCGACTGGACACACCAACCATAGCATCCCTCTCCGTATAATCCTCAACATAGCCTACTGTTATTGACATATCTGCCTGCTCATGCCCAAAATTGACATCAGCCAATATAAATCTATGGCGAATAATGTGCAACAGGGCGTGTCCAACATTTTCATACACAACCCTGAGCATGCTGGGAAGTTAACTGCTTAATTAACTCAGGAATCACGCCTGTGTGGAAGCACATGTTTTCAGTATACTCTGTATCCCTCATTTTCCCAAGTGTTCCTTTATTTTAGCAGACATCTGTAGTTCTTTACCATTTTTATACAGAGACAATGTTTGTAAAGAAAATAATCCGACACCAGCATTAATTCAGGAGTGAAATCTGACTGAATCCCAAAAGCACTTTGACAGACGTACCTTTCGATGAAGTTTGTTGTCATGAAGACGATCCTGGCTTCGGAAGACGCCACCCCATCCAGAGCGTTGAGGAGCCCGCTGAAGGTCAGCCTCCCCATGCCCTGGTACGCCAGAGGGTCTGAGAGCAGAGACGACCAGCATTCAGTACACATCCCATCCCACTTAGTACACACACACACACACACAAAATTTAGTACACAATACCCAATATAGTACACGCACTCAATTGAGTATAAAAACTCAGTTTCGTATAAACACAGTTTAGAACACACACCCAGCTTAGTACTCACACTCAATTTAGAACACACACCCAGTTTAGTACTCACACTCAATTTAGAACACACACCCAGTTTAGTACAAATGCTTAGATTAGTATATAAAACCCAGTTTAATATACACACTCAGCTGGGTACACACATTCTGCTAAGTACACACAAAGTTTAGTAAGGAAAATGTCAGTGGGCAAGTGGGTGGATATGGATTGTGAGATTGTAGGTGGATTTGGATTGTGAGATTGTAGGTGGATTTGGACTGTGGGTAGATTTGGATTGTGAGACTGCAGGTAAATAAGTATTGTGAGATTATGGGTGGATATGGATTGTGAGATTGTGGGTGGATATGGATTGTGATATTGTGGGTGGATATGGATTGTGATATTGTGGGTGGATATGGATTGTGATATTGTAGGTGGATTTTGAGATTCTGGGTGGATATGGATTGTGAGGTTGCGGGTGGATTGTGAGATTGGGGGTGGATTGTGAGATTGTGAGATTGCGGGTGGATTGCGAGGTTGTGAGATTGCGTGTGGATTGTGAGGCTGTGCGATGGTGAGACCCCCGCTCCGTACTCTCGGTGGGCAGGAGTTCGCGGCTGACGAAGGCGGCGTCCACGTCCTCCAGCAGGATGATGCTCTGCTGCGGGGCCACGCTCAGCAGGTGGTTCAGCCGGTCGTCAGACAGACTGCGGTCGCTAAGGCTCATCAGACAGATACTGTAGCCCAGCTCTCCAGCAAGAGCTGTTCTGAAACACACACACGCACACACACACATACACACATGCACACACACACGCATGCACACATACAGACATACAGACACAGATACACACACACAGACACACAGACGCACACACGCGCACACGTGCACACGTGCACACACACACACACATTAAAACTAAGCAGATACACAGCTCGCTTCTACTGTCTGTCTCACCACATTCTTTCGCCCATTCAGGTTCTTTTACTTTTTCTATATGTCACAAACACTCTATGGATCTACCATAAAGGGGGGATTGTGAACACAGATAAGACGCACACCCTGGTTTATTATAGTCCTACTGCCCTTTGGAAACAATGAAATGGTTGATTCCTGCCAGGCAATAGGCTTAATTTAGCTTAGGCTGTTAGGGTGAAGCTGAGGAGGTAAATTGAAGGGGAAATCAAACAGTTCTTCATTTTGTCAATATGTAAAGGCAGGGCAAATGCAAAATATGCTCAATTTATGTAAGCAGGCAACAGACTACTTTAATTTTATATCTACTACTTCATTTTCAAACATTTCATCCTGCCAAAATGCTGTTGAAAAACAACCGTTTTCCCAATTCAGCAGAAAAGAAACAAAAATCATAGAAATCAATGAAAGGAAACAAACTCTTAATTTCCACTTTGTCACGAATATTATGGGTGACATGATCTGGGGTGGATTGCTGTAAACGGCTCAATTTGAGCCGGAAATCTCCAACCACTGAAAGTAGGAGAAGACAGGAAACAGGGCTCAATAACCCAGGAAGTGACTCACATGAAGCTGCTCTTTCCACAGCCCGGAGGTCCGTAAAGCAGGTAGCCCCTTCTGTACGGAATCCCTGGATCACAAAACGCACAGCGCGGTCAGGCAAAGCAGACGCACGGGAGGACTATGCATTCCCAGAATGCCATCCAATCCCCTGAGCCATCAGCGGGGACTCTACCTCTGTCCGTATACCACTTGGGATGACCGATGAACTCCTTCACGTCCTCCACTATCCTTTCGCCCACTCCTTGGTCGAGCACCACCGAACTCAGGGGTCGCCGTCGCCGCGGGAACCCAAAAGGCCTCCACTCCGCCCCCATGGCCGTGTACATCACCGTCCGCCCCTCCTCCTGCTTCAGAGCCAGCTCCCTCGCTGCCATGACAACCAGAGACACGGGGAAGGGGACATTTTACTACAGTACCCAGAATGCCATGACAGCTTAACAGCCATTATGCTGACGTAATCATTTAGACAATATACATTATGACCACTCAACATATGAATACTTAAAACTGGCACTGTAAAATGTTGTGTAAAAAACACTGCCAGGTAACTTCAGAAATATGTAATAAAACATTAAATCACAGCAGGGGCTTTGGACAAGAGCATCCGCACACGGCTGGCGTTTCTGCATGGTACTACCTTCCTGCAGGATGTTAAAGAAGACCTCGCGGTCCCTCCCCAGCGCAGTGAATGTGACCGACTCCCACGGTGTGCCCGTGTGAAGGTCCACCATCTGCTTCTCCCTGGTCCTCTCTACTCTGATCCATTTGTGTTTGTACCTGCAGATCCGGTGTGAACAAGCACAGGCACACCGCTTAGAACAGGTTCTGTTTGCGTTTATTCTCAATGCATAGAATTGGTACGCTCCTGTAGTATTGGTACACATTAGCATCGGTATGCTAATATTGCTCAGTTTGGTCAGGGTATGCTAATGCTGCACAGTTTTCTCATGGTATGCTAATGTTGCGCAGTTTGCTCAGGTAATGCTAATGTTGCTCAGTGTGCTTAATGTATTCTATAGTGCTGTGGGTAGAAGCGGCTCACCAGATGATGTGGTTTCCGGGGCTGGGGTGAAAGTCGAACTGGGTATGAATGCGACCACTCTCATGCTGCAGGTAGGAAGTCTCCACGCTCAGGTGCTGTGTGTGGCGGGCGTGTTTGGTGATCCAGCTGAGCAGCCAATGATAGCTCTTGTCTCGGCTGGGGACCTCCAGGGTGATCATGTAATTTCGCCGAAAGAATATCATGCCAACTTGAGCCCCCTTCCTGGCTAACGCCAGTGCCGTGCCAACCCCCACCAGCCCAAAGCCAGCCCCAAAATATGGGTTATCCTTCAGAGCCCCCAAGAAGTCTGAAAGGGGCATGGTCTTAAAGGGTACACAATGGTGTAAAAACCTTTGCCCTGAACAGATGGACCTGAATCAAACTTTTACACTAAGAGAAATAAGTGTTCAAGGGGTCTGGCAAGCTGAAATCAGCCATCACAGACAACAAGTAACTGGACAACCTGCCAGACAGAGGGAAAAACGAAAGAAAGAACAGAACTTTTTATTTAGCATTTTTACATCTAGCAAGTATTTTCCTCGTAAAGTTAATGGTCTTTCATTGAAATTATCCACTGTAGATATCATGCTTATGATTATTTTAATAGAGTTATTCAATAGGTTACATTTATCATTGTGTAACACCGACTAAACAATTCTATGCAAAAAATGTAGCTGCCTACTCACCTATAATGACACTTCGGACAAAACGAGCTAGTTTCGACCGGGCTAACGACCCAGCTATATGTTGTCAGGGTTCCTAATTTATGCATACACATACGCCAACACGGTTGACTATGACTGGAATGTCAATACAATTTGCAAGACACATTTGCTACTTTACTGTACATGTTATTTTGTTTGGTATCCTACCAATCCTTGGCATTCGACACAGCTATTTGCTTTCAATCATATTTCAGCCGACAAATCACATGGCGACCTCTAATAACTTCCGCTGTCCTTCAGTTAAATGTGTCCGATAGAAAAAAAGGTACCAACTATAGTTCTTACGTATAAGGAAAAAATCGCAAAATGTCATAAATATACTAATTTCTGAGGGATACAGCTATGACGAATGTTTTAAAAGAGTGATACATTATTTAAATGTTTATATCTATTTTTATATGTTTGCTACCAAGGCATTTTTTGGACAAACTTGTCCAGTGGAGGAATTTGATGCTGCGCACCACTCAAACCAAAAATAAACAAAAAATGGCGACTCAGACAAGCTGATACGGAATGATGTGAGTAAACTGTCAATAATTCAGCTACCGACGGCTGATAAAACTGTTGCGTTTAAAAGGCTTCTCATTTTTTACGTATTGTTTGAATCTGTTATCAAAGCTTTCATTCCGAGAAAGGTGTTCTTAAATGAACGATTTAAACCGTGATCTGACGGCTAGCTAAAATGCGCTGTTTATCAGAGACAGAAGTCTCGAAAGCTCACGCAGGAGGTCCTAATTTGTTTTGAATATGCAGCGCTGGACTCTCAAGCCGGCTCGTCTGTTAACTTAATAGATAAATACACTATTCGCTTTTTAATTTTGAATTTTTAGGACAACATTGTCTGTATATACTTATTGATAAGGGCAAATCAGAAATATTTCTTGCAACATTGCCTAGAAAGCTTTGCTCGCTCGTAAAAGTGCATTAGGTAACGTTATCGTAAAATTTCTTCTTACCGTGAAGAGTCCCTGACTTGTTTACATTCTGTACAGATGAGACTGCAATGTGAATTTTTCGCCGTTTTCGTCGCAACACTTTCGATATCGGAAGCGCTGTCCGAAAATGTATTCTTACCTTGAAAAGTGCCTGACCTGCTTGCGTATTATTAGGCGATGTCGAGAAATGCCATCTTGACTTTTGGGTGCATTTCAACCCTACTATTCATAATAAATAAATAACTCATGTAATCTGCAATCACCCTTGTAATCTGTTTGTAATGCCATCATAGCGTGAAGTGTTTAAAACCATAGCGCCGCAACCCCTTACAAAAAAACAAAAAACAATAAAGAAATCGGGAATACGGTGTTGTCCTATCATCATGCATTTTCAATGATTCCTCCCAAAATAACATTTTTTTCCTGTACTGTCTGTTTAATTAAGCAAAAAAACATGGCTGAGGCTCACTTCAGTTTTCTAAGTAGGGATTCTTCCTTGAATTTTATGATGGAGTGGTGGTGGGATGTCT
Organism: Anguilla pacifica; assembly: GCA_039654925.1. NCBI lineage: Eukaryota > Metazoa > Chordata > Actinopteri > Anguilliformes > Anguillidae > Anguilla > Anguilla pacifica. The sequence continues at coordinate 6,822,736 of CM077298.1, forward strand.
CATGATATCATATGATAGGCCTACTAATTGAATAACCAGTTTTAGGCTGAAGGGAACTTTGACAAGTTGGAGCCTACAAAAGTTTTATATGCACACTAACATAGCATACGTTCTTAAAATAAGAATGGATACTAGGTTCACTTCTGAACTCTTAATCACTTAGGCTTATACTTGAACTTCTCTGCAACTTTCAGTACATGAAGTATACTCAAGTAGGCAGTTCAGTCCCATAGTTGTCAAAGGCAGACCAGTGGGTCTATATTCAGACTTCACATATAGTCTACAGTTTTCTTTTCTTCTTTTTTGTAAGAGTGCAGCGCTATATGGTTATAAACACTCTGCGCTGTGATGGCATTATAAACAGATTGCACTGGTGATTGACTAGTTTTTTTTTTTTGTTTGTTTTTTTATGCATGTTAGGTTTCATCTAAATGCAGTGACTGTGTGGGTGGGGAAGTGCTAACGACCACATGCAACTACAGTGAATTCAAAAAGCGGTTTCTTTAAGTTAACCACCGAAGTGGAATAACCACTAAGCTAGGTCTCAGTTAGAGACTTAAACAGGGGGTAACGAAAATAAATGACTCTACTCCTAAGGAAGATTATCACAACGGGAAACATCTCTACAGGAGAACGAAACTGAGGCATAATGAGTGAGTGAACTTTAGAAAGACTGCAGTGCAGTCTGGAGAAAAGCGAAAGAAAAGGTGCCTCGGGATGAAGAAGGCAAAAGGGCGTTTAAGGAAATAGAGAATAAAGCTAGGTGACTAGTAGGACCAAAGTCTTACTACTACTAGTCAAAACAAAAGCTAGATTCAGAAAATCCTATACCTTTTTCTTACCACACTTTCGCTAAGAGAGCTTTTCACTGTTACCGGCTTTCATGTAACGCAAATAGACACTAAAGCGAAGAACAGATCGCACGTGAGCGTATATAAATTCTCTCAATCAGGTGCAAACAATTAGTCGTAATCAAAGGGAATTTCGGAGCGCCCTCAGGCGGTTCTGAAGATTACCACACTCAGTTCCCTGAATAAGCACTCAGTTTCCTCAACAGGGATACTGAGTAGCCGATTAGCGCGTAAAAGGCGTCGATTTGTACAAACCACGACGAGTAGCAAACGAAATATGGAACCATGACAGTGACAGCATATAGCCATTTCCCCCAAAAAGATAGCATTTCTTGGTATCGTCTAATTATGCTGGCTGGTAACACATTAATATGCGAGCGGGTCAGCCACTCTTCATCGTAATGCGATATTTTAGGATAGTGCTCCCCATATTGCTTGTGTCGGAAGTGCTGCGACGAAAACTGCAATAGATTCACATTGCAGTCACATCTGTCCAGAATGTAAACAAGTCAGGGATTCTTTACAGTAAGAAGTAATTCTGCGACAACGGTAGCTAGCTATTTGTCATGTTACTGTATAATGAAAACACTCTTATTTTTATGTTATGTGAAGTACCGTTATATGTTAAGAAAAGAGAAGAATTCCGGGGAACAAAAGCACCTGCCAGACTGTTTCTGGGTGGCCAACGCAACGGTCATTATCATCGCACTGTGGGAGATAAGATCCCTTGAGTTCCAGGTTCTTTCCTCAACAGCACCATAAACGAGCAATCTTCCGGAGCAACCATGGACACAAACTCAGCGGAGACTGTGGATCACAGCACCGCCACAGAAGTACTGCTGGAAAAAATTGTCAACGGTGACACAATAGGTAATACCAGGACCGTTACACTTCAGCGTTCACAGATACATACGCTTTTGATGGGACCTATTATGGCAGCAATGAGCGCGTTGTTTAAAATTTGTTGCAGTGTTAAGTGGCGGACGTGTCATTTCTCTTCAACAGAATTAACAGACGTGTCACTGGAGACCGAAGGATTGTACCACTGTGAGAAGTGCCGGCAGAATTTTCCCGACAGCAATCTTTTTTCGTCTCATCCCTGCCTGGTTTCGGCTTCGACCTCCTGCACGCCACGCCTGTCGTCGCCGCCGGAGGAGGCTGCAGCAAAGACGCGTTCGGACCTGTACAAGTGCCCGCGGTGCGATGAGACCTTCCCGCTTCCCAGCACGTTAAAGAGACACTTCAGAAGCCACCCGGTGGAGCCCCCAGGTCCCGTGCATTGTTCGGAGCCTGGCTGCCAGTTCGTCGGTGGGGACCGGCGGGAGTACCAGACGCACCTGCGCGTTGCGCACTCGCTGACGCCGGTCCCCTGTGCTGTCCGCTCCTGTCGCCTGGCGTTCCGCACTGGGGAGGAGATGGAGAAACACAGGCGCAACCACGTGCCTTTCCACTGCCCCCAGTGCGAATTCACGACGGCAAATGCCAAGCAGTTGGGCGAGCACCGCCGGACGAGTCACCCCCCTGGCACTGGTGATGCAGGTAAGAGGACCTTATTGTTTACGCCCGGCCTTTCCATTTACTGCCTTGTGCTTACGTGTCTCAGTGTTGAAATTTCATCCAACGGAATGACTGCATTGTCTTGCAAAGAAAATATGCACAGCAAGCATTTCTTCTCCAGCAAATTGTCTTCTGCATTAACCTCAGGCTAATGCCATTACTCTCAAGTGGTCTGAAGTCAGAATTTAGTATGTTATTAAAGTTACATGCTGAGAACTCATCATTGTTGTTGGGCATCCAGGGAGTAGTTGAGAATGTGTTCTATGATAGTGCTCTGAATAGAATGTGCTCTGTGGTAAATGGTAAATGGACTGCATTTATATAGCGCTTTTATCCAAAGCGCTTTACAATTGATGCCTCACATTCGCCAGAGCAGTTAGGGATTAGGGGTTAGGTGTCTTGCTCAAGGACACTTCGACACGCCCAGGGCGGGGTTTGAACCGGCAACCCTCCGACTGCCAGACAATCGGTCTTACCTCCTGAGCTATGTCGCCCCACTGTGCTAGTGCTGTGAATAGAATGTACTCTATGCTAGTAGCTGGTCTGAATAGAATGTTCTGTATGCTAGTATCTATTCTGTGTAGAATGTGCTGTATGCTAGTAGCTATTCTGTGTAGAATGTGCTGTATGCTAGTCGCTATTCTGTGTAGAATGTGCTGTATGCTAGTAGTTATTCTGTGTAGAATGTGCTGTATGCTAGTCGCTATTCTGCATAGAATGTGTTGTATGCTAGTTGCTATTCTGCGTAGAATGTGCTGTATGCTAGTAGCTATTCTGTGTAGAATGTGCTGTATGCTAGTCGCTATTCTGCATGGAACGTGCTGTATGCTAGTGGCTATTCTGTGTAGAATGTGCTCTGCGCTAGTAGCTATTCTGAGTGAACGTGCTGTATGCTAGTAGCTATTCTGTGTAGAATGTGCTGTATGCTAGTCGCTAGTCTGCATAGAATGTCCTGTATGCTAGTAGCTATTCTGTGTAGAATGTGCTGTATGCTAGTAGCTATTCTGAGTGAATGTGTATTGCACTCTAGTGTCACATCATTGCTGTAAATGGTCTTGTTACTCAGGGGAGAAAGCTGACGACTCAGAGAAAATGGAGGTGCATTCAAGAGGGGCAGAGTTGCATGGGAACGGGCCGTGTGCACCAGGGAGGCGCAAAAGGCCCCAGACCAACACTCCTCCCACGGCCGATGAGCCTCAAGAAGAAGAGGAGGAGGAGGAGGAGGGACACATCAGTAAGAAAGCAAGGGAAGAGAAGGAGAGGGAAGGGACCGCAGCTGCCACAGGCCCAGAAGACCACCACTCGACATGTAAGTCTCATTTCGTACCCCCGGCATGTTTTTTCACCCGTGTCGCGTCCGTTCTCGTTTAAATTAAAAGTTACGGCGAAGTGAGCGCCGGCGTTTCGACGCTGACCCGCGGTCTCCCCCCTGCCCCGAAAAAAAGGTCACGTGGCGGAGGGCACGGAGCACATGTTCCGCACGCACATCTGCCCGGAGTGCCGGCGCTGCTTCAAGAAGCGCACGCACCTGCTGGAGCACATGCACCTGCACTTCCCCGACCCGCGGCTGCAGTGCCCCGCCTGCCGCCGCCACTTCACCAGCAAGAGCAAGCTGCGCGTGCACCTCCTGCGCGAGGAGGGCCAGAAGCCGCACCGCTGCCACCTGTGCGAGTACCGGGCGGTGGAGCGCAACGCCCTGCGCCGCCACCTGGCCGGCGTCCACGGCGAGGAGGAGGAGGAGGAGGGGGAGGGGGCGGGGGCGGCGCCGTACCCCTGCCCCGCCTGCGGCAAGGGCTTCCGGCTGAGCCGCGCCCTGAAGGCGCACATGAAGTCGCACCGCGCCGCGCCGGACGGCCGGCCCCTCGGCTGCTTCCAGGAGGGCTGCGGCTTCCAGGCGGCCGACCGGCGGGAGCTGCGGAGGCACGCGGCCGACGCCCACGGGGCCGGCGTGGTGGAGTGCCGCCACCACGCCTGCCGCGCCCTCTTCGGGAGCCCGGAGGCCATGGAGGCGCACCACCGCACGCACCTGGCCTTCCACTGCGAGCAGTGCGACTTCTCCTGCTCCAACAAGAGCCGCTTCCAGCGCCACAAGCGCCAGGGCCACGCGGGCGACCGCCGGCTGGTCTGCGCCTTCTGCCCCTTCGCCACCTTCAACCCCGTGGAGTTCGACGGGCACGTGGGCCGCCTGCACGCCAACGAGAAGATCCACCGCTGCCCGCAGTGCAGCTTCGTCACCGCGCACAAGCGGGTGCTCGGGCGGCACATGCTCCTGCACACCGGTGAGGGACTCACCCGACCCCTAACCCCTAAACCCCTAACCCAAACCCATAACCCAAACCCATAACCCCTAACCCCTAAACCTAACCCCTAACCCAAACCCATAACCCCTAACCTCTAAACCATAACTCCTAACCTGTAACCCCTAAACCTTAACCCCAAACCCATAACCCCTAACCCCTAACCCCTAACCCAAACCCCTAACCCCTAAACCCCTAACCCCTAACCCTAACCTCTAACCCCTAACCCCTAAACCTTAACCCCTAACCCCTAACCCAAACCCCTAACCCCTAAACCCCTAAACCTAACCCCTAACCCAAACCCATAACCCCTAAACCCCTAAACCTAACCCCTAACCCAAACCCATAACCCCTAACCCCTAAACCTAACCCCTAACCCAAACCCATAACCCCTAACCTCTAAACCATAACTCCTAACCTCTAACCCCTAACCCTAACCTCTAACCCCTAACCCCTAAACATTAACCCCTCACGTGTAACCCCTACTCCCTGAACCCTAACTCCTAACCTGTAACCCCTAACCCCTAAACCCTAACCCCTCACCTGTAACCCCTAATCCCTAACCCCTAATCTGTAACCCCTAACTGCAACCCCAACCCTAACCCCTAACCCTAACCCTAGTGCACAGGCAGTACACTGCAAAAACCAAACCAGACCAAAGTCTTAACAAGCACTTTAGTGTATAGACTTACGATCTTATTTCTATTACATTTTTGGCAAAATAAGGCGAAAATGCTGCAAATGGGGTGAGACTGTTTCACTTGTTAAGCAAAAAATAACTTAAAACAAGCTAATATTTTCTATAGGAGAGAAAGAAATAGGATTTAAAGTCTCATTACAAGGCTAAAACACTTGTTAAGACGGTCGTTTTTTGCAGCGTAACTGTGGTCACTGCTGCCCTCTTTCACGTCTGTAATATCAGGAAGCGCTTTGACCGACGCTGACCGACGCGTGTTGTTAACGGGCCGACTGTGATTGTTTTCCAGGTGAAAAGCCGCATAAGTGCAAGCTGTGTAATTTCAGGTGCCGGGATGAGACCTATCTCTCCAAGCACATGCTGACGCACTCCGACGCCAAGAACCACATGTGCTCCGAGTGCGGCTACGTCACCAAGTGGAAGCACTACCTCAACGTGCACATGCGCAAGCACGCGGGGGACCTGCGGTCAGTCCGGCCGCTTTCTTTGTTTTTTTTTGTCGGAGGGGGAGGGGAGGAGGGGTGGGGGGGGGGGGTGGGGGTGGTTATAGATGCACAGGGAGACCATATAGTGAATTCGGGTGTTGTCTGAGGAGACCGTCATCTCAGCTACTTTGATACGGTGTCAGAATGAGAAACATTGAATTGATTTAGGCAAGACATTCATATTTAAGACAAGAAATATTTAAGCCTGTGCATATTTAAGTCAATACATACATATTTAAACCTTTTTTTCTGCAAATATAAACCTGCCAGTATCTAAGTGTGCAGTGGGGCCTGGTAAAAAACAGCACTTCACACATAAATCTAAGGCCCTGTGTGCGATGCAGGCGACTGATAAATGAATAATGTGTACATAACTCATAATTAGACTTAATCAGGGACAGGACCAGTTTCCTTCCCTTCAGTCTGTTCTCTAACGCGCGTCCGCTCTCTCCTCAGGTACCAGTGTGACCAGTGCTCGTACCGCTGCCACCGCGCGGACCAGCTGAGCAGCCACAAGCTGCGGCACCAGGAGAAGTCGCTGATCTGCGAGGTGTGCGCCTTCTCCTGCAAGCGCAAGTACGAGCTGCGCAAGCACATGCAGCTGAAGCACGCGCAGGGCGGCGGCGGCGCCGAGAGCCAGCCGCCCGTCTTCCAGTGCAAGTACTGCGCCTACCGCACGCAGTACCGGCAGGCGCTGCACAACCACGAGAACTGCAAGCACACGCGCCTGCGGGAGTTCCGCTGCGCGCTCTGCGCCTACGGCACCTTCAGCAGCACCAGCCTGTTCCTGCACAAGCGCAAGGCGCACGGCTACGTGCCCGGCGACGCGGCGTGGCTGGAGCGCTACGCCGAGCGGGAGCGGGAGAACAGCGCCGCCGCCGCCGCCGCCGCCGCGCCCCACAGCTTCTGCCCCCGGGGCCCGGCGCCGCAGCCGGGGGGAGGCGGGAGCTCGGCCGGGGCGGGGCGCGCGGACAGCCGGTCGGCGGGAGTCTCGGGCGGGACGGGCCGCGTTTCGGAGGCCGCCGGTGCCGGCGTCGGTACCGCCGCGGGCCAAGGGGAAAGCGGCCCGGGCGAACGGGGCGGCCCCGTCGCCGTCGACCAAGAGTCGACAGTCGCCGAAATCCCGGCGAGTGGCGAATCGGCGGCGGGGCAGGAGGAGGAGTGCTGCACTTTGGTTCTGACCCCGATGCTGAGCGAGGGGTGCGCGGACGCGCTCCGGGTGCAGAGCGCCGCTGGGGGCGCGGGGGACGCCGCTGCGGAGGGAGCGCCCGGGGACCCCGAATCGCTCCCCGCCCGAGGGGCCGCGCCCGCCGCGCCGTCGCCAAGGGCGTCGGACGCGGAGGAGGACGACGCCTCGACGGCGGACTGCGGCGAGCGAAGCGACGAAGAGGGAGGGGCGCCTCCCGGCGAGGCGGAGGGCCAAGGGGGGGCGGGGGGCGCCGCCCCCAGCCGAAACCCAGAGGAAGAGGAGGCCACGCTTCCCTCGGGACGCCCGGAGGCGGCGGCGGCGGCAGCTGAGGGGTCCCCGAGGCCGGAGTCCCCCCTCAAGGCCCTGAAGAGGCGGGACAGGGAGCAGGCGGAGGCGCTGGTGCTGGAGGGGCGGGTGCAGATGCTGGTGGTGCAGACCAAGGGCAGCGTGTACCGCTGCGAGCGCTGCTCCTACGTCACCCGCCGCCAGGCCTCCCTCGCCCAGCACCGGCGCTCGGCCTGCCCGGCCAGCAGGGCGGCGCTGCGCTGCCAGGACTGCGGCGCCCAGTTCAAGCAGCGGCGCGGCCTGGACACCCACCGGCTCAGGAAGTGCCCCGTCCTCCTGAAGAGGGGCCGCAGGTTCCCCCGCCCCGCCGCCGGGGGGTCCGGAGAGGGCCCCCCCCCCACGCCCGGCCCGAGCGGCGTGACGGAACCGCGGGGGGAAGCCGCGGCCGAGAGTAATCGGCCGGGGTGTGGTTCCCACGGTAACGAGACCGGCGAACAAGCAGCCGCGCCCCCTGAGTCCGGAAGGGAGGAGGAAAGGCCCAGCTGCTCTGCAGAGACCCAGGAGGAGTGGGCGGAGCCTGCCGTGCCGGGAGAAGAGGACAGGAATCAGCTAACGGCCACAGACCAGGCTAATTCAGTGGACCCTGCAGAGCCAGCTCCTGCCAAAGAGTCCTCCAGTTTAGAGGGTGAGCTGGGATACAGGAAAGAGGAGGACAGATTCAAATGTAACGAGTGCTCCTTTACTTCCTGTAGGCTGGCGACCATAGAAAGGCATTGCACAGCTTGCGCAGCGAAAAACTTAAAGCTGGAGGCTGCCAAAAACTCGAGGCGACGGCGACTGACTAAGGCTGCGGAAACGGAGGAGGACGACGATAGCGATGAAGACCGCGGGGGTGAGGAAGGAGGCGAGGAGGACGCGGACGAGGCGGCGAAGGCCGCGAAGGCCGCCGCCCGCTTCGCCTGCGACGGCTGCCCTTTCACGTGCCACCAGCAGAGGGCGCTGGACCGGCACCGAGCGAAGGGCTGCATGAAGCCGGGCGACGTGCAGTGCCGGCGCTGCTCCTTCGTGGCCAGGTCGGAGGAGGCGCTCGGGCGCCACGCGCGGGTCCACGGCGAGGGGGGGCGGAGGCCCGCGGCGGCGGCGGGCGGGCGGGGCGGGAGGGCGCGCCTCCGCTGCCAGCTGTGCGCCTTCACCTGCAAGCAGGAGCGCTGCCTGGCGCAGCACGTGGCCCTGAAGCACGAGGGCGCCCGGCCGCACGCCTGCCGCTTCTGCGGCTTCAGCACCGCCCGCCGCTACCGCCTGGAGGCGCACGAGTCGCTGCACACCGGCGTGGGCCGCCACCCGTGCCCGCTGTGCCCGCGGACCTTCGGCACCACGTCCAAGCTGCGGCTGCACGGCCGGCGGGTGCACGAGCGCCGGCCCACCCACTTCTGCCCGTCCTGCGACTACAGCGGCTACGGCCTCAACGACCTGGCGCGCCACGCGCTCAGCTGCCACCGGGGGGAGCCGCGGCACGCCTGCGCCCTCTGCCCCGCCCGCTTCAGCTCGGAGACCGCCCTGACGCAGCACCGGCTGCGGCTGCACCGGGAGCCCGCCGGGCCGCCGGCCTGCCCCGCCTGCGGCCTGGCCTGCCGCAGCCGGGCCGCCCTGAGGGCGCACGCGCTCCGGGAGCACCCGCCGCCGCTGGGCTGCGCCGCCTGCGGGGCCCGCTTCGACACGCGGGGCGCCCTGGAGGAGCACCGCCGGACCCACTTCGCCCAGCGCTGCCCCGAGTGCCCGTTCGCCGCCCGCGAGAAGCAGGCGCTGGCCCAGCACCTGCTGGACGAGCACGAGGGCGGCCCCCCGGAGGACAGGCCCCTGCGGTGCGCCGCCTGCGACTTCCGCTGCCGCCACCGGCTGGTGCTGGAGCAGCACGTCCGCGGCCACGGCGGCGCCCGCCTCTACCAGTGCACCGACTGCCAGTACTCCACCCGCAACCGGCAGAAGATCACCTGGCACGTGCGCGTGCACACCGGGGAGAAGCCGTACCGCTGCGAGCAGTGCAGCTACGCCTGCGCCGACCCCTCGCGCCTCAAGGTGGGCGACCCCCCTCCCCGCCCCCCCCCCGTCGATCGCCACCTGCACCCCAAGTCGCTCACATTTCAGCTTCACTTTAACGTTTAACTTCCTGACTAAGAATTTTTAAAAAAATTTCTAAAAATAATAATGAGACAAAAATATTACAAACTCCACAGTTTCATTGCGGCTGTTATATCTGGTTTCTTGTTTGCATGTTAATGGAGGGCACATGGGTGGAAGTGTAGCAGAATGGTTAGAGAACTGAGCTGGCAACTCTTTTTTTTTTCTTAGAGCTTTTAATTTATTGATCTGTCAGGATATGAAGAAAATTTAACAAAATTTGAACATAAGTGTTCTAAAACAAACTTACAAACTGTAACTGTAAGAACGGGAAAGAAATAGGGTTGAGTTAGATGATTGATGCAGACAGGTGGTAGGAGGATATTTTATTCTGTATGTGAGAACATATGGAGCAGTGGCTTTCTAATTGTTCTTGCTAACGTGCTAAAGCTACCTGGGCAGATGCCTGGTGAGCTGTGAGTGGAGGAGTGAAAACGCTGGTCTTTGTTCCCCCCTCAGTACCACATGAGGATTCACCAGGACGAGCGGAAGTACCTCTGCCCGGAGTGCGGCTACAAGTGCAAGTGGGTCAACCAGCTCAAGTACCACATGACCAAACACACAGGTACGCGTGCGTCCGCTAAGGCCGCCGTCCCGTCGAAACTGCTAACGTCGCTAACGCACCGTCCCGTCGAAACCGCTAACGTCGCTAACGCACCGTCCTGTCGAAACGGCTAACGTCGCTAACGTCCCGGCCGTTTTGTGTGTGTGTGCGTCCCCCCGCCCCCCCGCAGGAGCCAAGCCGTACGCGTGCGACGAGTGCGAGTACCGGACCAACCGGGCGGACGCGCTGCGGATCCACCGGGAGACGCGGCACCGCGAGGCGCGCGGCTTCATCTGCGAGGAGTGCGGCAAGGCCTTCAAGACCCGCTTCCTGCTGAGCACGCACCAGCGCAAGCACAGCGAGGCGCGGCCCTACGTCTGCCGCGTCTGCCGCCGGGCCTTCCGCTGGCCCGCCGGCCTGCGCCACCACTACCTCACGCACACCCAGCGCCACCCCTTCCACTGCCTGCACTGCGCCTACACCGCCAAGCAGAAGTTCCAGGTGGTCAAGCACCTGCGGCGACACCACCCCGAGCAGAGCGTGGAGCGGGGCGTGGGCCGGGACCCCGGGCCCCACACCGTCTCCCTGCAGGAGGCCCGCCTGGAGCCCGGGGGGGAGGGGCCCGGGGAGGCGGGGCCAGAGGCGGGGCAAGACACGGCTGAGACCAATCAGGGAGAGGGACAATAGAGCCCTGCAGTCACATATGCTAAGGACTCTAATATTAGTACCAATGTACTTATAATATATATTATATACATAATATATATACAAATGTGATATTCTAAACTGGTGACTGCATGGGCACTGCAGGTTTAGACACAATGCAATAAATCTTGTAAATAAGCTGTAAATAAATAGTCATAAATATACACACCCATACACAACACATTACATGCATACATATGGTATACCTCTTTTTTGGAAGGGCAGTATCTAGCACTGAAATGTTGCAGCTGATATCTTTGTCTCTGTTATGAAAACTTGCTGTTTGTTCAAGACAATTATTATTTTAATGCCAATCCACTCATTTATATTGTTCATTCATTCATTCATTCTTTTTACATTGTACACAAGAAGTCCCTGGCTACAGACAGGAACACCTGACTCATAATGTAATGTAAAGAATATGAAGTGTGCTTCTCAGGTGCTACTCTTTGAATTCTGAACACTGAAAAGTTCATACTACCTGTTGTATGAATATGTTTCACACTGAAATATTCATAGTGTTTCTTGTATGAATATGTTCCACACTGAAAAGTTCATGCCACTTGTTGTATGAATATTGTTCACACAGAGTTCCAGTTCCGATCTTGGTCTGGACCATGGCTCATGACCATGCCCTGCAGTGGCTTAGTTCTAAAAGCGCTTTGCTAAGTCCCAAAAGAGGCCATTGCATCATCTAACATCAGTATCTTATTTAGTACCTTTGTTTTCAGCATCATTTTTCTTGAGAGTTGAAATGTGTCTTTCTCACATATTTTGTATTTATTGTAAGATTGTCTGGCTTGTTGAAGTTAATGATGCTTTGCTAGATGTGAATATTCATGAGTAGAATCCTACTGGCTGTATATCTGGGAATTCAAGGTTGGAAACTGGCACTAAATGTAACTTACGACTTAATAACCTCTTTAACGGTACTATTGTGAATTTAGAAAACGGGTATTATGAGAATCCATGGAAAAGGAGTAAGTAAAATCATGAGAGCTGCTCTTTTGCATTGGCTGTGTTTTCTGACGCTGACGTATAGAATTGAAACCGCGGCAAAGGTGTTTATTAGAATTATTAGAATGCGCGTTTAATTAAGTTGTGCAATAATTAAATGCGCCGAGTATTAAATTAAAAGCAAGCAAACGAACTGGAAGAAACATGCATGTGACATTATTGTAACAGTAAAATGAAACCGTCCTGAATTTAAAGTAGTCGGTCTTACCACAGTGTGTCGGCAATCGTCGGAATAGCATGCATGCATTAAAACGTTCATTCAATAGTTCATACTTTGTTTTAGAAGAAGCCGTTGGGATTTTCTGTGCTTTGTGGAAAGTAAAATCATTTTTAAATCAAATTTATTTGTAGATATACATGACTTACGGAATACATACTTGTCTAGATACATAATTACATTTGTGCATACGAACCAGATACAAGATGGTCCGCTGAAACTGCTGTTACAAAAAAGGCTCAGAGTTGTAATAAAACATTATAGTATGTTACACATAATATCCCATAAGAGTAAAATACACGTATAAAAATATAATCCTAATAAAACCACCAAAATCTATAGACATTTCATATAAAATGATAAGCATCAGCCGACAGTTTGAGATCCTATTTACGTGTAATTCGCCGAAAACCGTTAAAAAAAAAAAAAAAAAAAATACTCAGAACATTGAAGGTTCTGAGAGTTGCTGTTGATTTAAGGTGATGTCCAGGTCTAAGGGTGTGGCCGTGTTGGTAACTACAGCATTTAAAGCACTACTCTGCTGAAAGTGTCCAGGGGTGGGAGCTTAAGTGGTGCTGAGGGGCCAAAAATGATGGGTTTTATTTTTCATTGAGGTCTTACTGGTGTAGAAACAAAACAAATAGTCAGAGTCGCGAAAAATGTGCATCTCCACACTTTTGGTCATTTTCAAAGTTCAATCCCAGCTCTGTCTACTGTGACTCAACCAATGAATTGGTATTTTGGTATTTGGAGAAACAGACAGCAGTTTTAGCTGAGAATTTCATTACTCGGACACAAGAGTTGTTCTTCGCTAACCAAATAGATTGTTGGGTGTCTGTGACTCAATTCAGGACATTTTGTATCCATCCAGAATGCCTCAAGTTTTTATAAAACGAATATATGCTGGTTTGTGCTAGCGTCACTGTTATCGCAACATGATTGTTTTACACAGTAATTAAAGTCAAAATGTCTATCTAGGCACGTATGTTTCACACCAGTGTTTCTAGCTTTACTGATTTTATGTTAACCAAAAACCGCTAGCTGATGTTACTGTGTACCAACTAGCTAGCTTGCTAAAATCAATAAAAATACATTTCATTTAGTCAAATGCTAACATAATATGAGCTCAACAACATGTTGGAAATGACAAGGACTGACTACAGGATTTGTGAATGGACACTGAACAGTTAAAGGATAAACAAGTATGTCATTATTTATACTGCCCTGTATCAAAAGTTTAGTTATTTTAGTTAGTTATTTTTGACGTGCATAAACCAAATGTAAAAATGTTAAGAGCCGTCGGCAATCTCCGTTGATTGTCAGCAAACAAACCCCGCAGTGACAGCATCATTAGCTCAGCCTGTGACGCATATGACAGCGGTGAGGGGCTGCTCCCTAAGGCTTCTGTGGCAATACATCTGGCCTTTGAATTCACACAGCTAAATAACGCAGATCTTTAGATTATTAGTGAAATTAAAAACCTCAAAACATGCAAGCAGTTTCTGTATAACCCTTCCAAGCACACAAATCTACAACGTTTTGGCGCGCTTTTTTTTTGTAAGACATTTCGCTCCTAGTTGAAGTCATCATCATTTGAAGTTGCTGCTGATACAGGCTTTCTGTACCGTTGTGATCTGCCCAGTTTCTCATATATAAACTGTAACTTTTGTTCAAAGCAAATTGGCTTGTCAACTCTTGCTTACCAAAAGACAAGTGAAGAGCAAACAAGACCAGGTTAAAACCTAGTATATGGCTGGACCTAACACATGTGATCCGGCCGACCAAGGATGTAACTTCATCACTCAGTCACTCACTCGTCACAGACATTCGCGTTTGTAGGGCTGGCCCTGCTGTTGCGGTCCAGCCAAAAAAACTCTGTGCGTTTTTTAGCAGGCTTTCGGTGATGCGTTCGTCGCGGTTTCAGAGCTGAGCTCGCAGGAGGAACGCGGTCGTTCTGCAGGTCATTAAGGCCCCGGCCCTGGTAACGGGAGGTCAGACATCCTGATGTGCACAAACAGGGAGGCCGGAGGGATGCTGGTCCCATCCTTAGACAGAAGATGGATGTGACGATATCCTGCACATGTGAGAAAAACAAGTCAATTGTCTGTCTGCGTTTACTGTAGGTACAAGGCGGTATGAAATTGGTCTTGCCTGAGTCCACTCAACCTCCAGGAAGCTTTGATATTGAACCAGTGGTTAGCTGCTTCTTCCAATGAAAATTGATCTGGCATAAGTAACTGAAAATGATTCAAACTGAAAAATTCTCTGGAGGTATGTCAAATTACCAATTCACTCAACGCTGGTTGCACCTGCTAGAAGCAATCATATTGCAGGACTTCTTAAGCACAAACCGCACAAACTATAACTGTTACTTCCCTTTACTCTACTCTAGGGACATCTAGGGGCGAGACTACATGTTGGGTCCAGAAAAGAACAAGGATCTCTTAAAGATACAGCACACATCTCTCACCTTGTTGAATGCAAGTCAGTGGCAAGGTGTACTGGCCAACAAAGTCATTCTTGGAAGTCTTGTCGTAATCCTCCACGACAAAGCGCACTAGGGCCAGCTCAGGAACGTGCACGGTGAACTGCAGACTGTCGTACCACACTGGGTTGAATCCTGTACAGGAAACGGCAGGGAGAAGGTTTTCTGCGAACGTTCTTGGTTAACGATCGTGTCATTGGGTCAGCGAACGCGCCTGGGCCTCACCGTTGTTGTCGATGTATCGGGTTTCCTGCTTGGCCTGGTCCATTGGCACTCCGTGGATCTCCACTCTCACCAACGGGTCCACAATCGAGCCCTCTTTGATATTCACTTTGGGAAGCTGTTGTCCACTGATCACCTGTGCCCGGTTGCATAAAACACCTTAAGTGAAATGTCCCCTTAAGTTTTTCCTTATATGTCCCTTAAACTTAAGGCTGTTGCATAAAAAACCTTAAGTGTTATTTAAGGGTTTCCTTAAGTGAAATGATGAAAACCATTAAGATTTCCCTTAAGTATTGTCTTTTCCCTTAAGTAATCCCTTAAAATCCATTAAGTGTTGCATAAAACACCTTAACGACGATTTCCTGTAGTTTAATTTAAGGTTAGCAACACATTGCCTTAAGTCAAAAAAAAAACTGGACAAATGGCAGTGTTTTTTGAGCCATTGGAGGAGGAAAATGTGCATCGACAAATTTTTTGAGACAGCATTCAACTTATAGGCATTGGGCATAAAAAATGGTGTACATCTACATTTTTAACTTGGCTCAGAATGTTCTGGAACTGTGCGCAATGCTGAAAGCCCTTGCGCCGGTGGGCCTTTTTTGGGCTAAGCACCTGAATGGCCAGGCTGATGGGACGGTAGCCCTCGTAGTTCTGGGGGCACTCCGGGTCGAATCTCCCCTCGGGGCTCCTCATGAACTCCGGTCTCAGGACGTAACCACAGCGACCGTTCTGGCTGAAGAGCCCGTCGTTGAGGTCCATCTCCACTCCTGCCGTCTGGAAGTTCAGAGCAACTGAAAGAAATGGAGACTCTTACTGGCCTTACAACTAGATGACAATTTAAGCAATTTCACAGTCTTAGAAATCGCAGTAAAATCTTGCCAGTCTTACCTCAGTTGGTGCACGCTCCCATCATGACTCAGGATTACTGGGTATTAAGACATCTCCGATTGAGTTTGTGACTTTTTCTCATCTTTACCGTTCCGACAAAATCAAACATGTTTAATAGTGTTTAAGCGTGTGCTAAATAATGCGATGTACAGTAGTGTAAGTCCCCCTCACCGATTTGACACCCAGCATTCCACATGTCCTGTGGGTTAAAGTTGGAGGAGTCTGTCCTCAACCCACTAGGGTAAACCCTCGTCAGCTGCCTTCCGTTGTGGTGCACAAACTCCGCCCCTTTTGGACAAAGATACGCGCACGCATATACACACACGCGCACATGTGCACACACACACACACACACATACGCACACACAACACGCACACATACACACACATGCACACAAACACACACACTGCTTCAGTAATGACCAACCACACAGTAAAATGTCCAGTGTTAATTCAACTCTTAACCGAGTAACTATGATTCCAATAGGGTAACAGTTGATTTACCGTTGAACATGTTTCCATTGCA
The DNA here is from genome assembly GCA_039654925.1 of Anguilla pacifica. Taxonomy (NCBI): domain Eukaryota; kingdom Metazoa; phylum Chordata; class Actinopteri; order Anguilliformes; family Anguillidae; genus Anguilla; species Anguilla pacifica. The sequence goes on from CM077298.1 coordinate 6,838,879, forward strand.
ATAGAATCTCATATTTTGAAAGAAATGTTTTGATTACAGTTATGCTTTTTGTTGGTAAGCCATTGTATATGCGAGGTAATGACCTGTGCATTACGCAGTTTGAATGCCCTCATCACAGAGGGAAATTGCCCTCAGCTTCACTGTATGAAATTGCCCTCAGCTTCACTGCAGCCCCCTGGTCATTATCCCTTATATAGCTTCACTGATATTCAATACGATTTGTCAACTGAGAACTCACTTCTCTGTTGCCGTGACCACCTGGGGACATCAGCATTGGGTAGAGAAGGCACGGGACTGCACAGCCAATCAGGCAATGCGTTTGGGGCCGTACCTGCTTCCCTCATGTGTTTCCGGGCCTTGGATTCGGTGAAGGAGGAGATCTCGTAGAACTTGGAGTGGATGCGGGAGTGCTTGAAGCTGCTGAAGTGGACGCTCTTGCAGTAGACCACGCAGTCCGACAGCTCCTTAGAGAGACGCTGCTTGGATTTCTGATCAACAGACATGGAACGCAAAGCACAAAGGCTGTAATGACAGCGTTCTGTCTTTTCTCACCGTAACAATGCATATAAAAGGTCAGACATTTTTTATATACTGTATATATATATATATATATATATATATATATATACATATATATATATATATATATGTATGTGTACACTGATTTTCTTAAATGCACGCGTGCATTTGAGAAAATCAGTGTAGCGTATGACATCATCGATAACGAGTAGGCCCAGGTAATACTATAGGCCCAGGTGACACTGCAGCCCAAGGTGATACTATAGGCCCAGGTGACACTGCAGTCCAAGGTGATACCATAGGCCCGGGTGACACTGCAGCCCAAGGTGATACTATAGGCCCAGGTGACACTGCAGCCCCAGGTAATACCTCAGGCCCAGGGGTAATTGACTCTGAAGGTTGCCGTCTCTGGCTTGGAATCCCTGCCTGTGCGTAGCGGTTGGAGATTAGCTTTCGCACTGGCGCAGGTGTGCTAATTAGGTCGGACATCCCCTGGCTCCCTGTCACTGCAGCCTGACTGGCAGCCAATGGGCTCAGCTCCCGCTCAGCGATCGCCATTATGATAAGATATCGCTTACTCCATCAGCGTCTACTCTGGTCTGCGTCACGTACAGCGTCTGCTCTGCGTCACGTACAGCATCTACTCTGGCCTGCGTCAAGGACAGCAGATAGTTTTCACTGATAGCTCCCTTAGGAAGCTGTACTGCAGTATACTCAAATAGCACATACTGGGATTACAAGATTGAGATCTGCAACTCTGAACAAGATAGCTATGTATTTCTAAAACATTCTTGAAAAGTTAACATTAAATTTAACAAAAATTCCACATTGTTGTTAATGAAGGTAACTTTCTCCTTCAATTCGCAAATCATGTATCTGCAACTCAATAAAGTATGCAGGCACAGTGGAGAAGTTTATTGTTTATTTGACCCAAACATCACAATGGCAAGACGCATGATTTTAGCAACGCTGGCCTTGGGCGGATGGGCCACCATGCCGGGTTCCGCTTCTGTCAGCTAAGAACAGGAAGATGAGACTACAGTGGGCAAGTGATCAAAACTGATCTAACATCACCTGGCTCAAAATGGTAGGGTCAAAAATGGACTCCAGGTTCCTCCCACAGTCCAGAGACATGCAGGTAAGCTAATTGTATGTATACAATTTATGTTTAATGCATTAATATTACTGCTCAAAGATAAGCTTGATGAGCTCCACCCCCCCCCCCCCATTCACAGAATGGAGTGTCTAAAGACTTTTGCCCCTGAAAGTTCTTAACACTGGCATTTTTTGGGGTAGAAAATAGAAGTAAGTATTAAAAGCAGACAAAAACCCAAAGAGGTGATCCCTGCACATACTCTCCTCCTCCTCTCCCACCTCCTCCTCCTCCCCCCTTCCTCCTTTTCACACAGTTGGCCCAGGGTTCGAGAGGAAGCACCCCGCCCGTTTCGTGTTACCTTTCCTCACTCTGCTCACACATGCTGCCAGCCGATCACCTTCTCCAAACACCTGTCCCGCCCCAGACCAGCGGGCATGCAAATTTCATGAGAGGTTCCTGCGCTCCACACAGTATGCTTTGGAAAGGACCCCATGTTTCAACTCACAGCCTCAGGCAATACCTCTGTCTGAAAATAAAGCTTGACTATTTCTCCTGGACGGACCCAAAAAGAACACAGCTCCTATTTAACAGGGCTACAGGGGGATTTGGCTGTGTGAACTAGGGTTCATTTTCAAAGGGCTTCTGAAAATGTTGTCAGAATATATGTAAAGTGCATGCCCAGTTGTGTAACTGAGTCCTCGTTTTAATCCATTGGTAATGTAAAAAAACATCAACGGTGGGGTAGCAGGACAAATCTAAATGGCGGTTTCTATGGAAAGTGCTAGAAAAGACCAAGCGAGTCAGAGGAACTGGTACAGCAGATAAAGTATATGTGAGCTCTGAGAGTTTAATGATGACGACGTCGCGCTGTGTGGCGGACGCTGGTCTATGCTTTACCCTGGGCCTGCGGTGAAAGCTGTCATTGCGCATGTTCTCTTCGTCGATGTCGGCTGCCTCGTCTTCGTCGCTGACCTCCCCCATCGGGGACTCCTCTCCCATCCCGTTCAGGCTGTCCTCCAGACTCCCGATCTTCTTCCCCTTCAGCAGAATCCTGCCCTTCAGCTCCTGCCACGGCCAAACACAGCCAGGTCACACCTTGCCACCACAATGGTGCAGACCTCCCAAACCCATTCGAACATTAAAGCGCTTCTATTACAGTTATGACACGTACATTACGCCCGGTAAGCGCAACACGAGAACAGAGCAGAACAGGCTGTTCAGCCAATTATTATCCAATCATCAGGCTCATTATCTACCTGCTGGTTATCCCTTCCACCAATCATATGAGACAAAGGAAAGGACTGAGTTCCAGTTTCACATTGTCGCTGTTTCGCTGTCGACCCTGCAGTTTCATATAATATTGCAAAGATAGTTTCTTCTCTGTGAAGAGTGTTTCAGGTCTTCAGGAATGAAGGCCTTACAAAGTGTCCAGGGCCAGATTTCTACATCCCCTGCCTTTTTCACACAGGATTGACGTGCGTCTGAACAGAAAGCCTCCAGAAACCCTACTGAACATCTGGCTGAAAAAAAGGCAACATATTGAGCGGTTTAATAATTCAAAGTGGTGATACTGCATGAAGAGGCCATACGGCCTGGAAGCCACCGTTAGGCCACAGGAGCAGTAGAGGCTGACGGAGCTCAGCAGGGCCACTCTGTGGGATTTGAGAAGGGGATCAGGCTGCGCGGAAACCACGCCCTCGCACGACCAGCCTCTCGGAGCAGGGGGCCCCGAGCGGTAGGGCTCGCCGCGAACCTCACCTCGGGAGACGGTAGCGCGTTGGGGGTCTTGCCCCCCAGCACGGTCTTCAGGAGCCTGTCCCCCAGGATGTGGTCCAGGTGTTCAGCCATGGCTCGCTGCTGGTCCACGCTGCAGTGGTTCTCCATGGACAGGATGACCGGGTATTCTGAGGCCTGGGAGGACCGGGGGGGCAGGGGGAGGGAAGGGGGGTGTGTGAATAATTAAAAGGAGGCACATTTTGAGCAGGGAACACTACACCTGTATTACGCTAGTGGGTTCCGCTAAGGCAGACAGTCTCGTGGCTGGGATACCGGTATCACATTACACACACACACACACACACACACACACACACCCACACAAAACCACACACACACACGCAACCACACACACACACACACACACACACACACACGTGCAACCACACACACATACACACACACCTTCACACACACAACCACATACACACACACACACACACACACACACACACGCCTTCACACACATACACAACCACACACACACACACATACACACAACCACACACACACACCTTCACACACACACACACACACACAACCACACACACACACACATACACACAACCACACACACACACACACAACCACACGTGCAACCACACACACACACACACACCTTCACACACACAAACAACCACTGGGGCCTAACACACACACACACACACACACACACACACAACCACACACACACACATACACACAACCACGGGGGCCTAACACACACACACACACACACACCTTCACACACACACACAACCAGAGGGGCCTAACACACACACACACAACCACACACACACACATACACACAACCACGGGGGCCTAACACACACACACACACACACCTTCACACACACACACAACCACAGGGGCCTAACACACACACATATACCTGAACACACACGCACATACCTGTACACACACACAACCACAGGGGCCTAACACACACACACATATACCTGCGCACACACGTATATACCTGCACACACACACACACATACCTGCAGACACACACAACCACAGAGGCCCAACACACACACACACACACACATACACACACACAACCACAGGGGCCTAACACACACGCACATACCTGCACACACAAATAACCACAGGGGCCTAACACACACACACACACACACATACCTGCACATACTCATACCTGCCGTCGAGACAAACTCATGCACTCGTCAGATTTACTTCTAGGCTCATATTTAGCTAACAGTCAATTTGAAACATCTGGGAGAACCCAAGAGTGCTGTCTGTGAATAATTCCTATTAGAATTATTACATAAAAACCATAAAAAAACTAATACAAGCGTACGCTTATTTGTGTCTTTTGAATACAGGATATGCAGACAGCACAATGGACCACTCAAGCCATGCCGTCTCCATGGTAACTTTAATCACCTTAAAGGCGTAGCTTCCCACGGCGGCAATGACGTCTTTGAAGAGGATCTTGGAGGTGAAGGTGTGGCCGTGGTAAACAATGGGCTCCCCGTTCGGGCCGTCCCAGCAGTCCACCTCCACGCAGCGACACCCTCTCTTTAGAGCCCTGTGGGAAACACGCGCCAGTCTCCGCGGTAACCTCACAGAGTGATGAGTACATGGGGTCTTTCCCCAGCGGGCTCTCAAATAGAGTACATCAGCACCACAACCCAGCACTTCACCAATGCCTGGTACATCCGCACCACAGCCCAACACTTCCCCAACGCCTGGTACATCAGCACCACAGCCCAACACTTCACCAACGCCTGGTACATCAGCACCACAGCCCAACACTTCACCAATGCCTGGTACATCCGCACCACAGCCCAACACTTCACCAACGCCTGGTACATCCGCACCACAGCCCAACACTTCCCCAACGCCTGGTACATCAGCACCACAGCCCAACACTTCACCAACGCCTGGTACATCCGCACCACAGCCCAACACTTCACCAACGCCTGGTACATCCACACCACAGCCCAACACTTCACCAACGCCTGGTACATCAGCACCACAGCCCAACACTTCCCCAACGCCTGGTACATCCACACCACAGCCCAGCACTTCACCAACGCCTGGTACATCAGCACCACAGCCCAGCACTTCACCAACGCCTGGTACCTCCGCACCACAGCCCAACACTTCACCAACGCCTGGTACATCAGCACCACAGCCCAACACTTCACCAACGCCTGGTACCTCCGCACCACAGCCCAACACTTCACCAACGCCTGGTACCTCCGCACCACAGCCCAACACTTCACCAATGCCTGGTACATCCGCACCACAGCCCAACTTGAAAACAATGATACATTTATACTGAACACAAGAGAAGGACTTGGTACATTTTGCGATTGTAACAATGCATTTTACATTTCAATAGATCAAAGGTGAGACTGTTAGTACACTGCCAATCAGAAGTGAACTTTAAGAAATTATTCTTACAGAACAGACACACAATGCCATTCTTTGTATCAATGACTTTCTTTATATCAAAAGTAAATTCATGTCTTTTTTAAGCATGAATCCTTGTCCTGTGGTTTAATTAAAACTGTAATGTAAGGAAAAAGTATTTTCACAGGGTCTTTATAAATACTGTCTTCACAGAATATCGTACTAATTAGATACATGTCAACTCAGATCCCTGGCATGATGACATCATGATTTAAATATGCTATACTTTGCTAATGTGATAACTAACTATCGCAGCCATCAGTGAAGGTTTGATGTTAATCACTTTAGGGGACATGTTCAGGAACCCCTGGTCTATGTCATGAAATTGGGCTCATGACATTAGGGGTAGACTGAAGATTCCTGTCAGTGACAGAAGTCTCATTATATAACCCACACTACTGTATGTGCCCTGTTTGAAGTGGAAACTTCCATAGCTTAGGATTCATCCATTATAAATGTCCCTGCTCTTTAAAAGGATTTAACATCTAAAACTCAATGTCTCAATTAGACTATTTGTCCTATTTCACAAAAGTGGTTACATGAGGTGATAGAGGCTTCATTAAATAATAATGCTAAACATTTAAGATATACGTAACACTTACGTATCCATCTTTAATAGGGTACATCCCTATTTTCCATTTCAAGTTCAAGTATCAAAGTATGAATATAGACAATATTTATTCTGTAACGGTGTGATGGAAGTTCTACAATGAGAAGATCGGAAGTACCCTGCCTTGGAACACAGCCCTTTAATAAACCTTTAATAAATGTGCAATAAAGCCTTAATAAAGACTGTACCGGATGTAGCCCTCCACGCTGCTCTGGCCCCGTATCTGGTCCTCCAGCAGGTAGGTGTTGTGTGAGGAGGAGATGAAGTAATGGCACAGGGGCTGGCTCATGTCCTGGTAGATGCCCTGCTGGTGGGGGTTGAATATGGATCCCTCTGCTGAGCTCAGGTACATCAGGAAGCCATCGATAGACATGGCGTGGAGCATCTTGGCTGGGGACAACAAAAATGACCGCAGCGGTCACTCTCCCCCATAGAATCTGGCTTTTCCCATGCCAAAAAAAATGAAGAAGTGTCCTGTACGGTCAGTGCTGTAGTAATATCCTTTATGGTCAGTGCCGTAGTGTGTCTTGTATGGTCAGTGCTGTAGTAGTGTCCTGTATGGTCAGTGCTGTAGCGGTATTCTGTACGGTCAGTACTGTAGTAATATCCTGTACAGTCAGTACTGTAGCAGTACCCTTTACGGTCAGTGCTGTAGTAATATCCTGTACGGTAAGTGCTGTAGTGGTATCCTGTACGGTCAGTGGTCTACGGTCAATGCTGTATTCTGTACAGTCAGTACTGTAGTAATATCCTGTACGGTCAGTGCTGTAGCGGTATCCTGTACAGTCAGTACTGTAGCAGTATCCTGTACGGTCAGTACTGTAGCAGTATCCTGTACGGTCAGTGCTGTAGCGGTATCCTGTACAGTCAGTACTGTAGCGGTATTCCATATGGTCAGTGCTGTACGGTCAGTGCTGTAGCATTATCCTGTACTGTCAGTGCTGTACGGTCAGTGCTGTAGCAGTATCCCGTATGGTCAGTGCTGTAGCGTAGCCTGTATGGTCAGTGCTGTAGTAGTATCCTCTGTGGTCAGTGCTGTACGGTCAGTACTGTAGCAGTATCCTGTACGGTCAGTGCTGTACGGTCAGTGCTGTAGCATTATCCTGTACTGTCAGTGCTGTACGGTCAGTGCTGTAGCAGCATCCCGTATGGTCAGTACTGTAGTAATATCCTGTACAGTCAGTACTGTAGCAGTACCCTTTACGGTCAGTGCTGTAGCGGTATCCTGTATGGTGAGTGCTGTAGCATTATTCTGTACTGTCAGTGCTGTACGGTCAATGCTGTAGTAATATCCTGTACGGTCAGTGCTGGAGCGGTATCCTGTACAGTCAGTACTGTAGCAGTATCCTGTACGGTCAGTGCTGTAGCGGTATTCCATATGGTCAGTGCTGTACGGTCAGTGCTGTAGCATTATCCTGTACTGTCAGTGCTGTACGGTCAGTGCTGTAGCAGTATCCCGTATGGTCAGTGCTGTAGCGTAGCCTGTGTGGTCAGTGCTGTAGTAGTGTCCTCTGTGGTCAGTGCTGTACCGGTGTCGGACGGCTCGTAGCAGTCGATGAGCTCCAGGGCGCGCTGCTGGCTCCGGTCCCCCTCCAGCTGCTCGCTTCGGAGGAACTCCTCCAGGTCCCGCAGGGACATCTTCTGCCCGTCGCTGGAGTAGCCCTGGAACAGCCTCAGCACGTCGTCCCGCTGCGTCAGCATCTTGTAGAACTGCACAAACTCGTCGTCCTCCAGCGAGCCGGTCTGAGACCTGTCAGCCATCTGCCATCAAAGGAAGCAGGAAACGGCAGCTTCAGATTTGGGGATATGCACATTTTTATAGATTTCTCCTAAATATCTAAACCAGCATTACAGGAGAGAGATTTTTAAAAAACATTTTTTCACACCATTGATACAGTATTTTTGACATGGTGAATTTGCAGCTACCCATAATTCTATGTATCCTGGAAACAATGTCAAACAGCTATCACACCTCTGTGATTTACCTGGACCTGTAAATCGAACAGAATGTTACTGTCCTAACTGACACAAGCGTCTGAGACCCGCCCTGTAGCCTCACCATGAAGAGGCGAAGAGCGTGGTGCTCGCTCATGTCCACGTTCATCATCCTCAGCAGGTCCTGCACTTCCTTGAAGTTCATTCGTCCGTCCTTGTTTTTATCTGCCTTTTTAAACCAATCACAGATCCACCTGGTGAACGGGGGAGGGGTTGTTTAAGGAAAACTCCTGGTCTGAGAGCAGAACTAAGTCACGTGACCTGGGTAAAGGGTCCTAACGGACGACCTGATAGGTGAGAGGGTGGGGTGGGGTGAGGATCGGAGCTGAGGTGAGGGGTCGGGGGTAGAATCCTTCAAAAGAACGTGGCGGCCAAATTAGATGGTAAAAGCTATGGACTGGCTACTGTTACGCTACCATAACTGATGAGAACAAGAGGAAAGCTTATGGTGAGATTTTTTGTTTGTTTTGGAACTAGTTTTACTTGAACACTCTCAACAATTGATGCCTAGTGCATTCAGCATTTTCCTTTAAAATCACATCTGTACTGGTGCTCTCTTGGGAGTCTGTGTTAGTGCATGAGTGTGTACAGAAAAGTCACCCCACACTATGTGGGCAGGCGGGACCCCTGTGGTGGGAGTGAACGCCGGCTGTGGAGGTTAGCGGAGTTAGCGGAGTTAGTGGATACTGGTCGAGCCTCTCCCTCTCCCCCATGTTCTCCAGGCTCTCGATCAGCTTGCGCATGCCCTTGATCCAGGACTGGGCCTCCTCGGCTGATTCAGCCACCAGGTCCAGGTTGCCACGGCGTCCGCGGAACACCAGCGTGAAGCAGCGGTCAGGCGGGAACTCGTCGGCGATGCTCAGCAGGACCTCCGATTGGTGCCCTTCACGTACCGCCTCCACGTCGCTCACGGAAACTGAGGGCAGAGCCAAGGGAGGGGTTAACTGCTTGCTTTAGTACCAATGCAATCTGCCATCAAACTGCATGTGCTGAGTCTGTCTAGTATCTACACTTCCAAAGAATTTTTTACCAGTCAGTTAAGAACCTCTAAGCTCATAAAAATATTACACGTGGACGTTTCATTTACCCATAATCATATTATATAATATTATATTATATTATATTAATTATAATGTTGAACGGAGAAGAAGTGATGTTTAGTACTGGTGTACATCTGCAATGATTAGAAAAACATTACAAACTCCTCATAAGCAGTGCAGTACACATCTGATCCGGTTCCAGAGGACTGTTATTATTTGGCTGAGAAGGCAGTTGTGTAGCTAGTTTTCTGTGGCAAGACTTTTACAAGCTCATGTTGTGTTTGGATTGCACACCTAACTGGAAAGAAAGAGCTACCTGCATCTGTTATGCCCACATCAAACAGGAGCAAACCCATGGATTGTCATAAGCCATTTTGAGTAAATGTAGCACTCAAAGCAGAAACAGCAAATAATAGAATAGAATAGAATAGAATAGAATAGAATAGAATAGAATAGCTTGATTTGTCCCAGGGGGAAACTTCAGCAGAACATGTCCTACACCTGCACGTTACTCACATGTGGAGTGGGCCTTTCCAGCCTTCTTAGACTTGTACCAGATGGTCTTGCAGTCCTCCTGCAGCTTGAAGTAGCGCTGCTTCTTCCAGCTGCGAGACTTCACCTTTCTCATCACGGTCCCCACGATCATAGACTGCAGATTGTCATCTCCCTGGATTCCTGAGTTTTATGGAATTAAGGAATGCTTTCGATTCCTCAACTTAATGCTTTTTACCAGAGCAATGAATGAATTTTCTTTTCTTTAACCAAATCATTTGTGAGATAGGAAGCAATCTTCCATTGCTCATCACACTGTACATGCAAAAAAATTCAGTTTTCTAAAAATGTCGAGTTACTCACGAAGGCCACTTCGGATTGAAGCCATCGGTTGCTTTGTCACACTTCTGGCATCTACTAACAAAAAGGTAAAACATTTTCAGAAAACTATCCCTAAAATAAATCTTTAAGCATGGAATGGAGAAAGATATTTGAGATAACATTCTGCATTTGTAAGGAATGTCGGGACTTGTAGAAATAGTTACCCCTAGACTGGACCAGAATATCACAGCAAGCCATTTTTCTCTAAAATATGTTTCTGAAATATTTGTTTGAATTTTTATGTGTCTAGGTTATTTAAAGGGGCAGTTCACCCAAAAATGAAAGAAATCAATGTTTACACACACCCAGAGTGCTATCCGCTATCTATTTTCGCTGAGATTTCGCTGCAGCTCACCCTGACACAACGAACCTCAACGGGACCAACGTTTGTGGTGCTTTAAAGCCCCATCTTTTCCAAATATAATGACACACAGTTGCTCACAAACATCCACAGACCTTGTTGTGCATGGTTTTATCGAAAACTACTTTCTACCGAAGTACACCAGCTGTGTATGTCCCCACAAAGCCTCAACCGAAGCACGCCAGTATTCTGGGGCATAACGTCAACATTGTTTCTTTAAAAAACCCGCTGAGCCCCGTTGTACCAGCGCGAGCTGCAGAGGTTAATCAGAAACCTCGTCAAATCTCAGCGAAACTATCTGGATGGATAAACAGCACTCCGGGTAAGTGGAAGTACAGCCTTATTTTTTTTTGGGTGAACTGCCCCTTGAAGGCAATAATAATAATAATAATAATAATAATAATAATAATAATAATAATAATAATAATAATAATAATAATAATAATAATAATAATGAGCCAGGCTGCCGCCCTTGGGCCCTTTCCCAAACCCAGACAGACGAAGACTGCGCTTTTTCTCCCGTCCTCAGCAGCCTGGTTGGCCCGGCCCACCAATCCGCAGCAGCGCCGCAGCAGGCTCACTGGATCTGGGCCGAGCGGGAGGTCACGACCTAGGCCCCATATCCCCCCCCCCCCCCCTCCCCCCCACCCCACTACGCGGTATTCAGTGGAATGTGCAAGCCCCATGGAGTCTCGCTCTTTGTTTGCTTTTTCTCCGCTTTGTAATCCTCCTCTTTTTTTCCCTGTGATAACAGGCCCTGGGCCGGGGGACTGTTACCCGCGCGGCCGGTAATCTTACTCAGGCCTGGTGAATGCCGCCGCTACTTTCCGTTTCGGTCGTTTCGCGCTACGAGCCTTCCTGTCGGTAATGCGCAAACAAAGACTTCAATCAGGGTCTGCCATTGCAGCACAACAGGAGGATTTTGTTTTTCCAGATCGAGCAGGGAACGGGTCTGTCATCTACGCAGACGGCACCTCTCGATGGATTGAGAGAGGATGGCAGGTTGACCTAAATGTTCAGGTTACTGATGCTATATGGCCAGATATATTCTCAAGAATACACTCCTTTTCAATATAGGCCAGTCATAGGCCTTATTCAATTCAAGGCGGCTCATAGACTTCATCTGTCCAAAGCTTAAATTTAAAAAATGTATTGATCAGTCAATGATTCTTGCAATCGATATAAACATGCACCTGCAGCACTAGCCTATACATTCTGGTCCTCCATCTTTGCCGATACTGCTAATTAGCCTTGTCTTTCTGCCAGCTTTTTTAATTGATTACCTACATCGGCGAAAACAAAGTAGATAAGTGGTTGTGTTGATTTTTTTTCACTCTCATCATAATTTTTTGCAGACAATATGAGTTGTGGACTATACATGCAGCAGTGTGAAACTGTAAAACTCTTATGTTACATCGATGTTCAAATAATAGAGATACTAGTAATAAAATGTAAATTTTGTCCATCTGGAAGGTCATTATCAAGTGAGATAAACTGAGCAGTCTTTCTCACATTTTCATTGCACATGCTTTTTTTTTTAGCACATTAGCACTGAGGGCTGCAAAGATGCTACATTTTAAGGACTGCTGTGGCCAGCCCTCTTGAGGCGCGGGTCTATGTCCTCATGTAGAAATTAGAGGTGATTGTATTTTGTGAGTTCCTCTCACTCCTGCATGTGGCCTTGCTTTTTACTCACTGCCTGTCAGTCAGATAAAACTTTTTTCTTGCCAGACTACTGTCAGAGGGTGCAGATGTAGGTAATCAATTAAGAAAGCTGGCAGAAAGATGAGGCTAAATGGCAGTATCATCATGCAGCAGTAGCAGCAACATCCAGGACAATACCCCCACACCTAGGCAGCTCTGAAACACTCGCCGAAGCACGAGAGCACGGAGTGAAACCTCGTAAAGAGAGAGAGAGAGAGAGAGAAAGAGAGAGAGACAGAGAGACAGAGAGAGAGAGATAGAGAGTGAGAAAGAGAGAGAGAGAGGGAGAGAGAAAGAGAGAGAGCGACAGAGAGGGAGAGAGAGAGCGCAGTTATGACACGGAGGATCATAAACCCTGAGCTCACACTCACCTGATGGAAGCGCATTTTGGGGGTCTGGATGAGGGGCGGCGGTGAGCGGGTGTGGAGCTCTAGAGACGGGGAGAGGCGCCAGACGGCTGGCCCAGCCCCAGATCCTGCCCGCCAGCCGCCGTGCGGCTCGCCATGTTCCCGCTGAATGGCGAGAGGCTGTGGAAAGCCGATACCGTGTCAACATCGCCGCGCTCTGAGCCAGCCCTCCCCCCCCGACCTCCCTCTCTCCCCCTACCTCCCCCTCTCTCTCTCTCTCTCTCTCTCTCTCTCTCTCTCTGTCCCTCCCTCCCCATTCACTCTCTCTTTCGCCTGTTGTGATCATTCCAAACTGACTATAAACCTCTTACTCTACTTTCTCTACCGCCTTTCATCAGACCATCGATTACTGCCCTTTCCTTTTCTAATGAATTTTGTAACTACTTCCCTTCAAAGGAAACTGTCACCTACCATGTACTTTGCTTTTCTTAACACTAAATATCCAGTATCGCCTTCGTTCCTCTCTATCTATGGCATATAATAATAATGACTGTAGGAAGAAACTAATTGTATCCAATTCCAAAGACTTGCAGGCCATACATTCAAATTGACAATCCTAGGTGTGATGGATGCACACAAGAATGCACTGCACTGTACACACGAAGGTAAAACATGAGACCAAAAGTGACTTTTTAGGATGTCCTACAGTATCTGAGAACCCAAACTATAATCATGCCAATCATAACTGAATTCTGATACAGTGAATTGTATATCTCTTTTAGATAATTGACGGTTTTGATGAGGATTTTTATAAAGGATGTTTTTACAGTTCAATGCAAGGCTCTACACTCCCATCAGGATGATGCATTTTGCTAACAAGATGCGGCATACATGTTTTTAATGGTGTGTGTGTTAATGTGCCGTTCCTCTTTTCGTTGTTCTTGTTGCTCCTATGATGTGCACTAAATTTATTCCACAATGTCAACCTAGTGAGTTGCTATGGATTCTCTAATTTGGCAAATAAACCATAATCTTCAACCTCATCATGTATTATTTTTTTTCACCTCAGAACATTCCTGGATCTGCCATCTTTTAAAGAGTAGGGCAGTGTTTCATGAAGCAGGATTGCTGAGTTAGTGAGTAACACCCAGAACCCGCCCATATCTGGAACACAGACTGAAGTAAAAACAGCTCTTCCGGGTTTCACTGAGTGCAGTTATCCGACTAACTCAGTAATCCTGCTTGATTAAGTACCCCCTGGAAAGTGTCCTACGGGCTTCAGTTTGAGAATGCAGGCCTGACATTGGCCAATAGAGGTCATGTGTTTCCAGGCTTCTCCATTCAGGTGTGTTCTCTTACACTTGTCATGTGATACCTCACCATCCCTCACATGCTGACAGTATTAACCTCTGTTCAAAGACAAACATAAGGATTCTATTAGACTTGTATTTAAACAGAAAACATTATCATCATGGAGTATTTGCTTTTTTAAAATTATGTGCAGGCTGTTGAAATGAATTGCAGGTAATGCTGAACGTCACACTGTGGTAATATCTTCCTGCATAACCATTAGAAAAGAAGGGCCTCATTTAACACTATTCAGGCACTGACATGCAAGAAGGAGACCATCAACAGAAGTGCAATTAACTAACAGAGGAAGTCATGTTCATCAAAGTTTCAGAATGGTCTTTCATTCACTGTGAAGCAGTTAAAGAATCTCACTTAAACGTATACATATATTATTCCAAAGTTAAATAAGACGGGTTTTTTTATTATTGTCATTGACGTTGGTTTACTGCACTGTTAAAACAGTAAAGAGGAAACGGCAGCAGTTCTGACAGGTGCCTCAGAGTTCCGTGCACATTAGCGTTTGACATCTTTCAGTTGCTTTGAAAGCTCATATTATTCTATGGCAGCTGTCCAGAGGAGGCCATCCACAATGAATCGTTACCTGGCCTCAGCCTTGCCTGGCCCCGCGTGCATTGTGACAGCCCCTTCTTAAATTACCAAGCCGCAACGGTTAAATATTTATGACTCCTGTTCGCTGGCTGCTGTGGTGTCAGGCGGGAGATCGAACAGGAGAGAGCAAAGTAGCGGATGGAAAAATGAAAGCATCATTCAAATTAAAGAGGGTCGTTTGTTCGGATCGGAATTCTCTGTACTCACATTCCGGAGTGTAACGATCGCTGGCTCGCCTCATCACAGGGGCATCTTCGTTGCGGTCGCGCGGTCTTATTAACTGATTTTTCTTTTGGGAGTCTATCCCCCCCACCTCCTCATATTTCAGGAGACATTAATAATACACAATATCAGCTCGGCTTCCTGGCTCCGTTTTCAAGAAGGAGAGGCAGAGGTTAAAACGGGGGTCCCTCCTACCCTCCACAGGCATCCCGCTCCGTCTAATATTCAGACCGTCACCGCCGGAATGCTTGATGACAGGAACGGGCGGCTGAGCCAAACAAGGTTTGCCGTAATAGCACTGAAACACCAAACTGCCATCCCTATTCAGTAATGCTAGTAAACATAGCCCTCACAAGCAAGGTGTCCCCTACCTAATTAACAAACAAACAAGCAAATAAATAAAACCCCAGCACTGAGCAATGGTTTGGACAAAGTATACTTGTGGAAAATGATTGGACTCCAAGGACAAAATTAGCATTTTAGTTTGTTTAGCTTGTGTAGAAAACACTTCCCCCAGGAAGAGACTGGAAAATCCCACACTTTACTATGCAGGCTGCTTGTGAGTATCAAATATTCCCACGAGCTCTCATTTCATAAACAGGTTGTAGAGGTGCATGTCTAGAGTTTTTTTTTTTTTTTTTGTATATCACACGTTTAACAGTTGAGATGGAAAAATCTCACCAGAAGATAAAATACATTTTCAATTTAAATTATTAATTTTTAATCAGATCAGATAATCAAACATTCACTGGGGAAAGATTGTTAAGGGTAATTTTCTCATGAATGAAAGATGATTGCCTGAATGAAGACTACAGATTGACCCCCAAAGTGAATGGGGACAGGCGTGGTCACCGTCAATCATTAGTGTCCAATCTGGGCATTGTATACTGACGGCATCGATCAAGCCACAATGGAACCCAACGGAAACGTTACAGGAGAAAACCCGAAAATACGCTGATGCATAGAGCCACAGGCAACCTCGGCATGATTTGTGGCTGTGAACGTATCGCTGCGGACAACAGACGTGGTTTGCTTAAGGATTTATCGTTAAATCTCCTCACGCTACGGATGGCTTATCTATCCTGCTCAGTGTATGAAATAAGCGGAGAAGGCTGGTTCTGCTTCATAAATCTGCTGACGATGTGTAAGTGTAGACAACAGCACAGACATGCAGAACTAAGCTGCGGATTGGATCAAACTATCACCAAGATCTCTGGGAAACGAATCAAGCACTTACTACAGCTTAGTGGAGCTTTACCGCAGACAAAGTTGTATCCATTATATCATTGTATTGAACAGCTTAATAGTTAATGGCATTACGTATCCTGGGATACAATGTGGTAAAATTTAAATCTAACTTCCAACAGAATCTTGCAAAAACTCAATGTTAAATTATCAACCTGGCATACGTTTCTTCCCCAGTTATCATTTGAAATGTTTTGTCAGTAAAGAAGCTAAAAACATTTTTACATGTTATGCTATCTTTTTCAATATTTTGGAACAGACACTCCAGGGTGCACTTATAGGTCAATTTGATCCAAATGCCTGACTGCGCATTATAAATGATAACTCCACATTAAAAATAACCTTTATTTATTTGCTTTTACTTAGTCAAAACGGCCAATGGACACACCACAGTTAGACTGTACATGGAAAGCCCTGCGGCAGTGCAGGACTGGGCCAGGATGACATCATCCATTGGCGACTGACACCAGTTGTACAGCCTGTACCAGTATTCTATTGCACAACGCGCCTTGTCATTTACGTCACCGTTTGCAAAACCGGCATGGAGATGACGTCCGTCAGCAATGGTCTCTACACAGACTAAGACACAGTCTTTAAGCTTTAAGAGCTTGAAGAGTGACCTCAGTAATGTGGATATCTGGTTTAGGCTTCCATTTGAATGTTTGATCAGGCACTCTGTACTGGTCATCATTGGACGGTCAGCACCATACTGACAAGCGTCTGGCAGGCTCCGCCTCCTCCATATTACTGAACGGGAAACGGTCTGGATAGGGGGATACGCAGGCATTCCTGAGAGTATTAGCAGATTCTGGACTCAGCAGAGGCAGATGTATAGATGTATTGATGTAGTGCAAGGGCGGCTGGTGTCTGGCCACCCAGGCTGCTGTCAGTCTATAGCATACCTTGTCCCTGTTTTATGATGCAGGATTAGAGCTAGCTGGATAACTGCATTGAGTAAAACCCGGAACAGCTCTTTTTACTTCAGTCCATGTTCCAGATTTGGGAGGGTTCCAGGTATTACTCAGCGCAGTTATCCAGCTAACTCGGTAACCCTGCTTTGTGAAATACCCCCTGGTGTCCCTCTGCTGACCTGTCAACATTAAAACAGCCAGTAACTGTGCTGACCCCCACGCACAGCCTTCTAATGACCTCTTGCCCGCTATCATGTTTCAGACCTGGCAAATTCATTTATTGCATAATAGATGCCTTTCAGTGTAAACATCGCCTGAGTAAACATTCTCTGACTGACAGAAGAACGTGAGAAATATTTAGTTTCCCTGAAAGAAAAAAAAAAAAACCTACAAGCATCATTTTCAAAAAGTGGCAGTTTATTGTACAGTATTTTTACAGTAGGTAACAGAACAAAAACAAACTAATTGCTGGGGTGTAAAATCAGGGTGGAGGTCCAATAGAAACTGCAACTGAAGATCTGTTTTGCCTAAAAAAACAAACAGAGTGGTGACCGTACTGGAGGGAAGCGGTAAATGGGTCGGAAAGAACCTCAACGAAAAGCCCACGCGCTTTGCCCTCAGGTCTTGGCTCGTGGACAGAATCCTAAAAGCACCTTTTTGTCGTGACAGTCTTAAGGAGGACTTCGGAAGTGGCCACAGGTGGTTTTTTTTTTCCTCCCAGCCCCTTCCTCTTCCTGTCCTTAAATCGAGCCCCTCGGGCCCTGTGCACCCGCAGCAAGGGAGATGGGGGGGGCGGTAACGCTACTGCGGGGGCAGGGGGATGCCCCTGGGGTCCGTCACCTGGCCCTCCTGCAGGTTCTTCACCAGCTGTGCCAGCCAGCGCTTGGTGGTGGTGTCGTCCTTCAGCACCTGGGCGAAGGTGGTGTCCTTCAGCTGGTCGGGCAGGCACTGGCGCAGGGCTTCTCGGGCTCTGGGAGGGGGAGACAGGGGCCCGAACGTTACTCCGGCACATTCGCCTCCGACACCTCGCCCTGCGCTGCCAAGCCGCAGGCCTGCCGCGAGCAAGGCGGCGCACGGCTCCCCCTGGAGGACGTTCAGGGTAAAAACAAAGAGGCTAAATCTACAGCGGGCTTTTTTTTAATACCTTGGGTTGTCAGAGAGACGGAGGTAACAGCGGACGACGTGCTTCAGGAGGCGTGCCGAGGGTTCTTTAGACAGCTGGAGGACCATTTTACCCTGCAAACAAGAAGGGATATTAGCCTATATCTGCATATAACACACACACACACACACACACCAACATGCACACGCATACGCGCACGCACACAGCTTCAAATGAGAGCACAAGCCAATTAACAGAAAAGCTTACGAGTATCATTGCCACATGAGAAAAGCGCTCGTAGGTCTGGCATATGTAGGCCAACCCTGTGTCATCCAGGAGGATTTTCTGTAGAATAAATGTAGCAACCTGCAAAGACACAGAGAGATAGCATGAAAAGGAAAGGAACAGGCCGTTGTGTCCGACCGAAAATGTGCACTGAACTGTGAAATCACCAACATTTTTCATAAATATCTTTAATGTGTTCACCCTCAAAAAAAAGCAACAGTGCAAATGATGACTCCAGTTTGAGGTCTATAACTACATGCATGTTGGAGAGCATGTAGGCATCCAACCTCCTTTAGCATAATTATTGTCCGGTTATCCATATCCTGTTAATCAGGGTGTGTTTCTCCTTTTCTTGTCAAAATTTGCAGTAAATTTTCCACATGACAGAAGGTGCAGATATGGACAGTATTGGGATGGTGTCGGGACAGATTTGGACAGCACTGGGATGGTTTTGGGACAGATATGGAGGCACCGGCATGGTTTTGGGACAGATATGGAGGCACTGGGATGGTTTTGGGACAGATATGGAGGCACCGGGATGGTTTTGGGACAGATATGGAGGCACCGGGATGGTTTTGGGACAGATATGGAGGCACCGGCATGGTTTTGGGACAGATATGGAGGCACTGGGATGGTTTTGGGACAGATATGGAGGCACCGGGATGGTTTTGGGACAGATATGGAGGCACCGGGATGGTTTTGGGACAGATATGGAGGCACCGGGATGGTTTTGGGACAGATATGGAGGCACTGGCATGGTTTTGGGACAGATATGGAGGCACCGGGATGGTTTTGGGACAGATATGGAGGCACCGGGATGGTTTTGGGACAGATATGGAGGCACCGGGATGGTTTTGGGACAGATATGGAGGCACCGGGATGGTTTTGGGACAGATATGGAGGCACTGGGATGGTTTTGGGACAGATATGGAGGCACCGGGATGGTTTTGGGACAGATACGGACGGCACTGGGATGGTGTTGGGACAGATGTGGACAGCACTGGGATGGTGTTGGGACAGAGGCAAACACAGGAGAAGCTAAGGGTGCTCACCGTTTTGGAAAGCTCACTACCAGACTCCATTATGCGGAGGCACAGGGGAATGATTTCTGTCGTCAGCAAGAAATTTATGACTTCCTGTTCATCTGTTTTGACTAGTGCCCCTACAGAAAGAAGTCAAAAATGCAAGAAGTTTAAAATTACTGACAACAAAAACACTGAAAACAGACTGCTCTTTACCAATGATTTCCAATTACATGCAGCAATTAAATTACAATTAGCAGTCATGCACACTCGTGCGTGTTTCTGCATTAAAGTTCAACGAGACAACCAGAACCAGGAGAAACATTAAAGATCAGGGTACCTATCACTCCTAAGCTAGTGAGCCTCAGGTATTCAAAGGGGCGGGTCTTGCTGACGGTGTGCAGGAAGGGGTACAGGAAGAGCGGGATGTGAGCGGCCAGAAACGCAGACCTGGAAGAAACAGAGTCAAAAACCAAGAACGCGTCAGACCTCTTCTCAGGCACCGCATCGCTGAAATTTCATTATAATGTAATGAAAATGTAATGTATTTACTTGGCAGACGCACTTATGTAGTGACATACAATAAGTGCATACCGAAGGTCATTGGAACTACAAAATACAGGTCCAATAAGTTACAATACTCATTATGAAACAGCTATTCATAGCCATGAACACATTAAGTCCAGTTCACACAGTACACATTAATCTCTGACCTAACCTATGCTAAGTCAAACTTGGGGGCATGACAAGCTACGACATCAAGATAATGATACAAAGTACAATAAGTGCTGGATAGATGTAGATGTAACACGAAAGTGGTGCAGGAGGTACATGTGTATCATGAAAGAGGGGGATGTAAGTGATAAAAATAATCCCAGATTGGGAGTGCCCCCGCAGAGTGGTGATAGTTAGTTAGTCCAGGTATAGTCTGAAGAGATGAGTCTTCATATCACGGTGGGAGATAGGCAATGACTGAGTGAGATGGGCAATGACTGAGTGAATTTCTAAAGCCAGCCTTTTCCCGATTAAACAGAAGATGGGGGAGAGAGGCACCTGGTCTCTGGGTGGGAGGCCACACACTGCAGCAGGGCCAGAGCGTTGCACACCCTGTTGGACTGGTGCGCCGTCAGGGTCGGCGGATTAATGGAGGGATATATGTTGACAATTTCCTGTTAAAAAAAACGACGGCTATATTAACATTCATACAATCAGTCTGCAATAATGATAGGACTCAGCAAGTTTAAAGAAGAAAACCTCTTTCTGATAAACCAGGCTCCAGTGAGTGCAAGTTAATGACAATTATTTACAATAAATTCTAACAATTATAACACAAACATTGACACGTTTGTAAGTTGGTAATTGGCGGTGTCTGGAACTGAAGCTCAATACTAAGGGATGAATATATTGCTACAGATGCACAGCAATCAGGACCAGTCCAGGTTTGAAGTTTATGAACGCCATACACTAATGGCTCTCAGACTCGGTCTAGAGGACCCCTGTGTATGCTGGTTTTCCTTCCACCACAATTGCAAACAGAGAATTCTAACGAGCTGCCAATTTCTTCATGACAATTTTCATGATTTTAGGGATTCTTTACCATCTGAGACCACACTGTATCAGAAAAAGCAATGCATGCCAGGAAGAAAGAATAAAAGCCTCATATTCACATTGTGCTTATTGTTCTATAGTCTATATTGCAAATGATTACATAAAAAGGTGAAGATTACAATAAAAAAATCAACCGATCAAAGCAAAGTCCAAATCGAATCGACAGGCCCCTAACTGGCTAAAGTGTGGACACGCGGCCAATAAAACTAGCCACTTGGTAGATAATTAAGAATTCAAAGCTAATGCTAATGACCCAGACCTGCATTGTCCTCAGGAAAAAATTACGAAAGAACTCAAACACGTTTTCAGCAACCTTAATTGAACAAGAGATCGGCTGTAAGAAAAACCAGCATACACAGCGGTCCCCAGTCACCTATAATGGCAGGAATGTACCTTGAAAGACCTGGAGCGAGGGTATTTCACAAAGAAAGATTACAGAGTTAGCCGGATAACTGCATTGAGTATAACCCAGAACCCCCCCCCCCCCACCCCCCAAAACTGGAACATGGACTGAAGTAAAAACAGTTGTTCCAGGTTTTACTTACCGCAGTTATCCAGCTAACTCAGTAATCCTGCTTCACGAAATAACCGCGGAACGGCTGTAACTGCTTTGCTTTAAGTGGGTCGTTTCCGTGCCCGCGGTCGCTGTCGGAACCCACCTGCAGGAGAGCGGCGATGGTGCCGCAGGAGTGCCACAGCATGGGCGCCAGGTCGGGCACGGACTCCCGCTTCTTACTGAGCTCCAGCAGGGCATTCTCCCGAGTCTCCGGGCTGGAGAGCTCGTTGATCCACTGATAGATCTTTTCCCTATCCACTTGCGCCAGTGCCGTGGTTACAGCCTGCAATACGCAACACACGCGATGAACAAACATTCTGACGTGGGTAATCCTGACGCAAGTCCCAAAAAGTCACTTCGTTGCTTATTTTTTTAAGGTATTCAGTTTAGAGAATGTAAATAACTAACATGAATTATGCTAACAACAACCTAAACTCTTTTTCAGCTTAATTTAAAATGTCAGCCACATATATTTAACTGGTAAACTTGATATTTAAAGAGTGATGTCATCTTTTATCAAGTTGAGTTCATTCCCTTAAGTGATTTACAGTCTCATGCATGGTCTTTTTAATGTCAACGAATCGACTTAAGATTTGGCCTTGCTTAACATGTGCAGTGCGTGCGCCGCATACAACAAATGTATGTTCATCTTAATTCCACTTAAGTCATAGGTAGGTAGGTCGTAGATGAAAACTGCACTGACAAAATATGCAACATGTTTTGCCTAAAAAAGGCCATAAGCAGGTGCGAATAAGGCTGGCTTATAGTAACTTCACCACTCTTCTTTTGGGTAAAGCCTAGAAACGCGCAACGAACTAAGGACGTAAGAGTCTCTGACGCTGTCACACATCATTGTTTACTCTGTACATACGTCTTTGCACGCACTGTAATAGCGGTTTACCCAGTCACAACAACCACATGTAATGTGAACATACGTCTGTTAGCTAGCCGATAATTAATATTTAAATGCTAAAATCCAGCAAGTTAACCACATCAATATACTCCGCCGGTTAAATTAATTGTTAAACTGTAACGTTAGGTAGCTCCACGTCGTTGGCATTGAAATAAAATAACACAGAAAAAATTATAAAAATACAATGCATTTATAGAGCAGTAGGAAACGGTACTTAATAAACTATCCATATGCATATTTTAGGGATTTAAGCCATCTCAATATTAGATAACCGAAGTAATGGAAGGAGCCGTATTCACAGTTTCGTTCATTTTGAGGCCTAGCTTGTTGTTAGCTAACTGGTTAGCTAGCTAGCAATTTATCAAGTGGCATTCGCTTCAGACAAATCAATAAAATTATCTTACTGCTCCTGTAGCCAGCATTCTCTGCAGCGCCTGGATATGGTCTCCCGGGGGCTGTTGAGTACCTATTTTAAATCGGTTTTACTAAAAAGTTTAATATGAAAAATACTCTCTGTCTCAAAAGCAGAGAGAGCAACTGCAGCCGAAGGCCGGAAACGCGACCTTTCAACCCTAACCCCGCGCAGTTTGGATCTGGGGCTTCACAGACCCACTAATGCTTTTTCTTAAATGGATGCATCAACTTAGGAACCCCTACAGAATATATGTACTCAATTTTACAGTCGATGAGCAAAAAGAACCGGTACAAGAGGACATAAATATGAGACAACCTACTGCGCAGCGCCTGCTAAAAACTGATGCCTGTGCGGCTAATATCTCGCGATAACATGCGTAATTTTTTGTGTTTTGGTGCCTCGTTCCCGCC
This sequence comes from Anguilla pacifica, assembly GCA_039654925.1. Taxonomy (NCBI): domain Eukaryota; kingdom Metazoa; phylum Chordata; class Actinopteri; order Anguilliformes; family Anguillidae; genus Anguilla; species Anguilla pacifica. The sequence goes on from CM077298.1 coordinate 6,862,293, forward strand.
ATCATCCAGTGCAGCGCTGCTCCGTCGCGCGCTACGCTGTCAACAGCAATAATAAGACGGACGCCGCGTGCCGGCAACTGGGACATCAGGATTTCTTTAGGAATAATAAGGAAGTTATTCCTATTTAAAAGTGGGATAAAACGGACTTAACTCGCAAGTGAGTAATTTTTATTTATTTAGTAGCGGGAGCCTTATATTCCCCTTGATGACAGACAGTCGCTCGCAATTATTTCTGGCCTTGGTGTCATAACGTTAGCTTGCTAGCTAGTGTAAGCTAATGCCGACTAATTAGCTAGCTGGCTAGTTAGCTTGGCTCAGAGCTAACACGCTGGGTGAAAGTGCGAGGAAGATGGTGATGACTAACGAGTTAAATCGCTGTGACGTTAAGTGGATAATTTGACAGAAACCAGTGTTGTCCTCTGTGTCGCACATATTGCCGTGATTCCGAGAAAGTGACGAGAAACTCATTGCTAGCTAACATTTTATAGCTAGCGTAACGTTAGCTTACTTGCTAACCGGTTCCCTCTGGAGCTGACGATACTCCGCCAGTCAGAGAGCAGCTAAGCTAACTGGCTAGTTCGCTAACTTCAGTGTGCTAATTATCTAGCTCAGCTCGCTAGTTAACGTTAGCAAGTCACCAAGTATTTTAAATGAATCGGATGTCCTCTAGTCGCGTCTGTTCCGTTAGCTGACTGTGTTTTTGCATTCCGTAACATTTAGCTTGAACTAGCTAGTCGTCGAGTATGGCCGGCTGCCGAGCAAGGTAGTTACCTTGCGCTAGCTGCCGTAAGACAGATCGCTTCTAGTGCATCAGCCGGTAGCCAGTTGGCTACGTTAACTAAGCTTAATTTATACATGTTGTTTCTGTTTCGATTCCTAGTGAGATATTGTGAAACCTAGTTAACTTGGCTGAAGTCGCTGTCCGAGTTAGTGGAGTATCTTAAATTTCGTTACCAAGTTTAAAGTTGATGTGCGATGCTACCCAGCTAACGTTAGCTCATTATTTGTTGTTGTTTTGGGGGGGGGGGTTGCTTGTTCATTCGGTTTACTTGCAAACCAGCTCGCTAGTTGCCTGCAGTTTGTCCCACAGTTACTGGTGCGGTGTTTATTAGCAAGCTATCAAAATAACTACTGCGCTATGCAAAATCAAGCTGATGGTGTGTCCAAGTGGTTTCTGTGTTGTGGTTTGGTTGATGGCGTTATTTTCTCAAATAACTCTCTTGGTTCGCTAATGATGGCTAATTCTGTACACGGACAATACGACCTATTGTTCAGTTCAGTATAAGCGCCTAAGCGTGTAGCTAGTTCGCCGAGTGGAGTTTTACGGGTAGTTCCTGACTCAGTACGGACATATGCACTTCTAACCCACCGGGGAACAGTTGACTATTTAGCAGGCAAGTTACCTAACTAGGTTGACATGCAGTATGCTTATGTAATTAATACAGTAACTTTCTGCTTTTTAGACGGGCTGTTTCTGAAATACATTGGGCCCTGTCGTCCGATTAAAGAGGTGTGGGAGTTTTAAAACGGTCACGTGTTTTCATTAGAATAATAATAACAAGAGCAACAACGTGACTGTACTTTGTTGACGAGGATGTAATCTTAATTTTTCCCTCCTTGTTCTTGTGTGGTCAGACTTTGTGTTCTGCACGCTGCAGTTTGTGGACTGGAACTGTCCTGTCGAGGAGAACGCTGTCAGTGCCCCCTTTCTGACGACCACTCATGTCCGCCTCGGTGCTGAAGCTCTCCACCAGCGGCGCCGTCCGCATTCGGATTTACAATTCCGAACTGGGGACGACCAGGTGGAAAGAAGGCGGCTTCGAGATCCACGAGAAGGACAGCAAAGTCAACCTGTGTCTGAAGTTCAGCAGCGGCGGAGCTCCTAAAGTCTTTCAGGTGCCCTGAGATTATTTGCATAGGTTCTCGTTTGATGCCTCTGCGCCGCCCTTGAAGTGCACGGTTACTTTGCATCACCATGTAGAGGGCAGCTTCTTCAACATGCTCTTGTTATGCTTGAGGACTGTACGCGCGTATGAAAATGCGTGAGTTTGGGGGGGTGCATCTGTAGGATTTGTGCCGGGGAATTTGCCAACTTATTTGTTCCTCTTTGTCCCCCAGCTAAACCAAAATGTGAAGAACGTGGTACTCGGTCCCATGCAGAGCCCGGTGAGAATAGTGGTGTCGCTGAAGGACTCCAGCGTGGTGACCTTTGATCGTGTGCCAGTCCATCTGGCCCAAAAAATGAAGGAGTACCTGGATAAGCTGAAACAAGGCAAACCAACAGGTATGGGCCATGCTGTAAAATGTTAAAATCCCTGAACCGTTTTTGGAAACGTTATTTTCCACTGAGGTGGAAATTGAGCAGTTAGGCCTTTTGTGAGCTTTCTTGGCCTGGCGGTGTGGGGTGAAGTTAATACGAGACTGTGTTTTATTATTCTAGTCCTGAAGACGACGCAAGGCGGCGTGAGTTTGGGGGGCGTGCTCGGGACCCGGCCAATAAAGAACGACTCCAGCCAGCTCTTGCCCTCCGTGGAGAGACAGGTGAACTTCTGTTAATGCTTTTCTCAGGTTACTGCATTGAGGCTTTTTTCCCCAAAGTGCATTGGTGCTTGCCCTGATGCAGCCAGTTAACCTGTTCTATGAGGTACATTAAAATATTAGTGATACTTAACTTGTTATTTTTTAATCTGGTTTTGATGAATTAAGTCATTAGGTGAAAGTTCATGAGGGTTTAAGAAAATGTCTGTTTCTCCTAGACGGTGTCGAGAAGAGCGAGTTTGGACAACCGAGAAGACTCCACCCCTCGCAAGCCCCTGGGTAGTCCCAGCAGAGTCGCCTCCACACCCCTCCGGAGCGGGCTGTCTGAGAACAGGTATGGGCATCGCCAACGCTCTGGGGGGTGTGTTCATACGGTCAGGTGTGCCTGTCCAGCGCTCTGGGGGGTGTGTTCATATTTGTGAATGGTAGTAAACTGTGAGCGTGCTCGTGTGAGGGGGAAACAGACATATTTGTGAATGGTAGTAAACTGTGAGCCCGCTCGTGTGAGGGGGAAACAGACATATTTGTGAATGGTAGTAAACTGTGAGCATGCTCTTGTGAGGGGGAAACAGACATATTTGTGAATGGTAGTAAACTGTGAGCCCGCTCGTGTGAGGGGGAAACAGACATATTTGTGAATGGTAGTAAACTGTGAGCGTGCTCGTGTGAGGGGGAAACAGACATATTTGTGAATGGTAGTAAACTGTGAGCCCGCTCGTGTGAGGGGGAAACAGACATATTTGTGAATGGTAGTAAACTGTGAGCCCGCTCGTGTGAGGGGGAAACAGACATATTTGTGAATGGTAGTAAACTGTGAGCATGCTCTTGTGAGGGGGAAACAGACATATTTGTGAATGGTAGTAAACTGTGAGCCCGCTCGTGTGAGGGGGAAACAGACATATTTGTGAATGGTAGTAAACTGTGAGCATGCTCGCGTGAGGGGGAAACAGACATATTTGTGAATGGTAGTAAACTGTGAGCACGCTTGTGGCTGATCCCCCTTTGGCATGTCCCACAGGAGTGAGAAAAGGAAGAGACTGATCGCCTCAGAGACTGATCTGAGCGAGGATTACCCCAAGGAGAACGACTCCTCCAGGTGAACCCCCCCCCCACCCCACCCTACCCATCACACCATCCTTCGGCTGGGTCTAAGACCTTGGAAAGAGACCGTTCCTCTGCTTTAGTTTGATTCCCTTTACACAGTGCTGTAATCCGTGCTTTTTAACAAAATGTCTTTTGAGATGCATGCCACTATGACTAAGGTCATGCTAGTAATTTTAATCCGGGTGCTTTAAGTACTGGATTTTTAATTAGCACTTTCATTGAGTACTTAAAAATACTCTACTGTTTTTGTGTGGCTGTGTCTTCTTTTCCACTTTAGAACCCGTCTGCTTCACTTAGATAAGGTTCTTTTGTGCTTTTCTGTCGTCTTATTTTGGGGGAGTATTTACTGTGTAGATGATTGTGTAGATACGTGGCTCCAGTTGTCAGCTGGTTGTGTTTCGTGCCGCAGAATATTTGTGTTAAGTGTTTGATTCCCGCTGCAGCAATAACAAGGCCACCTCCGACCCGTCCAGGAAGTTTCTGCTCAGCTTTAAGGAGAAGCTGAAGCAGTCTGAGGAGAACAGGAGCTCAGGTTCGTGCTGCTGATTTAGCCATTTAAAAAAAAAATCCCCATGGTGTGTAACTTTTACTCTGTATGGCATCCCAGCGATCCACTGACCGTGGCACTGGTTGTGTGTTAACACACCGCATGGTGTATAATATGGGGCTGTGTTCTGTGGTTAAGTGCCATTGATCATTGTGATGTGGTGCTGGGATCAAGCGAGGCTTGATGTAATACTTCCTGTGATCTTTCTTCTCCTGTCAATCAGGCCCTGCGCCACTCCAGCCTTCCTCCTTCTACAGCAGCCGATCAGGGACTAAAGACTACACACAGAGCCACTCCTTCCTGGACAGGTGGGTGCTGCGCACTGAGCCACTCCTACACACTGACCCACTCCTCCTACATACTGACCCACTCCTCCTACGCACTGAGCCGCTACTCCTACACACTGACCCACTCCTCCTACACACTGAGCCACTCCTCCTACGCACTGAGCAGTTAAACAAATAACTGAAACACTATTTCTCATCTGAATATTTTCTAAACAATAGGCTCCATTTCCTTTTCAGTGAAGCATTAGCCTACCTTTAACCTAACTCTGAGATTTGTATCTAAGTTTCTATACAAATTCCTTGCTATTGCAGTATGAACATAAAACGTTGGTCACTTGATCTGTACTGGCGCAAATTACCCTCAATTTATTTGATCTCCTTTTTTGAATATTCAAGGCCAACCACTACAAGCCAGTCACCATCGTCGAAAAGGAGCCTGCTGTTTCCGGGTCACTCTACGCCCTTTAAGAAAGTGCGGTCCAGTTTGGACTACAGCGGGTGGAACAAGCCCAGGCCGTCCTCTCTGACCCCCGCACAGCCTCCACTGCAGGGGTAAGAGGGAGAGAGCTCCGGGCTCTGCCTGTGGGACTTCATTTTATTAATGATGAGTGATTGTGTGGTTATCTAGGCTTTGAGGTGCTTGTGTTTTATTAATACGTGATTGTGTGGTTATCTTGGCTTTTATGGTTATCTTGGCTGATGAGCACAGTGTTTCTGCTGCAGATTCTCCAACTTGGGAAACACGTGCTACATGAATGCCATCCTCCAATCCCTCTTCAGCCTGCAGTCCTTCTCCAACGACCTGCTCAAGCAGGGCATCCCCTGGAAGAAGGTTCCGGCAAATGCCCTGCTCAGGTACCACGGCCTAACCACTATTTCCTGATGAGTTTAGTACTTATTTCCTGTTCTTAGCACCTGCTTCCTGAGCCTGGCTGAGGGATCGTCTCTGCACCTATGCGTTCTGTAGGCCGCTCCCCCAACCTTTCTGCACATGTGCATCCTGTAAGCCTCACCCCCAACCTTTCTGCACATGTGCATCCTGTAAGCCTCACCCCCAAAATTTATGCACATGTGCATCCTGTAAGCCTCACCCCCAACCTTTCTGCACATGTGCATCCTGTAAGCCTCACCCCCAACCTTTCTGCACATGTGTGTCCTGTAAGCCCCACCCCCAACCTTTCTGGGTATATACGTCCTATAAGCCCCTCCCCCAAACTTTCTGCACATGTGCGTCCTGTAAGCCCCTCCCCCAAACTTTCCACACATGTGCGTCCTGTAAGCCCCTCCCCCAACCTTTCCACACATGTGCGTCCTGTAAGCCCCTCCCCCAACCTTTCTGCACACGTGTGTCCTGTAAGCCCCTCCCCCTCATCCCCCTCCTTGCTCTGTCTGCAGGCGATTTGCCCACCTGCTGGCCAAGAAGGACACGTGCAGCCCCGAGATGAAGAAGGACCTGCTGAGGAGGGTGAAGAGCGCCATCTCCTCCACGGCCGAGCGCTTCTCCGGGTACATGCAGAACGTACGTCCCCGCCTTCCCGCTCCCCGCTTCCTGCTTCCTGTCCCGCGCGCACGCACTTCCGCAGTCTGCTCGTTGCTCCGCTCAGCCCTGAACTCGCAGATTCCTCTCTGTCAGCTGAACAGTGAGTGAATAGGCTCTCTAAGCAGGATCTCTCAGGAGCACCCAACCCTGTTCCAGGAGATCGGCTTTCCTGTAGGTTTTCACTCCAGCCCTAACAAAGCACACCCCATTCAGCAGTGAGAGTTCTTATTGTGCTGCTAATTTCCAGAGTCACGTGTGTCGAATTAGGGTTAAAATGAAAACCCACAGGATGGTAGGCCTCCAGGAGCAGGGTTGGGCAGCCCTGGTCTGATTGGCTGGTTTAGTTTGGGCACCTGCTGTAAAGATGGGTTGAGTTGCAGGATGCTGTGATCTGATGGGCTGGTTTAGTTTGGGTACCTGCCGTAAAGATGGGTCGCGTAGCAGGAAGCTGTGATCTGATTGGCTGGTTTAGTTTGGGTACCTGCCGTAGAGATGGGTCGCGTTGCAGGATGCTGTGATCTGATTGGCTGGTTTAGTTTGGGTACCTGCCGTAAAGATGGGTCGCGTAGCAGGAAGCTGTGATCTGATTGGCTGGTTTAGTTTGGGTACCTGCCGTAAATATGGGTTGCATTGCAGGATGCTGTGATCTGATTGGCTCGTTTAGTTTGGGTACCTGCCGTAGAGATGGGTCGTGTTGCAGGATGCTGTGATCTGATTGGCTTGTTTAGTTTGGGTACCTGCTGTAACGATGGGTCGCGTTGCAGGATGCTGTGATCTGATTGGCTAGTTTAGTTTGGGTACCTGCCGTAGAGATGGGTCGCGTTGCAGGATGCTGTGATCTGATTGGCTGGTTTAGTTTGGGTACCTGCCGTAGAGATGGGTCGCGTTGCAGGATGCTGTGATCTGATTGGCTGGTTTAGTTTGGGTACCTGCCGTAAAGATGGGTCGCGTTGCAGGACGCCCACGAGTTCCTCAGCCAGTGCCTGGACCAGCTGAAGGAGGACGTGGAGAAGGTGAACAAGTGCTGGAAGAGCGAGTCGTGGGAGGAGCCCCAGGGCTCGCGGTCGGGGGAGGAGCCCGACCCCTCCCGAATTTACACCTGCCCCGTGGCGGCCAACATGGAGCTGGAGGTGCAGCACACCATCAGCTGCAAAGAGTGAGTTTCGGCCGGATGCCCCGCCCCTCCCCGCCCTGCCCGGCCTAGCCCCTACGTCCACACCTCGCCCTGCCCCTCTGCCTACACCCCACCCCACCCCACTCCACCCACACTCTGCCCTGCCCCGCCCCTCCTCCTACCCCTCTGCCCACACCCTGCCTCAGCCCTCCGCCCACTCCCTGCCTCGCCTCCTTCATCGCGGTCAATCGGTTTGATCGTCTCCCTCACAGTTGCGGAGAGGTGGTCACCAAGCGCGAGCAGTTCAACGACCTCTCCATCGACCTGCCCCGGAGGAAGAAGACCCGCCCCCTGCGCTCCATACAGGACTCCCTGGATCTCTTCTTCAGGGTAGGACTGGGGGCCCGTGGGTAATGTAGTTAAATGCGCAGAATGCGACGCGCTTGAGGCTGCGCCGCGTCTAGACTGCATGGCGGTGACGAAGCCCTGTGGATTTTACAGATGGAGGAGATCGAGTATTCCTGCGAGAAGTGCAACGGGAAGTCGGCGACTGTGACGCATAAGTTCAGTAAACTCCCCAGGTGAACAAAAATTTGTTTTATATTGTTATGTGCTTTGCTTGGGCAGACGTAGCCTATTTGCTGTGTCACGGCTGCATTTAAATTCATTTCAGAGTATGCTAAACTAGCACACCCACGTTTGCTTGCGTACGGCAGCTGGTTTGGTTGCATTGCAGGAAATGGTCCGGAGGATCTGATGGGCTGACTGAGCTCCTGGGCGTGTCTCTCTCTTCCCTCCTGCTGCAGAGTGCTGATTCTCCATTTGAAGCGGTACAGTTACAACGCCCAGCTGTCCCTCAACAGTAAGCTGGGGCAGCAGGTGCTCATACCCAAATACCTGACCCTGCTGTTCCACTGCACCGACTCCACGCGGCCCCCGCTCGGGCTGGGCTGGAGCCCGCACGCCGCCACGTAGGTACCCCCGGAGCGGAGCCGCACACCCCCCCCCCCCCCCCCCCCCCTTTGCCCCACGCGCCGCTAAACCCCGCCGCCCTGTCTCCCTCTCTCCTCCCAGGCCCCGCACGCTCAAGACCTCGCAGTCTCTCAACTCCTCGGCGCCGCCCTCACGGTTAGTGCCGCCGAACGCCCAAAGCTGCTTCGGCCCCACCGTCTGCCGCATAGCCCCACGGTCCGCTGACGCTCTGCCTGTGTGTGTGTGTGTGTGTGTGCGTGTGTGTGTGTGTGTGTGTGTGTGTGTCTGTGTGTGTGTCTGTGTGTCTGTGTGTGTGTGTCTGTGTGTGTGTCTGTGTGTGTGTGTGTGTGTGTGTGTGCGCGTGTGTGTGTGTGTGTGTGTGTGTGACTACGCAGGAAAGGGCCTCTGAAAGCGGGGAGCCCTGGTGCTGTTCTGCCGGACTCGGACAGCGAGGAGGAGCCCAGCAGGACCCGCAAGCGCCGGCTCAGCGACTGCCTGACGGAGGACGAGAGGGGGGAGAAGGTGCGCCGCTCCCCCTGCAGAGAGAGAGAGAGAGAGAGAGAGAGAGAGAGAGAGAGAGAGAGAGAGAGAGAGAGAGAGCCGTCTTACTGATACAGAGGTTCAGCAGCCACACAGAGAGAGAGGGGGGGAGAGAGAGAGAGAGAGAGAGAGAGAGAGAGAGAGCCCTCTTACTGATACAGAGGTTCAGCAGCCACACCGAGAGAGAGGGGGGGAGAGAGAGAGAGAGAGAGAGCCGTCTTACTGATACAGAGGTTCAGCAGCCACACAGAGAGAGAGAGAGAGAGAGAGAGAGAGAGAGAGAGAGAGAGAGAGAGAGAGAGAGAGAGAGAGAGAGAGCCCTCTTACTGATACAGACTTTCACCTTTCACTTTTGGAATTTTTCTGTTTTTAAACGCACTGAAACAACTGGTGCGGTTTGAGTTTGTAAAGGGTATAATCCAGTGGAAATTATAGTTTTCCCACTTGCATAAGTTTATCTTGGTAAGAACCCCTGGGTAGGAGCGTGGGCAGCCCCTCATCGGAGTTGGCGTATGCGCAGGCTGACCTCTGACCCCTGACCCCCCCCCCCCCCAGGTGCAGCGGAGCCTGCCGGCCGAGCAGCCCGAGGACAACGTCATCAACGATGACGAGATGCTGGCGGCCGTCCTGGAGATGAGCCAGCAGGAGGCGGCGCTGTCGGGGGTCCCGGACGACGAGCCCACCAGCAGCCCCGACACCGGGTTCGGGGACGCCGACACGCAGGACCTCAGCCACCACACGGACCTGCTGGAGACGGACAAGCCCCCCACGGGTACCCACTACCCCCCTCCGCCAAACGCACATTACACACACCAGGGCCCTGTTTCACAAAGCAGGATTACTGAGTTAGCAGGATAACTGCGCTGAGTAAAACCCGGAACCCTTCCAAATCTGGAACATGGACTGAAGCTGCTCCAGGTTTTACTCAGCACAGTTATCTGGCTAACTCAGTAAACCTGTTCTGTGAGACACCCCCCCCCCCAGGTCTGTGCGGTGCTAATGCCCAGCGGCTGTGTGTGTGTGCAGAGGCGCTGGACTCTCTGGACCTGACCAAGGACCTGGATGAGAACAAGGAGAACCAGACTCCCGAGGGGGTGCAGGGGGAGCTGGACTGGATGCAGCAGTACAGCCTGGACCAGGAGCGGGAGGAGCAGGAGCTGCAGCAGGCCCTGGCCCAGAGCCTGCAGGAGCAGGTAGAGAGCCCCGCCCACTGGCGAAACTCCGCCCACCGCTGGCCGCTGCTTACACACCTCCGCACAGCCAGGCTGGGGTTCTGTGTGTGTGTGTGTGTGTGTGTGTGTGTGTGTGTGTGTGTGTTCTGACGCTCTGTGTCTGTGTGTGTGTGTTCTGCAGGAAGCCAGGGAAATGAAAGAGGATGACGACCTCAAAAGGGCTACAGAGCTCAGCTTGCAAGGTACTGTACAGACTCGGGCAGCGAGTCTTTTTACTTGGCTCCCCTCAGTTCTCTTTTGAGATACAGGGGATACAAACCGTAGGCTGGAATGACACAGTGAAACAATCGCGTGTGTACGTGTGTGTGTGTGGGCGCGCGTGTGTGCGTGGGCGCTTATGCGTGTGTGTGCTTGTGCTTGACCTCTTTAGAGTTCACAAACTCCTTGCCGGAGCTGCCGTGCTCAGACGAGGACTCTGGGAACGAGGACGTGCTGGACATGGACTACAGCGAGTCTGAGGCCGAGGACCTGAGGAGAAACGCAGAGGTCAGCTCTTCCCTCGCGTCTCGAACCCGCACTCTCACGCGCTTCACTAGCCTGACTCCTGCAGGTTCTCACACGCTTCACTAGCCTGATTCCTGCAGGTTCTCACACGCTTCACTAGCCTGATTCCTGCTGGTTCTCACTCGCTTCACTAGCCTGATTCCTGCTGGTTCTCACACGCTTCACTAGCCTGATTCCTGCAGGTTCTCACACGCTTCACTAGCCTGATTCCTGCAGGTTCTCACTTGCTTCACTAGCCTGATTCCTGCTGGTTCTCACACGCTTCACTAGCCTGATTCCTGCTGGTTCTCACTCGCTTCACTAGCCTGATTCCTGCAGGTTCTCACTTGCTTCACTAGCCTGATTCCTGCTGGTTCTCACTCGCTTCACTAGCCTGATTCCTGCAGGTTCTCACACGCTTCACTAGCCTGATTCCTGCTGGTTCTCACACGCTTCACTAGCCTGATTCCTGCTGGTTCTCACTCGCTTCACTAGCCTGATTCCTGCAGGTTCTCACTTGCTTCACTAGCCTGATTCCTGCTGGTTCTCACTCGCTTCACTAGCCTGATTCCTGCTGGTTCTCACTCGCTTCACTAGCCTGATTCCTGCTGGTTCTCACAGGCTTCACTAGCCTGATTCCTGCAGGTTCTCACAGGTTTCACTAGCCTGATTCCTGCTGGTTCTCACTCGCTTCACTAGCCTGGTTCCTGCAGGTTCTCACTCGCTTCACTAGCCTGATTCCTGCTGGTTCTCACTTGCTTCACTAGCCTGATTCCTGCTGGTTCTCACTCGCTTCACTAGCCTGATTCCTGCAGGGTTTTTCCTGGCTCAGACAGGGGCTCGGGTGTGAAATATGAAATGAAATGTTTCAGCGGGAGCGCCAACCGTGAACCGAGTGTGACCGCGTTCCCTCCGTGTTTCTCCCCAGAGCGGCGAGCTCGCCAACTCCTTCCGCCTCATCAGCGTGGTCAGCCACATCGGCAGCAGCTCGTCATCCGGTAAGACCCGCCTTTTCCCTCACCGGCTGCGCTTGCTGAAACGTACCGGCTGTAGTGACTGTCAAAGTGTCACTCCTCCAGTGGCTGTCAAAGTGTCACTCCTCCAGTGGCTGTAAAAGTGTCACTCCTCCAGTGGCTGTCAAAGTGTCACTCCTCCAGTGGCTGTCAAAGTGTCACTCCTCCAGTGACTGTTAAAGTGTCACTCTTCCAGTGGCTGTAAAAGTGTCACTCCTCCAGTGGCTGTAAAAGTGTCACTCCTCCAGTGACTGTTAAAGTGTCACTCCTCCAGTGGCTGTAAAAGTGTCACTCTTCCAGTGGCTGTAAAAGTGTCACTCTTCCAGTGGCTGTAAAAGTGTCACTCTTCCAGTGGCTGTAAACATGTACCTTGCAGTTGAACCTTTATGGTTAATTAGCTGGGCTTGGCTCGTAACCCAAAGGGGTGCAGGCTCTGTTCCCACACACGGTACCATTGAGCGAGGTGCGCAGTAGCTTCGGTACACGTTCAGCTGTTCACAGAGGGTATACATACACTGTAACCTGTGCAGGGAATCCTGCGTAAGGGCTGTACCCAGGAAGTGAACGCAGGACAGAGGGTATACATACACTGTAACCTGTGCAGGGAACCCTGCGTAAGGGCTGTACCCAGGAGGTGAACGCAGGACAGAGGGTATATATACACTGTAACCTGTGCAGGGAACCCTGCGTAAGGGCTGTACCCAGGAGGTGAACGCAGGACAGAGGGTATATATACACTGTAACCTGTGCAGGGAACCCTGCGTAAGGGCTGTACCCAGGAAGTGAACGCAGGACAGAGGGTATATATACACTGTAACCTGTGCAGGGAACCCTGCGTAAGGGCTGTACCCAGGAAGTGAACGCAGGACAGAGGGTATATATACACTGTAACCTGTGCAGGGAACCCTGCGTAAGGGCTGTACCCAGGAAGTGAACGCAGGACAGAGGGTATATATACACTGTAACCTGTGCAGGGAACCCTGCGTAAGGGCTGTACCCAGGAAGTGAACGCAGGACAGAGGGTATATATACACTGTAACCTGTGCAGGGAACCCTGCGTCAGGGCTGTACCCAGGAAGTGAACGCAGGAGTGACTGTCTTCCACAGGTCATTATATCAGTGATGTCTATGACATGAAGAAGCAGTCCTGGCTGACCTACAACGACCTCGACGTGTCGCGCACTCAAGAATGCACCGTTCAGAGGGAGAGGGATCGGAGTGGATACATATTCTTCTACATGCACAAGTGAGCCTGTCTCCAAGGCTGCGTGTGTGTGTGTGTGTGTGTGTGTGTGTGTGTGTGTGTGTGAGTGTGAGAATGACAGGTTTCTGGTGTGTGTGTGTGTGTGTGTGTGTGTGAGTGAATGACAGGTTTCTGGTTGTGTGTGTGTGTGTGTGTGTGTGTGTGAATGACAGGTTTCTGGTGTGTGTGTGTGTGTGTGTGTGTGTGTGTGTGTGTGAATGACAGGTTTCTGGTGTGTGTGTGTGTGTGTGTGTGTGAATGACAGGTTTCTGGTGTGTGTGTGTGAATGACAGGTTTCTGGTGTGTGTGTGTGTGTGTGTGTGTGTGAATGACAGGTTTCTGGTGTGTGTGTGTCAGTGTTTCCTGTGGCATTGATCTCTTGGTGTGGTGGTGGGTGTCTGAAAGGGGGGGGGCGGGGGTGTAGCAAAGGCAAAAAAGTTTAAGACTATGAAAACATAACCTCTTGAGACTTTTTTTATATCTAAATCTAACTTTTAGCTCTGACGAGCTCTTGATACAAGGAATAGCAGTTTGCAAGAGCTAAAAAGTAGTTTTAGATGTACTTTAAAACCATAAAAGGTTTGTTAACCCTCGTATTGTTTGTAAATATTGAAGCAAAATAGGCCTGTTTTTGAATTATGGTGGGGTGAGAACAATTAAAAGAGCACATTGTCCATCTAGAAGTTCTGTCTTCAAGAATAGAGGACTATATAACCAAAATTGATACTCAAGAAAAGTTACATATTGCACTTTAAAAGGGACACTCTTCTGCTAAATTAACTCAATTACCATGACAAAATAGTACTTAGTTAGAATGTTTTATCTTTTTATTTAACAATATAATTTGAGCTGGGTCCACATTCAAAGCCCTCTCTCTCTCTCTCACTCAATGACAGAGTTTACATGCATTGTCCATGCAAAAAAAAGGAAAAAGTGAGAAAAATGGCTTTAAAAATTCTGTTCTGTTACATTCTAATTCTACTGAGAAGCATGATACAAAAATTTCCTAACTAACTTAGACGCTTGATTAATGTATTTTTTATTAGCTAGTTTTATCTGTATTCATTTCTGGACACTGCAGCAGCTTGTGAGACTGCTCCTCTCGTTATAATCATAATCGTCATTAGAATGCAGCCCTCTTTGTCAGCTGTAGCAACTGTAGCCTAACTCTCAGTTTTGCTAGCTCACTACATTCACAAAACCTTAAAAATAAACACTTTCCCTTTCGTTTTCATGGGAAAAGATCACCATGTTGTAGTATGGAAATGGAAGTAGTTGAATCACTCAAACATTTTAAATGCCCTTTTTTTAAAAAAAATTCGCGCTGTTTTGGCGATTTGCCAACATTTTGCGGCCGTTATAACAGTAGCTCTAGATTTAAAAAAAAAAAAAAAAAAGGTAGGCACTTACGTAGCTCAACTGAAACAGGTTCGGCTTCCGCTCAAACAAACACTGTTTATTTTCAGATAACGTTACATATTTATCACATTTATTTTTTTACTTGTCCGATCAGACAACTGCATGAGGCATTCCACTTGCCCGAACGGAGTTAGAATCCGCCAGCTGTCATCACCGAATTATAGTTAACGCCAGTGCTTCAGATGTCGGGACTTGTATATGAGTACCGACTCTTCTTTTGATTACCAACATTAATTTATTTTAAACAGTATGTATTTTGAGGAGTAGGTACCGGCACGTATTTTGGTCCAATTAAAACACTGGTTAACACTATGGTATTTTTGTAATATTTGAAGCGTCGCTACCTACCTTTTCCTTGTCTTTCGGTGGCTGAAGAAAAAAAAAGTGACGCTTTGACAGACCGTGCGACCTTCGTCCGACCACCTCAGAAAGGAGCAAGCAGGGAGCGGGCGGCCTAGGCTCTTTTTGAAAATAAATATGTGGAGGCGACAGTATGGATTTGAAAGCGCATTTAGGCAGAAATATTTACAAAGTTTAACATTTTTAATTTATGAATTTAATATATAGGCTATATATATATATATATATATATATATATATATATATATATATATATATATATATATATATATTTTTATTATGGTGTGGCGGCAAGGATTTTGCCATGGCGCCACGCCACGGCAAAACCTTACCAGCGGAAACGTTGGTGTGTGTGTGTGTGTGTGAATGACAGGTTTCTGGTGTGTGTGTGTGTGTGTGAATGACAGGTTTCTGGTGTGTGTGTGTGTGTGTGTGTGTGTGTGTGTGTGTGAATGACAGGTTTCTGGTGTGTGTGTGTGAATGACAGGTTTCTGGTGTGTGTGTGTGTGTGTGTGTGTGTGTGTGTGTGTGTGAATGACAGGTTTCTGGTGTGTGTGTGTGTGTGTGTGTGTGTGTGTGTGTGTGTGTGTGTGTGTGTGTGTGTGTGTGAATGACAGGTTTCTGGTGTGTGTGTGTGTGTGAATGACAGGTTTCTGGTGTGTGTGTGTGAATGACAGGTTTCTGGTGTGTGTGTGTGTGTGTGTGTGAATGACAGGTTTCTGGTGTGTGTGTGTGTGTGTGTGTGTGTGTGTGTGTGTGTGTGAATGACAGGTTTCTGGTGTGGGTGTGTGTGTGAATGACAGGTTTCTGGTGTGTGTGTGTGTGAATGACAGGTTTCTGGTGTGTGTGTGTGTGTGTGTGAATGACAGGTTTCTGGTGTGTGTGTGTGTGTGTGTGTGTGTGTGAATGACAGGTTTCTGGTGTGTGTGTGTGTGTGTGTGTGAATGAATGACAGGTTTCTGGTGTGCATGGTGTGTATGGATGACTGGTTTCTGCATTTGTGGTCTGCAGGGACGTGTTTGAGGAGCTGTCGGAATTGGAGAGGACGGGCGGGTCTGGGGAGGCAGGTCGGACCGTGCTGCAGCCTCTCTGAGATCCCACCCCCCACCCCCCCGCGAGCCCTACAAACCGTTTCACGCCCGAAAGCCATGGGGAGAGTTCCAGGGTTAAAAGTGAAATCTGTCTCATTTTCCAGTACTACTGATCACCGTCCACCATCCCCCCTCCACCCCCTTCACTTCAAGCACTTTGTCCTAACACATGAGCTACTACCCCTGCCGGCAGTCCTGCGGCAGGCCGACCTTTGACCCCGCTCACCCCCCTGTCCCAGAAACCCTCTGTGAAACGAAATACGCGAGCGGAACTGAAAGCTTTTAACAGTTCGCGCGGTGTATTGTTTTAAGCTGGTGTGTTACATTCAACTGGAATTAAATTAGCCATGTACTTTTCAATCTTACATTTTTTTCCCCTTCTGTTTGTTAAATAAAACTTTGATACGATGTTTCTCCGCATTGCAATGGAACTAAGAGATCGAGACCGCGGCTTCTCGACGTGAGAAATACTCTGTTCTCCTGAGCTCGTTTCTTTACACTTTTTAATCGGTCATATCCTATTTGACGAAATGCGTATTCTTGTACCTTGGACGAGCGTACGTAACGGGTGGGAGTAAGGTGACATTCGGGTTCTCGCTCTTCGATATGCAGCCTCATGAACGTGGTGCAATATTTTTGTTTTGTGGTGGTTACATGCCCGTGGGCTTTTACCTGTTTTAATTTTGTCCAGTAGAGCTTGGTATGAATGGTTTGCGTTTTCATTTTGGAGCTGTTATAGGACTGAAGTTTGAATGTTTTTTTCCCACTTTCCTCATTTAAATGTTTTATTCACGTTGCATACGCCACCTCTAACGAACCGGCTGTTGGTGGGCTGGCTTCTCTCGTGAGGCCATTTCGTAACTCCCTGCGTTTGATTTTCACTGGAAGTGCCTCGCGCCTCTCAGTCTGAACCGCGTACACTACTAGCGATTTCCTTTTTTCTTTTTTCTACTGAGCTTTACTTTTGTGAAAGTGACACAACCAAATTTCGGTTTGAATGTATTATTGAAAACTCAGAATATAACTTAGAAACCTCTTATGAAAACATTAAGCTGTCCTGAATCGGGCTTTGCTGAAAAGGCCTATAAGATTTAACTATTTATTTTTAAAAAATGATTTCCGTGTTTGCAATGCAATCTGTCAGATTATTCTTTCCACACAACATGGCCAGTATTCATATCTTGGGAAGTTTTATTAGCTGTTCTTACATTCTAAAACGCTGTCCTTGGACTGTTCAGATCCCCCTGCTTGCATTGAGCTGAGAGATGGAAACGCTACTGGTGAAGTATGTGTTTGATATGTAAAGTTTTCGGTGGTGTTGAAAGCTAAGCTTACATTACCTTCTAGGCACCCAGTATTTTACTCCTAAAACGCATTTTAAAATAAAAATAACCTGGGGAAAAATTGTCTGTCTTTCCTTTCAGTTTCACGTAAAACAATCGCATACATGTTTGACATTTCTGTTTTGTCGTCGTAACAGTGCAAATTGAATATGATGGCATGTTTCGTAGCGGTCATGTAAGACTGCCATTTTTCACGTGGCCCTTTGAAATGTGTATGCATGACTCAATTCCAGCTAAAACTGTGAGCTAACTGTTTCAGTTCTCAACCTCCGTCGTGGGGACCACCACAGAATTTTAACAAGCTGTTAAATTTTCATATTTTGAGGGATTATTTACCGTCTTCAGCCACATTATGTCCGAAATAGCTATGTATACCGTGGAGAATAAAAGTCCCATGTACATATTGTGCTATATTGCAAACAATTACACAAAGAGGTAAAAAAATTGAACTGATCAGATTAAAGACTGGGATGAGATAATAGGCTCCAAATTAGGCTACTGAACACCTGTTTAAGTTCTTCATTTTTTCTTTAAATTTAACACGATGCAGGCTCGGCACGCTCGTTATTTGCTTTGTTCGAGTTTTTAGTTCAATGGTTAGTTTTAGTGACGTTGACATGATGTCACGCTTTCACCAAATATGAGCCTGAAGATTCTTTGATCGATCAGTCGAATTATTTTCTTCTCTTTATGAAATCGTTTGTGATATGGCATAATGTGATTACGGGACTTGTATTATTCATGACACATATGGCTATTTCTGACATAATGTGTCTTAAAAGGGTAACTAATCCATATAACCGTGAAAAGCGTAATTAAGGGAAATTAACGACTTGTTAAAATTCTGGGATTGCACAAGAACCATCGTACACAGCAATACCCCAGGACCGAGTTTGAGAACTGCTACATTACTTGCATCGCGATCCACTTGTGGATGTTGAGGATTTTTTGTGGGTCGCCAAGTAATTTAGTTGTATTAGAACACATTGAATGCTGTAAAATAACAATCGTACTGGTGATGTATGCTGCATCGTTAAGTTCTGTTCGTGAGAAGGGGCGACCTGGGGTGTGATTTAGAGTGGATGTGGTCTCTAACATACCAACAAGAAAGGTAAAGGTGTTACTTTGGGTTTCTATCTACAGTTTGTACAGGAAAGGGATAACCCGCGAAGTGCTGCAGATCAGTTCATTTTCGATGAAGCCTGTGATTTTAAAGTAAAGCAGGCGAAGAAATGACTTCCCTGGGAATAAAATACATGTACTGACTAAACGAGATATGCCATTTAAATTCAGTTTTAAATACAAGAAATCCGTTTAAATATTAGGAATTAAAATTATTGCAAATGCAAGCTATGCAATTCAGATTAAATTTCTGCTGGCACTAATTTATCCCCATGCTATGGGAAATCAGTGGTTTAAAATGCAATCTAAACTGCAAGGAGTCATTTTCCCTGTAGATGGCAGTGCCTGCAAAGTAGGTCTCACGCGCAGCTTTATTTGATGGTGTCGGAATTCAACGTGACCCCGTGACGTTTAACGTGAAAGTAGCCAATCCCCATAAACGTTTTCTGTATCTTGTGAAAGCTACGGTCATAGAGGAGCATATATTGGCTACAGTGAACACGCAACTGCATGTCCAGAATGTCATTGCATTTCAGTCAAAGGTAGGTCTTGATACATTCGGAGGCGTACAGCATTACTTTATCAACAGTCAGGTGTTAGATTACTGAAACGCCAGGGAGCTAACGTTGGCTTTCTTGCAGCGTGACTGAAAAAAAGTTAAAAGCAGACTGACATTATTCGCGATCAACTTGGTTTTCTAGTATGTAAAGTAATACAGACTTGCAGTTGCCTGTGCGAACACGGACCCATGTCTATAGTTCACAATTGCATAAGCCTTCCATAACCATGTCGTAAAAGTCGACTGTTCGTGAAAGCATACGACCTTGGTTACCACCAGACCTGACCTGAAAAACATTTCATCCAATTTTACTATTAATGCATTTACCACATTTATTGGCGATTCTGAGTACGAGTGTGCCAGCATCACAAATTAATTGGTAAGCTAGCGATGTGCTTACTTAGGAGGAAGCTGGGTTCGTGTCAGACTTACCTCATACATATACAACTATGTACAGTGTGGGTAAACCTGTTTGGCATGCTCGGACGGGACAGGACATCTTATTTTACGTGGAACAGACACGTGGGCTTTAGTCTTGTTTCGATCAAAGTACTTAAAATATTGGTTGACGAAAGCAAAATACATCCTTGAACGTCCAACAATGGTTTTATTGAAACTACTGTAGTTGTGAACATGCGTTCTTGCTTTCTCTTCTAGAGTTACTGGGGTCTCAAATTTCTTCCTCAGCATACCAGAATGACCGAAAGGTTCAGATCACTAAATGAGCATATTATGACCGTCACTGCTACCTAGTGAATCTGTGCATCTTCTGATTCTGTACTTTTAGCTGTTATGGGTGCGACAGTAGCCGAGGTTCTGCAGCGTATTTCATATATGCTGTCCATCACCTTATCAATTGAGCCATTATTTGAGCTTGACTGTGCAGATAAGTTTGCTCCTAGAGGGTCCCCACTGCGCAAAGGGGGCTGGAAGCACATCAATGAAAGCATTTACAGTGTTGGGGAAAAATATACGACTAAAGAAGTACTTGGGATCTGGTGTCTCAGGACAGAGCTGTGGTAATTTGAAATTATTATGGTCTGATGAGACCAGTGTATGTTTTTTGTATTTCAGTGTCAGAAGACCCAATCTGAGTATGGTAATGGCAGTGTGTAGACTGATGTAGCCTATATGTTGATCAGTGCCAATAGATTCAATAAGAGATAAGAATGTTGATCCGTGAGAATCATTTATTCATATGAATATTAACAGCCCCTACTATTACTACCTTACCTGAATTAACAACTAAGTCAGCAAACTCTATTTAAAAACTACTGTATGGCCCAGGTGGCCTGTACACAACGACTAGGATAAATGGATGGACTGCTTTCTTTGTCAGGATGTGCAAAGCTAGGAGCAACCATGAATTAAATTTGAAGTTAGATTTCAAGGTAGCACAGAGTTTAGTATTGTATATAGCAGCAACTCCACTGCCAGGACCTGTCAGATGAGGAGTGTGAGTATTACTGTTTATTTGTTCTACTTTGGATACCTCATAAAGTCTCACACTTGGACCTCTGTGTTGGCTCAGTCTTAATTTGAGGTAGGATTAGTTCAACTTCCGAATGACAGAATTACTGCAGGAAGATGATTTTGCTGTCTTGTGTTATCATTCAGTGGGTTTACATGATGTTTGAAAAAGTCGATTTATTGTATTAGTCCGGCTAAAACTGTGTGAGGTTTCATATTCTGGTCTGAGAAACTGATACCGACAGTGATACTGCTGTTTGTCTCAGCTGCAGGTATGGGGGTGCTAAGAGTACAGCCTGTAGCACGGGTGTCCTGGCAGGCCGTGGTTGGCTGGCTTTTGGGGTGTTCTTGGCACGTGTTTCATTTACGTCACTGATTGGCTGAGTAATCCACACACCTTGTTGTCAAATTTTTATTTGGCAGCTGACTGAGAGGAAAATGCGAAAACCCTGCAGACACTGTGGCCCCCTCGGGATTCAGTTTGACACCCCTGGCCTATGGCCTGAGTGTCCGTCAGTGAGCCTGTCCTGAGTTCACAGGACAGCCCCAACTTTATGAGCGTTTCGCTGCTGCCTGGGCGGTCAAAAAGCCGGCCTGCTCCGCAGCCTGGAGCTACGGAAAGCAGTGAGGTCCAATCAGCACGAATTGTCGTTGCTCCAAGTGTAATATTTCACGGCAGTATCAACAATCAAATGTTTTATCTCTAACCCGCACTGATTAAATGTCTGTGACCTGTGTACAGTTCGCTGTTTTTGTATGACATTTTTATGACCTGTGTGACTTTTCTGTCAAAAAGACTTTAGGCAACAACCTGTGATGATAAATTCAAATCATTGTGCATGCGGATCACATTAGGAAAAGATTATTTCCTATATCTCAAAAGGATATTCTCTCTCCTTCAGGCTAAAGTCAGTCTGCAGATTGCGAATAATTCAGCAACACATGGTAAGACTGTATCTCTTACATATCTGATAGAATCAGTTTTACTGCAGGGATATTGCCTTAGGAAGGTGCAGTTTGGGAATAACTAACGCTCATTGATTTCTGTTTTTACCAATAAATTTCCTGATTTTTTTTTTTTTTTGGAAAAAAAAGAAAAGAAACAGTGAGCTGATCGGGAGGAAAATTGGGGATCTTGTATTAGCTGTCAGTCAACCCTGAAATAAGCAACAATCAAACATAGTGAGGCAGTTATTATTTATGACACCATCCCAATTGCAGGCTGCCTGTAAAGTGGTGGCTGGCTTGAGATATCAGATTGCTGTGTTGTGGAATGAACGTTCTTACTTATAAAGTGTCTAGCATTGTATAGCTTTATGCTTCTGTGTAAAGTGTCTAAAATTGTTCCGCTTTATTGTGAATAATAGACAGTTTAGTACTGTCTCTATTGCTTAGATATACCAGTGCATTATATTGGTCACTTAGCAGTTATTTGTAGGCTCTGTACAAGAGGAAAGCTTATCATAGAATTATGTGATGCAGTGGCAGTTGAGATGATTCAGCAGAATGTTCTACAAAGGAGTCAAAATAATGTTATAATATGTGTGCGTGTGTGTGTGTGTGTGCGTGTGCGTGTGCGTGTGCGTGTGCGCGCGTGCGGTAGATGTCCTCTCAGGCGGGGTCGGACGTGCTGCTGGAGCGCGTGGGGAACGCGGGCGTGATCACGCTGAACCGGCCCAAGGCCCTGAACGCCCTCAACCTGTCCATGATCAGACACATATACCCGCAGCTCAGAGTGAGTCTGACCGCCCCCTGCAGGAGATGCCTCGCACTGCGCTCTGTGTCCGCCCAGCCGCGTAAACACACTCTCCGTTTCCCCGCTCTTCCTCCGCAGAAGTGGGAGAAGGATCCGGAACCCCACCTGGTGATTATAAAAGGAGTCGGAGGGAAAGCATTTTGCGCTGGGGGAGACATCAGAGGTCATTCCCCGCCCTGCCCCCCCCCCCCCCCCGCCCCCGCCGAGTCGCTGTGCCGCAAGTTGACGCTCAAGTGCCCTGTGCTTGGAGGCTGTCTAACTGTAGCTTTTATGTTTCTGATTTCGTTTTAAAGTGATTACATGTCATATCACTTCCAATGGTCATATTCAGTTAATCCAAGGCATTATTCTTAAAATTAACTTACATCATTCTGTATCTAGCTCTTATGTTGAACTGAGTGGCTGCTTTTCCCCGTAGTATGTGCCTTCTCTGTTCTGGAGTTGATGGTGTAAATCGTGTCTTCCACTCTTGTTCTCATAGCTGTAACAGAGGCAGGTAAATTGGGCGAGTCCATGGCACAGGACTTTTTCCGTGAGGAGTATATATTAAACAATGCTATTGGTAAGTACCTTCCCCTTATGTGGATTTCAGTTCAACAACATTGAGATTATATTATATTTCGCATAAAATGAAAGCACTAAACTGTTTTAACGCTGTATCCTTATTTGTGCTTCATGCTCAAAACAATGGTTGTTCGGTAACATTTTAAAATGTGATCACTTGATTGATTAATGTAGCTGTTAACTACTAACTACTGAAAAGTTAATCTGTACAGTTTTGTTAATGTATTTGTACCTCATTAATTCATGTAAACAACTACATTAGTTAGTGGCAATTCATGTGACCTTATTGTGAAGAGTTACCAGTTATTCTCCCATTTGCCAAATTTTCCTACCTGTGTGCCCCTTTATATGATTCCACACGGTGGAGATTCCAAAGTCTCTTTCTGTGATTGGCTGGCGTGATCACAGTTTAGATCGTGGTGGCCAATGCAAAATAAGTCCATTTAAGTACATCCTGTCATTGACTATTTGCCTGTTCCTGGTAACATCAATGTCGGTGAATCATGAGTGGACTCATGAAGTTAGTACACCCTGCATCTGAGACTGTCATTTGTTAGATGTCCAATTGTACTTATAGATTTTTATATGACAACGGACTCAAACATTATTCCCTCAGGCAATGTAATGGCTGCATTACTATGAACTATAGCACAGGTGTATCTTATGCACAGTATTTTTATTGATCTGTCAAAGTGTGTCTGTTTCAGATAGATGGCTTGAGTGAAAGGTCTATATTAATTAGTCCTTCTATCTCCAGGTAAATTCACTGTTGTCATTGTTGTTACGGAGCCAATTGTATGCCATCTTTTGTGAATTTTTCAGTCAGTATTGCCACGAGAGTCTGAAGAAAGCCTCTCAGTGAAGCAAAATGTTAAGAAACTCATTTTATGGTCAAATATCCTTCTGTGGACTGTTTGTGTGAAAATTGTTTTTCCGTTTTTAAGGGACATATCAGAAACCGTACGTGGCGCTGATTGATGGGATTACAATGGGAGGCGTGAGTACCAGTTTTTCCCCTCGTTGCTTTAAGCCCAGCTGTGAATGCCGAATGAATTCCAGTTTAGTTCATGAACCCCCTGAGTGGATAACAGAAGCATATGGCTGTGCAGTGTAGTTCAGCCTCATCTCCACCAGGTGTCACTGTGTGGAAATGATTAGCATGGACGAAGGTGAACTGAAGAATCTGAAGAAGGTGAAATTCAGTTGAAGAAGGTGGTTGTGTTTTTCACCATCGTTTCTGTTTGAAAGGAGAAGAAAGACGTCATGAGAATTTTTTTTTCCTGTGGTCCCAAACATGAAACCAGCTTGCTACACATTTGCACATTTGAATTACAATAATTTTTCTAACTTCCCTCTGTATGTATATTTAACTCTGAAGGTCAAATCAGCTGTGAATGTTTGAAGGATGAATGAAATACAAACCTCTAAAATGGTGAATATGATTTAGCCATCCAAGTGGAATACAGCACCTTTTCTCGTGTGCAGTAAATGTAGATATAATGGGTAGGACAGCACAGTCAGTTGTGCATCACATATATAAATAGTATTTTTGCGTTCTAGTTAAGATTGTACCTTTGCATTCATTCTCGTTCATTTTTGATTGTTATAAGCATCCCAGGCCTGTTTGCATACAGCATACGCTTGTCTGGGGATTTTCCTCATGCAAATGTGTCATTTGCTTAGCCTTATGTTTTAAACGATAACATAATAAATATATAGGAGTGCGTTGAGTGTGTTGTGTATAAAATACGAGCAGGTATTATCTCGATTTTCTAAGGTATAATGTGTTTCATATTGCCGTCCTTGTAAAGATATAATGGTGTGGTATTCAGGTGCAGTTTGATATTACCTGTGTAGATATGAGGAAGCAGTGTGTGTTAAGGTTTTGTATGGATAGAGGTCCAGTATGGGATGCGTATATCATGTGGATGCTATGACTCTGGTGTGGGAGAGCCCGTTAAATTAACGTGTTTGCAGGTTTCTGAAGCCAGCTGCTCTTGTCAAAGCTGTGATAAAATATGGGAATCACCTCCTGAAAAATGCAAGCCTACCACCTGTCTTACAAGAGGTTGAACATGGCGAATATTAATTATATTGGTGACAATACGCAGTGGAAACAAATTGTGCAAGATTGACAATGGTTTAATATTTTGTAAGATTTTATTCATTTTCCTAAGAAAAAGCTTATTAGGCATCATGTTCAAATTATGTTCCTCAGTTCCACACATGATGGATGTGAGATTGTAGTTATGTGGCACACCGGTCTTAAACCATTACAGTGAATGGTCCCTCTGTGTTCATGATGTGGATGCATCGCATTTCCAGCAGGGGGCACCCAAGAGCCATGCTTTACGGTTCTGCTCTTTGGTTGTTGTGAATTAATGCCTTGGTGGCTTCTGATTGGCTGCAGGACGGAGTGACACGCATGCTGGTGTCATTGTTTATGTAATTTCATCTTGACACTTCTGAATTGTATACTGAAAATGTAGATTTTTTTAATTAGCTAAAATCAGATAAAAATGCAAATAGTGTGTTTATCTGGACTGTGGATGAGCCTTAGCTGATATAAAGCATTAGTTCTGCTATCACAGTAGGAGAGAAACACTAAGTTACACACAGTGTTGCTCTTGTACTGCTATAGCAGTACCAATGTAGTGTTTTATATTCAAATATGATGTATAGTAAAGTATTCTATTATTAGCAAACAATATAGAATATTACAAAAATGTCAGGAGTTGGCTTTTTGCTAGTAAGCTTTAAAGTTTAAATATTGGTTTGTCTTCATCTGTTTAGTCTCATTATAGTGAGAAAAGACTGTTTGTGCTTTCTGCTTTACCATTAGTCACTCACCAGTCCTACACCTGAAATACAAATTCAGCTGGCGATCTGGCCGTGCACAGGTCTGTCACGGGACATGGGGGCTGCCCCTGCCCCAGCTTTTCCGCGGTGTTTTGCGCCGCCCGTTCGGAGGCTTGCCTGGTCGGCACGGTGACCGTCGGTGGGAGAGGGTCCCTCGCGGTCTCAACCGAACGCTTCAGAGACCGCCGCTCGATAACAGGCCTCGCCGCTCGAGTGGCACGCGGCCGTACGCAGACGAAGAGGCAGACGTGTTTTGTCGGACGTGAACGGCTTTACCACTCTTTGCTTATTCTTAGTAGCCCAGCGGCCAGGGTTTTGACTCCTGAAGAAATGGCTGTGAAAGAATACAAAATGGCCACCTATGACCCTGAAAGGCTGATTTCATTCCAGAGAGAAAGGCCTATTTTCTCTCTGCATTGTGACCATTTAAATCAATAGTCCCAAAGCCTGTGCTGCTGTATATTTTGTCCTCCCCGCTAGATAGATTTTTTTAATAGTCTTCCCGCTGGTCGATTCAGTGATTTGTCGAGGCAGCTCCTTTGCCGATGTTTAGCGATGTTAGTGTTCTGTCTGTGAGGAGGCCTAGTGTTAAGAAATATCTTTATGTCCTTGTCACTTTACCAGCAGGGTTATTATACCGGTGTCATCGTTCAGCTTAGCAGCGTCCCTGCTCGGCCACGAAACACACATTTAGTGTTCCTGTGTGTTCGCGATGTGCAGTGCCCATTTAATATGATTTTTTTTTTAATGAATAAATATCAAATATTGTCTGACAAAGCTCTCTTTGGAGTTGGAGAATGATGTTGGATGGAGTTAGTGGCAGCGTAGTATAGAGGTCAGAGAACTGACCTTGGGTGACTTGGGTTTGATTGACGGTTGCTGTTGTCCCCCTGAGCAGGGCGCATGTCCTGAGTCGCGTTGGTAAAAACATCCGGCTGAAGCAGTAAAGGTGTAAAAATGCGCGCGCTGCGTAAGCTTCCCGCGGTGAGAGCGTGCGTCGTTCCCGCAGGGCGTGACAGCTCGGCTTCCCGGCCAATCGCAGGGGTGCTGGCAGTGGCCCCGCCCTGCCCTGTTCCGTCAGCAGCCGTCTGCATTCTAAGCCCCGCTGTCGGGGGGGGGGGGGGCTCCGTCCGGTCCAAACACCTGCCTTTGATCCCCCCCCACCCACACCCCTGTTTCCATCCCGACCGGCCCCCACGCCTTTTTAATCATCCCCCCCCCCTTTTATTTGCTCCATAAAGCCTGGTGCTGCCTTGCATATTTCCATTATCGCTGAGCGCAAATTCTTTACGGAACAGAGGAGAAGGCATAAATTTCCCCAGGAGCACAGATGCTGGGGTTGGAAGCTTGGAGTCCAGCTGATCAGACAGTCTGAACACAGCAATCACAAGCTAGCCAAACACTGATCAGACAGTCTGAACACAGCGATCACACACTCTCCAAGTGCAGATCAGACAGACTGAACACAGCGATCACACACTCTCCAAGTGCAGATCAGACAGACTGAACACAGCGATCACACACTCTCCAAGTGCAGATCAGACAGACTGAACACAGCAATCACAAGCTAGCCAAACACACAGGGGGCGTAGCCTGTGAGTGATTACATCACTCTCACGCTGGTGCTGAATCGCTGACAGCACATAGATGAGCTGTCATCTCTGCTGCAGAAGGGCTGTGTTAATTATGTGTTACACTTATGTGTTAATTATGATGTGTGTATAACATAAACAAGTGAACTCCAGGTCCTTAATCGTGAATAATTATACTCAGGTGTTTCATTAACGGTGCTTTTCCTTGCTAATATCATGAGTCCCCGACCGTGATCCTGGAAGGCCACAGACTTTTATTCTGAAAATTCAACGAAATAACGTAAGAAATGTAATTTTGCTTCCTGAACGCGCGCGCTCTTAGCCGCATTGCAGAAGGCCGTGGACCGCGCTGCTGGCCCAGCGCGGTCCTCCCTCCACGCGCGGTCAGGAAGAGCAGGTTTCCTGTGTTTACGCGGCCTGTCACAGCGGCCTGAGTGGAGGGGGAGCTCTGCCTCAGCGCTAACCCTCGTCCCCTCAGACGGTGGAGATTCGGAGCCACGCGCCCCGGCTCTCCCCGTCTGCTGTGAGCCCTGAAGGATGTGGAGGGGGGCTTTAGGGTGAGCGTCTGTGATGAATCTGAGGTGAAGTCTGACAGTGGTCTGAATCAGAGCCTAAAAACCCTGTAGGGGATTTTGTGGTAAAAGTCTTTAGTAATGTCTGAAGTGAAGTCTGATGACAGTCTAAGTCAGAGCCACAGAGTCTGTGGTAATGTCTGAGGTGAAGTCTGACAGCGATCTAAATCAGTGACTATGAACTATAAACTTATTTGGTAGCCTTTTGCTATAATTCTAGCTTTTGGCTCTCAGTCTTGATTAGATTCATTTGTGCATGCTTTTCATATTTTATGTTCTCATTTGCAGTATTTATCTGTGGCATTAATTCATGGTGGTTTGGGGGCTGTTTCTCTCACTGAAAGGTGTAGACCATCAGAGTAAGCTTTTGATATTTCCCCACGTAAGAACGGTCACTAAACAACCAGAGATTTTCCTGAGGTTTCGCTTGATTATAGCAGGTAGTGAAATACTGTAGTCCAGATTCAGACAGTTGGGGCTGACTGCCGGTGAGAGCCTGCACTGTATTCCTCCACTATCCCATCAGCCCCAGGACCAATCAGCATCCCAGGACTGCTGTGGCAAGGCATCGCCACCACCAGTCACTGCTATTGGTGGGATCCCTAAAACGGCTGTTTAGGCAGAAGTTCTTGGTGCCCCTCTGTTCTTCTGTGTTGCAGAGCTTGGACTGATATGGGCATGAAGGTGCCCTGTTTGACCGACTCCCCCCCTCCTGGCATTCTCACTTTACAAATCAGGCCAGCTTTGTGACTCCCCATACATGAGCCTCTGCTTCTGACGGTGTTTCAGTGTTTATATTAATTTTCCCAGTGCAACCACAAGAGGAAATGTGGTGCTGGTTCATGTTGCAATTCCAGCAGCAAAGTGGATCTGCGATGGCCCTAGTAGGTATGATGATCACTGAGATCCAGAGTGTTGCTTTCCAGGGAAAGGCTCCTTATACCCGGGCTGTTCACGGGAACTGGCCCAAAATAAGGAGCACTGGACCGCACTGAGCTCGGGGCAAAAGACACTGTTTACTGAACAGTTGAGACCCAGACTGATGTGTCATTAAACAGTATCTTTTGCCCTTAGCAAAGTGCGCTCCAGTGTTTCTTACTTTGGGCCGGTCCCTGTGAAGTGTCCTGATAAGGAGTTTTTTTTACTCTAGTTTGACCATCCTAGCTGTTGAGCACTTATTCAGGCCTATTTTGTTTTAGCCGGCTTTAAGCACGTTGGGCATCTCAGTTGTATGTTGTTTTCAAGTGCTTAGGTTTCGTACTGTCTGGTTTCTGAAGTACAGTAATAGAAACCATCCTCTGGAGGGCTGACCTGACCCCACCCAATTAGCGACGTACATCCCTGCTTAGGGCCCCACATGACCACCAAGGGTCCACCATGATTACGCAAAAAAAACAAAAAATAAAACCATATAGTATATCATTTATAATGTTGGATTTATGGGGGGTGAATAAAATCCTGTTTCGGGCCCCTCAATGGCTGGGGCTGATACTGCCCCTCTGGGGTAGCTATGGAGAGGTCAGTATTGTTCCAATGTTTCATTTTCCCACTGGAAGCTCAGCGATGCAATTTTTATTTATTTATTTATTTTTCAAACTGATATAAACTGATATAGTATCATAAGTCTTTATCTCAATGTGGTTGGGCCCTTGTAAATTTAACTGTGATCATGTAGCTCAATGCTCTTTGAGGTGTCCCTTTGGTATAAAGTGATGTATCATAAATTAGATTTGTTTCATATTGACATAGCAAATTGATATATTCATCCATATAGCAACTTGGATCTATGGAACACAGTTTACAAATGTTCCTGTTTTCAATATGCACTTATGCCACTGAGACGAGTATTGTACAATTCCTCAGAAATCAGAGTAATCGTGCATGAAGGTATCAAGCCAGAGTGTGGTGACAGAGCTCAAAATGGGGATAGTCTAGTTTGTAGAGTACAGTGACCGTGCTGAGAGTACAGGTAGCTGAAATTGTGGTCTCTTCCAGAGGTCATGACACAAATATCTGGACTTCCTGATTTCCACACTTATGCAGTGTGTTGGCCGCCAACTTCAGTGATTCTGCAGATAAATATCTTCCACAGCAAAAGACAAGTTTTTGCAAGCTTTAAAACTCATAATTTAATGTTGAGATTGAAGGCGGTGTCATTTGTTTCTACACTGTGCCCACTGTTTCGACTTACACATTTCCTTCGCTCAGTTGGAATCACCTCGGTAGAATCACCCATGTTATCACAAACGGCCAAAAATGATTCTCGGTTTGGGAGATTTGTTGCTCGTATAACGTGTCATCCTCACTTATAGTACGCTCACTGGCAGTGTTAAGGTCGGTGTGTTAATAAGGAGTGACTGAGAGAGGAGGGCGTCTGAGAGAGAATCCCAGCGCGTTATCTTATAGTACGCTCACTGGCAGTGTTAAGGTCGGTGTGTTAATAAGGAGTGACTGAGAGAGGAGGGCGTCTGAGAGAGGATCCCAGCATGTTATCGAACGCCATCATTACACTGCATCTCGCCATGAAATGTCAGAGGTGGCTCTGGCTCACGAAGAAGCCATTTTGGTCTCGCCGAGGAACGGGAGAGCATTGTTTATTGGCCACGCTCAACTGGTAATTAAATGTGTGTCTCTGTGGAGGCTGTCCTATGGAAACGGGGATTCAGTAAGTGGTTCCGTGTGTACGCCTGTTTTCATGGCTTAGCATTGCCTGACCGTTGTGGAATGCCGGAGGAAGGATCTCTTTTTAAGTCGAGCTATCTGGAGACGCCGCGCCGGTGGAGATATACAGCCAGAGAGAAAGAGTCTTCATGAATCTCCGTCGGGGAATTTGGTTTTCCACATCGATCTCCGTGGGCCGCCCTGCTGTGTGGTATTTTCCATGTTTGCCTCAAACTTGTTCTTTTTATAGAGCTGCCCTGTCAGACATCTAATTTTTATGAGCAACGTGCTACTTAACGTTCATTATCTCTGCGAAGCACTAACAAAATGCAACCTGTTATTAAGAGAAAGGGATTATGAGAAGGGATTCCGCATTTAATTTGATTAGAAGAAAATGGAGAGCTACGCGTGCGGAACTGTTTGCTGCTTTTGATGAATCAAGCACGAACTGTGCTCAAACATGAAGAAAGGTCAGTTTTAAGTATTAGAAATAAAGGAGTGGTTCTCATTATGTCTGTATGACATAGAGGGCTCTCTGTGCTGTAAGGCTATTGGTGGGCTCTGTGCAGGGCAGGGCAGCTTCAGAACCATGGCCCATATTGAGAGTGAATGACAGTGAATAGCTGTTGTGATGTCACTTGGTAGTATTCCCACAAAGGCCCAATCACAACAGCCTGGAGAGCCAGTGATGCTGCTTTACATCAGTGATTTTGGCCAATGCTCTTACCCAGAGAATCTAGCATTTAAAAAAAAAAATGTGGTCCATTTATACATTTGGGTATTTACTAAAGCTGTTATCTTGCTTCTGGGTCTGACGGCAGGGCACCAACTTGGGAATCGAACTGGCAACCTCTTTTGCTACGTGAAAGGTCGAGCATCGGTAATGTGACATGCTGCCGGTTCAGGGCTCGCAGTGTCTGGAGTAGCTGGCCAATTGCTACATAGCGGTCATGCTCAGCTGCCTGTTGAAGCCGTGGCTGTGGAGGGAATGACCTCCGGTCCTGTGAACTTGCAGTAGACGACACCGTGACTTTGCAGTCTTGCCGTTTGTCCGTCTGTCTGCTTTCCCACCCAGACTTGGCACGGTGAATTGGGTGTTTATTTGTGTGGGTTTGTGGCAGAAAGGACCGAGCAGATTAATCACCTCCCGCAGTGCAAAGCCTCTGATGTCACGTTGGGTCCTGTCCTGCAGGGATTGGCTGGAAATCAGGTCCCGATTCCAGCTCCGCTTATTCATCGGTCTGTCTTAACGTTACCACGGCAACCAGGAGCCGACCTTCGGAAAGTTTTCCTGCGAGACCACAGGAAAGCATCTTTTTACCGGTCGTCCAGTCCCTCTAGTCCCTAATCGCCGTGATGGTTGCTTAGCGATAATCTTTAACATCCAGTTAATTAGACCAGTACATATACGAATATCTGATCCACACCTTCGCCCCTTTTCATGGTTGGATTTGACGATGTCTGCTGATGGTAATTGATGGATTACATTTATATCCCACCTTTCATGTCTGATCACAGAGCTCTTTACAGTAAAAGGGGAACTGACCTCAACTTTCACCCCCATCCATCCAGTGCCCACGTGAGTGCACACGGCGGCCATTTTGTGTTATAACGCCCACCACTCGTGTACGAGGTCGAGGTGGCGAGGGAGGGAGTCGTTGGGCCGAGCAAGCAGGTGAAGGTTTGGGGACCGGGATAGGAACCCCTACTGTCCCACCCGAAAGCAGAGGAGGTTGCGATCTGTGTTTAGCGAGGCAGAGCGATGTTGCTCTCGATGACGTGGGTCTTGCTCTTTCCGCAGGGCGTCGGTCTGTCCGTCCACGGCCAGTTTTGCGTGGCGACTGAGAAGACCCTGTTTGCCATGCCGGAGACCGCCATCGGTAAGCATGTTGTTCGTACCTGCTTTTTTTGTTTGGGTGCCCGTGAGTTCACCGTCTCCGCTCGGCGCCTGTGGATGAGTTTCACGTTTACAAACAGTGGAGAGTGCACTCGCAGGTCAGGGGCAAAAAAAAAAACAAAGGGGACAATCTCAAACGCTTTCGCCTCTGCAGTACCTCTTCTCGGTGTTCTGTATTATTTAATCATCATTACGAGTGTTGGTGCGATAAAATACTTTAGTGTATCTATTGAATATAGTATTTTAACTGTAGCACTTAGCCAGATAAGTTAGGAGACTACGTGGGCAGCCTGCCTAGGTGGACCACCTGACAGCAATTGTGTCAGTAAATTGTCTGAGTGAAATTACCTAGGATCTATTTCACCCTACGTCAAAATAGTCTCACGATGTGTCTTTTGTCATGGTTAGGTAGCTAGCCACCTAAGATAAGATGCTTCCATCTTATCTTCCACACATATCTGTACCTGTGCAGAGCTAGCTCTCTTCCTGGTTCAGTCTGGAGCTAGCAAGCTTCAGAGATGAATAGAGGGTTCTGTGTTTACTAAAATAAGGGACCAGATCCTTTTCATGCTGTTCAGGGATTAATTTTACTCCCATAGCAAAAGTGAGTGACGGTTGGTGGTTGATTCTGGAGTCTCACATTTCAAAGGGGAGCCTGTCAGTGGAGCTCGCTTTATATTGCAGGATTCTATCAATGTTTGTAAAGCATCAGGATTTGGCTGTAAATTTGGCTTCATATTGATGATTAATGTCCAGCAGTAACTAAAACCACTGCGATGGAATGTTAGTTTAAGTCTGCATGTGTGGGAAGTGAGCATGTACAGGATATCTGCTTAACATGTTCTGTGAATGGTGTTATGTAAGAGCTATGTAACTCCCTCACAAGTATTACATAGCACATCTATAAATGCATATGTCAGTAATTGCAAATAGGCACGTGCTGTGTCACTTGGAATGCCATGGCTATTTATTTTTATTTCACCTTCATTTAACCGGGAAATCCTTTGAGGTAAAACAGTTATTTTTTCAAGGGTGACCCCTGCCAAGGTAGCAGCTGCTAAATTAAATGCACGTTGCATCCAAAACAAACACATAACAGCACAATAACACGCAGGAAACGACAAAGTCAATTAATTCAAACCCAACAAACACAGCCTCTTGCTGTGTAGAACAGTCACGCTCTTCATTATGAACAAGAGATTAAAAATTACCCAGGGGTATTAGTGCTTCCAATTTAATGTTTTATTTTTATTTTTTTGCACATTATACCAAGCCCAGGAGGCAGACTAAGAAAATGCTGTTTTTCCGATATCTGCAAATACCTTCGGAAGGACTGTAGCTGATAAATGCTCTTATTGGCCGAAAGAGAGAACAGAGAGCTGGAGGGCGGTCTATGCGGTATTGATCTATTGATAAAAATATAATAATGCCGCCGCCTACTAGGTTGACGAGGTCCGTGAAGGCCCGTTCACAGGAAACGCGGACGTGACGGCATTTGCCACACCAAGCGCACAAAACCGCAATGGCTGTGGTAAAGGAGCAGATGGGCGCTGATCATTTCAAAGTCGCTTTAGTTTATTTGCAAAAAAATATAAAAGAACAAAGAGAAGATGGTGTTTGTTTGTTCAGTCAGACTAGAAGATGGGACACAGCTCCTGCCTTTACTGGTTGCAGTAGAATTATGCTTCATGGCTGAAGCCTTTTCATTGGTTGCAGTAAAATTATGCTTTGTGGTTGAAGCCTTCTCATTGGTCGCAGTAGAATTATGCTTCACGGTTACAGCCTTTTCATTGGTCGCAGTAGCGTTATGCTTCATGGCTGCAGCCTTTTCATTGGTCGCAGTAGAATTATGCTTCATGGTTACAGCCTTTTCATTGGTCGCAGTAGAATTATAAATGAAAGAATGTCCTGAGATCTGCATAAATCATCCTACTGTCCCACCCATCCTTCTTGTGTCTAGAAAAAGAAAAGAAACTCTGACTCATAATGGGGAACCTTGGTGGCATGCTTTTGTGGTTAATTAATATTTTAGCTTGTGAAATATTCATTTATAATTGTATACTGTTTTGCATTTGAAGATGTGTCTTATTTGTTAAACCTTGAAAGCAGCTCAAACGACGCTGGTCGGCTGATTGGCCCAGACAAAGTGCGTGCGGTTTAGCGCGGTGGGAAAGAGTGCCGCGTTCCTGGATAGCTAGCTACAGTGCGCTCATCTCCGAGGCTATTCATTATCAGGATCGTCTGTGCGAAATGTACGGTTGATATTTTTATGTGGAAACAGCCCCGGCGCTCGCGCGGGCCCGCGCGGGGGGGCGCCAGCACGGCGGACAGGCATGCCGTTCCGTTTTGGGTAGCTGGAACGCCGCAGTATATCAGCGGGCTCAGGAATGATCGCCACGCGCTCGCCTGCAAATCAAAGGTGCGTGAAAACGCCGGGGCGGGGGGCGTCCCGCGGCGCGGCGGAACGCGTCTGTTCCCCCCCCATCTCCCCCCCCCGCCCGCCGTCGCGCTGACGCTCCCGTTAGACACGGGAGAACATCTGCTGCGGAGCCTCTCGAACCCCGCGCCGGCGGTCCGTACGGCTGCGCTAAGGCGCCTCCGCGCAGCGCCGACGGGATGCGAGCGGTCAGAAGTGCGGCCTGCGAGTGACTGCTCACCGCGCGGAAGGCCTGTCCCCCTCGTGAATCAAGCCTGGCTGTGTTCAGGCAGCTGAATCTCATTATGGTTAATTGGTTAATCGAGTTGCTGTGGGGGGAGATGACTTTTTCACGTGGGCGATATGGGTGTTTGATAACTTGTTTCGTTAAATAAATGAAATGATAATTTTAAAACATGTGTTTTGTGTTTACTCCGGGTTCCCTTTGGGGGCGACATGGCTCAGGAGGTAAGAGCGATTGCCTGGCAGTCGGAGGGTTGCCGGTTCAAACCCCGGCCTGGGCGTGTCGAAGTGTCCTTGAGCAAGACACCTAACCCCTAACTGCTCTGGCGAATGAGAGGCATCAATTGTAAAGCGCTTTGGATAAAAGCGCTATATAAATGCAGTCCATTTACCATTTACCTTTGTCTAATAGCTTTGATAAGGGAAATGTTCTGGGTACCTCACTTCGGAAACTAATTCTGCAAAGGATTAGTGTAGCGGTTTGACTGCTGGAGGTTACTGACTCGAGTTTGCTTATTTTTTTGTGTGCTTATTTCATTTTCCACAAAAATACTGTGTCTCTCGGTTCCTGTGTCAGTCTGAACCACTTCCTGACTTCTGCCGTGCCGGTTCTTCTTGCGTATTGTTCATAAATTGTATGGAAGTGTCGTGCAGCCTTGAAATTAATTCAACTTCCCGCTCTCTGTGCACATCGCAGAGCTTCCGGTTTTCTTACGTAAGCTCGGTGCTCGGAAATGTTGCTGCAGCGTGTCTGGTACTGAACGTCTTTATTAACGTCCCTGGCGGTTTCGTTCGAATGGCGCGTTGACCTCGGCCACAAGAAGCAGGCCCTTTTCGAGAAGGATTCTCGTTCCCGGTCTTGGCCAGACGGGGGGGAGCGAGCAGCCGGACTGTTCTGGAAGCTTTGGCGTGGTGACGCCTGTGGCAGCGGGTCGGACTGGGCCTGCGCTGAAGGAGAGAGGTGTTACTTCCCCTCCCTCCTGGGAGCCAGCCCGCACTCTGCGCTTTTAGGCCTGCGTTGTGTGAATGTGTTTACGTCCTCTGAGCCTTCCCCTCTCTTCCTCGTGTCCTTTGTCTTCCTGCGGGAGCTGTACGGCGTCCTCTGCCTTTTGAGGCTGTAATGATTCATCATCGGAAAGGGGGGGCTGTCCAGGAATATCTCTTCACCCCCCGCCCCCCAATGTGACCCGTGGCAGTTCACGGTGATTGGCTGCATCCGACCCCTATTTCCCTCCCCCTTGGCTCTCGTCCCAGGCTGGGCTTGGTTCCCGTCGTTCGTGTAACGTTCAGACTTTTCCCCGGAAAAAAGTCAAACGCAAGGAGAGCTGGCTATTTTATCTGCTCCCTCATCAGAAGCCTGCATTTGCCTGTGATTTCGCTGAGATGTCATGGGAGTTGTTTTTAAAGAGAAGACCGAGGCTGTTTCCTGTGAATCCCGTTTGCAGGCTTTTTATCGGTCCTCTCACTGGTCCTGCTGTTTCCAGTGTTACACAACCAATTTGCCAGTGAGCTCAGTTCATTCACAAAGATAGCCCACTATACTCAACGTGACCTGCTGCGGGTGATATTGAAGTTTGATTCAATAATACAGTACCCCAGTGATCACACATCTGTATCAGATACACATACTGTAGAAAATGACGAGAAGACATGATTTAAAATATTAGTCTGTGTAGATATGCTGCTGGTGTTTGTTTATGGTTCTTTAGACTTGTACTCCTTCATGCAGGGAGTGTATGTGGGGACCTCAGTGTACTTCATGCAGTGAGTGTATGTGGGGACCTCTCTCTACTCCTTCATGCAGTGAGTGTATGTGGGGACCTCTCTCTACTCCTTCATGCAGTGAGTGTATATGGGGACCTCAGTGTACTCCTTCATGCAGTGAGTGTATGTGGGGACCTCAGTGTACTCCTTCATGCAGTGAGTGTATATGGGGACCTCAGTGTACTCCTTCATGCAGTGAGTGTATGTGGGGACCTCAGTGTACTTCATGCAGTGAGTGTATGTGGGGACCTCTCTCTACTCCTTCATGCAGTGAGTGTATATGGGGACCTCAGTGTACTCCTTCATGCAGTGAGTGTATGTGGGGACCTCAGTGTACTCCTTCATGCAGTGAGTGTATATGGGGACCTCAGTGTACTCCTTCATGCAGTGAGTGTATGTGGGAACCTCTCTCTACTCCTTCATGCAGTGAGTGTATGTGGGGACCTCTCTCTACTCCTTCATGCAGTAAGTGTGTGTGGAGACCTCAGTGTGCTCCTTCATGCAGTGAGTGTATATGGGGACCTCAGTGTACTCCTTCATGCAGTGAGTGTATGTGGGGACCTCTCACTACTCCTTCATGCAGTGAGTGTATGTGGGGACCTCAGTGTACTTCATGCAGTGAGTGTATGTGGGGACCTCTCTCTACTCCTTCATGCAGTGAGTGTATGTGGGGACCTCTCTCTACTCCTTCATGCAGTGAGTGTATGTGGGGACCTCAGTGTACTCCTTCATGCAGGGAGTGTATGTGGGGACCTCTCTCTACTCCTTCATGCAGTGAGTGTATGTGGGGACCTCAGTGTACTTCATGCAGTGAGTGTATGTGGGGACCTCTCTCTACTCCTTCATGCAGTGAGTGTATATGGGGACCTCAGTGTACTCCTTCATGCAGTGAGTGTATGTGGGGACCTCAGTGTACTCCTTCATGCAGTGAGTGTATATGGGGACCTCAGTGTACTCCTTCATGCAGTGAGTGTATGTGGGGACCTCTCTCTACTCCTTCATGCAGTAAGTGTATGTGGAGACCTCAGTGTGCTCCTTCATGCAGTGAGTGTATGTGGAGACCTCTTCTCTCCAGCCTCCGGCTTCCCCTCCCCTTAGCCAGGAGATTAAGGGATAAGATTTTATTTCCTTAAATGGTCTTCCCTGGGAACCAAGCAAACCCCAGCATTGCAGTTATGGTCTGCACATGTAATAATGCATTTTCAGCAAAAGGGTCAGGTCAGAGAATCAAATCTCTGCTCTTATGCAGTGTAACTGACCTGCGGGATAGTTGGATATCTTTTCCGTGTGTGTGCTATGACAGATACGCCGATGTCTTTGATTTGTAACGGTGTCTGCTTAGTCAAGAACGTCGCATTTGGATAAATTTTCTGAAGCTCTGTTGTTTTTCTCACGGGTGTGCCGCGATATTAAAACGGTTTATTGATGCACATCTTTTTTTTTCCTCGGAGATTGTCTTTCGATTCCAGAGAGCGTTCCAGAGGCTGCGAGCCACAAGTTTACCCCGACGGCTGGTGTAGCGGGCCGATTTAAACACGCGCCGGAGAGCTCCGTACCGCTTTTTAAAACGTACATTTTGCTGCTTTGGTGCTGGAGCGAAAGAGCGTTGTTACATTAAGAGTACAGACATGCTCTCTCGTGTTCTCTGAGCCCGTCAGCATTATTGGCACCGTGTCCTTCTTCGCTACACCGCAGGACCTCCGAGAGATTCGATCAATACTCTTAAATTTCACTCAACAGGCCGTGCAGAGCGGCCGCCAGCGCGCGCAGACGTTACAGACTGACCGAGCGCATTCTCCGCGCTGTGATTATTATTGGCTTTTACAGTGGCTCAGAGGGTTTGAGCTGTCATTTACAGCGGCTAGGTGGATCATTTAATTAAAGTGATCGTGATTGTTTTTTTCTGAAATTCTAAAATGTGTAACATTTCCTTTGAAGGGACTCCCCATCGGGTTTCTGGGGGTTGTGGCAGGGTAGTTCCCTGCTAAAAGTGGAACGGCATTTTCCTCCTTTTAAGAAAGATTTTATGCATAGATGTAATGCATTGTTGATTTTGAAATTTCAGAAAAATCTCTATCTGGTCTGTGATCATTATAAAACAATGGCTGGAACTTTGCTGCTGCTGCAGTTTGGTGATGTGCATTTTGGGAACCCCCATGTTCTTTACTCTTCGCCTTCGTCTTCGCTCCGCACTCTTTCCCTCATCCTCCTCTCCTATCCGAGCTCCTCAGCGGTCTCTCGTCTCAGTTTTTTTTTTTTTCTTTTTCCTCTTCCTGTCCGGCAGGTCTGTTTCCCGACGTCGGAGGCGGCTACTTCCTGCCCAGGCTCCGGGGCAAGCTGGGGTTGTTCCTGGCTCTGACTGGCTTCCGGCTGAAGGGGCGGGACGTGCAGCGAGCGGGCGTGGCCAGTCACTTTGTGGACTCTGAGAAGGTGAGTGGGGCAGCGGGGCGACGGGGAGGGGATGGGGGCGGAGCAGCAGAGAGAGAAGGTTGCTGAGTCAGCGCGCGGCGAGCCAGCGCGCGGCGTCGGCTCAGCGGAGTTCCGGGCCCCGTTTTGGCGGAGCGCGCTGACGCCGATCCCCTCGCGCCGCGGTGGTGACATTGTGGCCGCGAGGGCGGAGCAGTGGGCGGGAGTCCTGCTGGACGTAACCCAATTATCCCCACTCTGGAGTGCGGAGTATTCAGGTCTGCTCTGTTTCTGCTGAAAATGAGGCTCGGGAGAGACAGAGAGGAGAGCATCCTTTTATTCCACAGAGCGTCGGACCTGGAAATACACGTTACAGTAAAACCTCTGAGATGCCTGTTACAGTGTAACGTCTGAGATACTGTTACAGTTTAACCTCTGAGATACTGTTACAGTTTAACCTGTGAGATACCTGTTACAGTAAAACCTCTGAGATACTGTTACAGTTTAACCTCTGAGATACTGTTACAGTTTAACCTGTGAGATACCTGTTACAGTTTAATCTCTGAGATACCTGTTACAGTGTAACGTCTGAGATACTGTTACAGTTTAACCTCTGAGATACTGTTACAGTTTAACCTGTGAGATACCTGTTACAGTAAAACCTCTGAGATACTGTTACAGTTTAACCTCTGAGATACTGTTACAGTTTAACCTCTGAGATACTGTTACAGTTTAATCTCTGAGATACCTGTTACAGTTTAACCTGTGAGATACCTGTTACAGTAAAACCTCTGAGATACTGTTACAGTTTAACTTCTGAGATACTGTTACATATAACCTTTAAGGTACTGTTACAGTTTAACCTCTGAGATACCTGTTACAGTTTAACTTCTGAGATACTGTTACAGTTTAACTTCTGAGATACTGTTACATATAACCTTTAAGGTACTGTTACAGTATAACCTCTGAGATACCTGTTACAGTTTAATCTTTGAGATACTGTTACAGTTTAACCTGTGAGATACCTGTTACAGTTTAACCTCTGAGATACCTGTTACAGTTTAACTTCTGAGATACTGTTACAGTTTAACTTCTGAGATACTGTTACAATATAACCTTTAAGGTACTGTTACAGTTTAACCTCTGAGATACCTGTTACAGTATAACCTCTGAGATACTGTTACATATAACCTCTGAGATACTGTTACAGTATAAACTCTGGGATGCAAGTGTATTCAGAACCTCATAAATGTTGCTAACTTGCTAACATGAAAAAGGATGTCTAAATAGGCTAATGTTTTCAAAAAATCTGAATTCCTTGCGTTGGTGTAGTTTTTTCCTTTTTAATTAGGTACTCTGAGTTTGTACCTACAATCTCAGTTCAAACGAAGGAATAATCAAAGCAGTTTTAGTATTATTATTATTATTATTAGATTATTCATTTTTTTAAATACATTTGACAGAACGTTGCTTTTTCAGTGACCCGCTATCAGTTTGGAACCCAAAGTAGGGCTCTTTTGTACTGTATGTTTGGTACTGTATGTGTGTGTACTGTAAGTGAATCCATACCCCTGAGGTTCTGTTGTAGTGGAGCTGATAGTGTAGCACGCGCACGCCATGGTGAATTTGCGTCACAGTGTGGCGAGAACAGCGCTGCGGGTGAGGCTAGCATTTCGCCGTGAGCTGCGCGTCCGATTTGGAGCTTCTCACCCTCCTCTTCATCAGGCCTCTCGGGGGTCCCTGATTAATCTGGTACCGATGACCTCAGCGCCGCTTTGCGTGGAAAAGGAGGTTCTTTTAAGGAAGCAGAGCATCATGGGAAACGACGTGCTGTGTCTGGTCCAAAAAAACCGGGAGCAGTTGGGGGGGAGGGGTATTACTGAA
Organism: Anguilla pacifica; assembly: GCA_039654925.1. Classification (NCBI taxonomy): domain Eukaryota; kingdom Metazoa; phylum Chordata; class Actinopteri; order Anguilliformes; family Anguillidae; genus Anguilla; species Anguilla pacifica. Next base: position 6,902,884 of record CM077298.1, read on the forward strand.
AGTTTATAAAAATAAATGAAGTCATGCCAAAGATATTTTATTCCTGGATCAAGACATCTAACTGCTCCCGGTCTGCTGCTTTAACTGTGCCTTCCATGCGATCCTGTGCAGACCAAACACATTCCTGTCATAGAGGAATGCTATCCCTTTGGTTATTGCAGCTTTACTGCATTATTTATGTGCTTAGCCAGTTCCTTTTTTCGTGGCTATGGCTAGCTTTCGCTTTCCTGTTTTTACATTCATTAAACATTCATAAACTGGGTGTTGGCTGAAGGGTATAGTTTAGGGCACAGCAGCCAGCATTGTCCTGCTGGGAGAAAGTCGTCATCTTTTGGGTGGTACGGCCACCTGCTACATCAGGCTTTCCCAAACTTTTCAGGCCCTGTGAGCGTTTTAACGGACCAAAACCTTTTTCTGGGTCCCACCTCTCATTAGAATATAGCCTGGTAAGTGATAATGAAAATATGCTGTGAAAATGTTTTTAACGTGTGTCATCAGGACCTAAGGTGTGCTGTTTAATCTTATAGGTGCAATGATTAATCTGACTGGTGCAGTGATTAAACTGCAGTGCAGTAATTAATCTGACTGGTGCAGTGATTAAACTGACTGGTACAGTGATTAAACTGCAGTGCAGTAATTAATATGACTGGTGCAGTGTTTAATCTGACTGGTGCAGTGATTAATCTGGCTGGTGCAGTGTTTAATCTGACTGGTGCAGTGATTAATCTGCAGTGCAGTGATTAATCTGACTGGTGCCAATATGACTGGCGCAGTGATTAATCTGACTGGTGCAGTGATTAACCAGTGATTAGAACTGGGTAAATCTGCCTAGAACTGGGTAAATCTGCCTTTTCCTTTCATGCCCCGCAGGTCTGGAATGAGTTACAAGGCATACTTAATCTGAAATCCTTACCCTCTCTTGACATGTTTAAAAATATGTTAAAATAAGTTTTTACTGAACAATGTTATTGCTTTTAGCAACAAGTGCCTTTTAGCTCCTGATCCTTGTATGTCTTTTCTGTGTTTTTTTTTTTTTTTTTTTTGGTATGTTCTTAATATTAAACTTGTATTTTTCTGCTGCCATATTGACCAGGACTCCCTGGCAGAAGAGATATTGTATCTCAATGGGACCTTCCTGGTTAAATAAAGGATAATAAATTAATTAATTAATTAATTTGACTGATGCAGTGTTTAATCTGACTGGTGCAGTGATTAATCTGCAGTGCAGTGTTTAACCTGACTGGTGCAGTGATTAATCTGCAGTGCAGTGTTTAATCTGACTGGTGCAGTGATTAATCTGACTGGTGCAGTGATTAATCTGCAGTGCAGTGTTTAACCTGACTGGTGCAGTGATTAATCTGACTGGTGCAGTGTTTAATCTGACTGGTGCAGTGATTAATCTGACTGGTGCTTAGTCTGACTGGTGCAGTAATTAATCTGACTGGTGCAATGTTTAATCTGACTGGTGCAGTGATTAATCTGACTGGTGCTTAGTCTGACTGGTGCAGTAATTAATCTGACTGGTGCAATGTTTAATCTGACTGGTGCAGTGATTAATCTGACTGGTAAAGTGACAAATCTGACACATCACAAAATCCAGTACAGCGCATTTAAAACAGCAGCCATGAAATGGGAAGTCTGATTGTCAGCAGGGCCTTGTCTGTAGTGGCAGAAACGTGGCTATGAATGCAGTCAGAGATGAATCTTTGTCTGTTCCATCTGCAGATCACGGCCCTGGAGAAGAACCTGGTGGATCTGAAGTCTCCCTCAGCTCAGGCTGTCGCTGAAGTGTTGGAATGCTATCAGAACGAGGTAGCGCACCTGACTCCATCCGCCTGATGTTGTGACAGAGAGCTTTTCCATCATTGCCGCTTGAGCCATTATAATCACCGCTGAACATGTCGGAAAGCACAGTCGACTGCGGTTCCCCCGGCACGTACGTTTTAAAACCGACGTCACATTGACGTCTTTCTCCCCCATTAGCGATGGGCGCTTAGTCCGGAGTTCGAAGTAATCTTTTTTTATTTCGCGAAAGATAATTTGTGATCCGTATTTTTCATTCGCCGTCTGTTTTGCTCCCGGTCGTTAGCCCCGTCTGACTCGGGCGCGCTGGGCTGGGGGCTTTTCTGTGGGTCGCCATTTCGGTGCTCTCCTCCGCGGGATGTCTCTCCTTGGTTACGCATTAACACCTTCGCTCACAGCCCCTGCTGGTTAGCTTCCCATTGGGAGGTGTTACTGATGCGATCAGAACAAGTTGCGCAGTGGTGTACCTGTGCTGCGCCGAGACTTTTATTATGGCGAGTCGTGGAGGTTGAGCTTTTATGAGCGGAAGTCAGGGCTGTGTGGCCTTTTGTACACGTGCATGTGTTTCATGGGGGGGTGTTTTGTGATGGTGGATTTTGGGTTGTGCATTGCGAGGGGGGTGAGGGGGAGCTGTCTCTTTAGCCAAATACAGCGGGGCTGTAAAGAGCATCGGGGGGTGGTGTGTATAGTTTGGGGGAACCTCTGCTGGGCTGGTGAGTAAACTGCACGGGCTGAGAGAGGCCGAAATGGACCCCCGTAACAGTGGGGGGGCGGGGGGGCGGTAGACCCCTTGTAAGAGTGGGGGGGTGGGGGGCAGACCCCTTGTAAGAGTGGGGGGGTGATAGAGAATGCTCTGTTGTGGCTGAATGTGAGGTGTTGTTGTGGGGGGGGGGGAGCCAGCTCCACAGTGTGGGAATCCTAACCTTGAGGAGGGGCTCTTTTCTCTCTGTGCAGAGCAGTGTGGACAAGGACAAACCTTTCATTCTGGAGCCGCATATGGAGAACATCAATAGGTAATACCCCCCCACACACACCCTCAAACCCTCCACCCTCTCACCCTCAAAACCCTACACCCTCAAATCCTCCACCTTCAGACCCTCCCTCCTCAAGATCTCCACCCCCCAAACTCAAACTCTTCACCATCATTAAAGCGCGTGTCTGTCCTAATCAAGAAACAGTGTCCCCGAGTTCTGAGCTCGGCAAGCCAGAGGCCGTACCGCCACAGGAACCGGAGAGGCGTCCAGAGCTGTGTTGCTTTAAACTTTGCTCTATTTGGCGGGGGAGCTCGCCCGGTCTGGGTTTTGGGTGAGCTGAAAAGCCCTCGCGTACCCCTGAGGCTCTTCACAATGGGCCTGGGGCCCCTCCAAACAGCAGAGCGGTTTCCTGATGGGGCGTTCCCAACGGCCGATTTCTACGAGCGCGCACCTGGGTCCGCTCTGACTAACGCGCGCGACCGAGCGCGTCTGGAGTGTCCGCGTGGGCCGGCTTCCTGTCCGTCGCCCCGGGAGACGGGCGACGACGACGGCCTTCGCGCTGCGGAACTGCTCTCGGCCGCCTCGCCGAGTGTGACCCCGACGTGCGCGCACCCCGGGGGGTCGGCGCTCAGTATTCCGAACCCCGCTTCGCTCCGCTTGTCCCTCATGCGGCTCTTGACTGGCAGATAATTGGGTTGGAGCACTGAATTAATTACGGAGCCTGGATCGTTTGAGAGTTTCGCAGCTTATTTGTCTCTGGCGTTAATTGGCGGTTTGCTTGTGGCGGATGGTAAGGGAAAAGGATTGTGGGAGACTGGGCCCGACTGACGGTAAGCCTGGCGTGACCCCCCATTCATGAAGCTCGCCAGCGTAAAGCAGCCAATCCCGTGTCTGGGTGAACTGCCATGAACTCAGAGTCCCTGAGTAATGTTCCTCTGCCACATCCGCTACTTTACCACCCTCTGACTGAAGCACACCGGATTTGCACATTTTAAAACGGTCGGTAAGCGAGTGTTGAGTCGTCTGCGTTTGTTGGGCTCCACCGGGGGGAGGGGGCCGTCGCTCGCGTCGTTTAGGGAACGCCGCGTTCGACGCCGAGGCTTGGAGGCTTAGCGCGCGGCGGCGGCCTCAGCGGCGGCCAGCGCTCGCGCGTCTCGGCTGATGCAGTCGGAACCGATCCGGTATTCCGATCGCAGCGCGCCGCTCCGCTCCGCCCGGCGCCGATCGCTCCTGAGAGCGAGAGCTGACGGCTGCCGCCGCCGCCTGTTGCATTACAAATGAAGACGTGGACGAACCTCTGTGTCGAAGCTGTGACTCCACAGGTTTCTCACGAGCGTGTGCATCGGCTATTCAGACATTTCTTCAGTGATTCTGAAATGAGCTGTTTCTGGGTTTGTGGCTGTTACTGCAAACAGTAACACTGTGTACACTTCAGAGTTTAAATGAATTGTCTCTGAGCAGTGTTTGTGTGGCGGGGGGGGGGGGGGGGGAATGGGGGGGGAACGGGGGAAGGGGGGAGGGATGGGGGCAGGAGGTTAGGGGCGGTTGTGGCGGTCGTATGAAATTTAAAGCAGTCCTGCTCCCTGACTCCCTGTGTTACTGCCGTAGGCTGTTTGAAGCCAGCAGTGTGGAGCAGATCTGTGAGAATCTGAAGCAGGATGGCTCTTCTTTTGCACAGAAGCAACTGGAGGTAAGGCCAGGGCCTGCTGCCTGCAAATACGTACAGTGTATTACACATTATTACTTTTACATTAAAATATATATTACTGTGATATCACCATCAGATTCCCTAAATATTTGATTATATATATACATATAATAGGATGATATATATATATATATATATATATATATATATATATATATATATATATATATACTGTGTGTGTGTGTGTGTATAGAAATGGGTGTGGCTTTGTCAAGATGTCTACATACTGTAGAGACAGTCACTCCTATACAGTAATTACAATGAGTCACTCCGTATATCTATGTAGACGCATCCCAAGCTAAATATATATATATAAGGTGTGTGTGTATATATATATATATATATATATATATATATATATATATATATATATAAAAATAAATACATATATATGTAAATATATATGCCAAAATATACAGGGACAATTAAATGTGATATGTGCATTAAGTGAAAAGACCCATCCCAGGCTACACAGACCCATCCCAGGCTACACAGACCCATCCCAGGCTCCACAGACCCATCCCAGGCTACGCAGACCCATCCCAGGCTACACAGACACATCCCAGGCTACACAGACCCATCCCAAGCTACACAGACCCATCCCAGGCTGCACAGACCCATCCCAGGCTACACAGACCCATCCCAGGCTACACAGACCCATCTCAGGCTACACAGACCCATCCCAGGCTACGCAGACCCATCCCAGGCTACACAGACACATCCCAGGCTACGCAGACCCATCCCAGGCTACACAGACACATCCCAGGCTACACAGACCTATCCCAAGCTACACAGACCCATCCCAGGCTGCACAGACCCATCCCAGGCTACACAGACCCATCCCAGGCTACACAGACCCATCCCAGGCTACACAGACACATCCCAGGCTACACAGACCCATCTCAGGCTACACAGACACATCCCAGGCTACACAGACCCATCCCAGGCTACGCAGACACATCCCAGGCTACACAGACCCATCTCAGGCTACACAGACACATCCCAGGCTACACAGACCCATCTCAGGCTACACAGACACATCCCAGGCTACACAGACCCATCCCAGGCTACGCAGACACATCCCAGGCTACACAGACCCATCTCAGGCTACTTACACCGTACAGTCGAGGGCCAGTTCACTCCCTGCAAAGCTTTACTGTAAACACACATCCCAGAGTTTCAGTTCCTTCCTTGGACTTTAATGATTTCTAATGACTTGCATAATGTGATCATCACTGTGGTATTGTAATGCATTGGTAGGAAACAGGGAGTTTTTGCATGACATCTTAACCCAGTTAGAACTTTACTGTACTGATAGGAAACCATCATTTTGCTTCTATAAATTTTTATGACATTTTATATTCCAGTGTTGCTGGATTTGGAGGATGTAAGACACCGAGCCATCTTTATTTAGGGAATCTGATACTGATAATTGTGTACTACAATGATAAACATGATATAATGTGCAAATATGCTTGAGTTTCCAGAATTTTTAATGAATTTATGTAACTTGAGTATGTAAATCTAAACCACTTTTTACTGATGTGAATATCCAGAAAAAGCAACTGCAAGACCCAGCATTAATTTCTAAGAGTTTTTTTGTGCTTTCTACTCTGAGGAAATAAAAATGATGTTTCATGGATGAGGTTCTTCACTCCCTGTCCCTTTTGTTAGTTTGTTCTTAGAAGTTTATTAATAGAAACACTTTAAAAAATAGTAGAATCCTAAATGGATAGGTGAGAATAGAATTTCCTGTTTCCTGTTTGTGGCTGGGCAGATTTCACCGATACTTTGGTGTGATGCAGACTACCAATCAATTGATCAATTTTGGTGCAGGTGTCTCAGGGTTCAGAACAGTTACAATCGATGGGTTTTCTGAACCCAAAGGCAAGTCACTGGTCCATCAGTTGCAGAAACACATACTCACTTAGACATGTTTTCAGTTGCAGAGGGAGTCTGAGGGTACTACTTGAAAGACCGTCTTTGCTTCACGTTTCAATGGTGAGCCTGATAGTTGTGTGCGATGCCTTTTCTCATCCTCAGACCCTTTCCAAGATGTCCCCCACCTCCATGAAGCTGACGTTCAGGCAGCTGCGGAACGGAGCCAGCATGAGCCTGCAGGACGTGCTCGTCATGGAGTACAGGCTGACTCAGGCCTGCATGGTAAGCGGCTGCGTCCGAGTCTCACTGCACACGGCCTGCGGGGTTCAGCTTAATGACGTTTACGTGTGTGCGTGTTCAGGTTAAACCAGCTGCCCATTTACACTCGCTTTATGTTCAGCAGGGGCGTTTTATCCTTTTACCTGTTATTAGTTAGGACAGATGTACTTTATCCGTGTACTTGTGTTATTCTAGTTTAGCACAGGTATATTTAATACATGTAAATGTGTTATTAGCTAAGCACAGGCGTATGTTATCTATGTACCTGTGTTATACTGGATTAGCCCGGGTGTATGTTATCTATGTACCTGTGTTATACTAGTTCAGCACAGGTGTATGTTATCCATGTACCTTCAGCACAGGTGTATGTTATCCATGTACCTGTGTGATTAGTTTAGCACAGCTATACTGTGCTATGTGTTAATGGGCCTTTCTCCTTGCAGAGCGGCCAGGACTTCTATGAAGGTGTGAGGGCAGGTAAGCAGTGTGTGTGAACACACTCCGTGCGTCTGCGCATATCAGCATTAAACAATGGTGCTATAACCATGAAATACAAGAAAACAGCTAGCCTTCCTCAATATTCTGTAGAGCGTCCTGGATTTCAGTTAAAGTTCATAATACACTGATTCACATTTCACTGGAATATTAATTACAGGGGTCTTCTATTGCATGGGGCACTCCTGTTAAAGCCCTTTAAAGTAATAATAATAATAACAATAATAATAATAATAATAATAATAATAATTGTACAGTATTTATATATTACTTCTCACAAATGATGTAGCCAAAGGTCTTAACCCAAGTGTGTAAATCTGAACTTGTGTTTACTGATGTGCATACCAGAGACTGCAATCCGCAGCTGATATATCCGTTATTCACTGAGGAAACAAAAATTGCGTTTATATAAATGTGGTAGCTTTTGGTAGCCTGTTCTTAAATGCGCATCAATAAAAGCACCCTTAGCGATTGTAAAAACCAAACATGGAGAGAATACATTTCTTTTATATGTGATTTGTATGCTCATTTCAGTATAGAGGATTTAAAAAAAAAGATTTTATTGACTTGATTCAATAAAACAGCACTTTCCATACCTTAAACCGCTAAACAGCTGATTTATGTTCTGAAGGCGTAATGTCCTGTCAGGATTTTTACAGCCTCCGGGCTGTTTGTGAGATTCTCACCCTTCGGTCGTACGGACATGCAGATGCGCGCGTGCGTGCGGATATGCAGATGCGCGCGTGCAGACATGCAGATGCGCGCGTGCATGCGGATATGCACCCGTGCGCGTGCATGCGGATACTGCATGCTTTAAGCGAGCCGCTGCATGTGGTTATCCTGCGGGTGGCGTGCTCTAGCTGCCGCTCCCCGCTGTTGGTGTAAAGCTTCCATGTGACTCGTTCGCATGTAGGAATTCCAGGTCTTATAGTCGAGTTCATTCCTAAAAGTGTGATTTGTGACATTAGAACCTCAGTCATGCAGTGGTTCAATTAAATATATATATATATATATATATATATATATATATATAGAAAAGGTTTCCTAAACATGATCCCTTTTGATACTAAGTTCCGCTGCACACAAGATCACCCAAATAACTTGTATTGATGTAATAATTGTGTGCAGGATTGTGCTGTGTGAGGTTTTAAATGTGCGTGTGTGTGTGTGTGTGTGTGTGTGTGCATGCGTGTATGTTTGTGTGTGTGTGTGTTTTCACAGTGCTCGTTGATAAGGACCACAGCCCAAAATGGAACCCACCCACCCTGGAGGGAGTGACAGAGTCATACCTGGATGACTGTTTCAAATCCCTCGGAGATCGCGACCTTAGGCTCTGAGCATGCTCACTGCAGCAAGACACCGCCCTCAGCCTCTGAGCATGCTCACTGCGGAGAGAGACCGCCCTCAGGCTCTGAGCATGCTCACTGCAGAGAGAGACCACCATCACGCTGTGAGCATGCTCACTGCAGAGAGAGACCACCCTCACGCTGTGACCATGCTCACTGCAGAGAGAGACCGCCCTCAGGCTCTGAGCATGCTCACTGCAGAGAGAGACCGCCCTCAGCCTCTGAGCATGCTCACTGCGGAGAGAGACCGCCCTCAGGCTCTGAGCATGCTCACTGCAGAGAGAGACCGCCCTCATGCTCTGAGCATGCTCACTGCAGAGAGAGACCGCCCTCAGGCTCTGAGCATGCTCACTGCAGAGAGAGACCGCCCTCATGCTCTGAGCGTGCTCACTGCAGAGAGAGACCACCCTCAGGCTGTGAGCATGCTCACTGCGGAGAGAGACCGCCCTCATGCTCTGAGCATGCTCACTGCAGAGAGAGACCGCCCTCAGGCTCTGAGCATGCTCACTGCGGAGAGAGACCGCCCTCATGCTCTGAGCGTGCTCACTGCAGAGAGAGACCACCCTCAGGCTCTGAGCATGCTCACTGCAGAGAGAGACCGCCCTCAGGCTGTGCCCCCGGTGTGGTCTTCACATTGGCCAGCTGTCACTCTAAAACTCCCAGAATTTGGACCCAGAAGATATGAAAACACTAACTTAGTTCCCCTTGCCCAGACTTTCAAAATGCGCAAAAGGTAGAAAATTAATTGGAAAATCACCCTTAATCCTTTAATAAATGAACATTGTGGAAAATATGTAATGTTTTGGATTTGTTATTTTTTGTAAATCCCCATGTACAGTATTTGAAAAGGATGGTTGATACAGATGTTTGCAAAACCTGCAGTGCATTTTCAGACGTAGTTCCTCCTCCAGAATACCTGCAGGTTGTGGAGCGGTGGTTTCAGAGGCGTTGGTGTGAGTCTTATGCTGGAGCAGATTACTCTGAGCGAAGTAGAAAGGCACTGAACGATCACTGAGCCGACCTGCTACTGAGATTCAATAGTAATAAAACACGGAGTAGGGCATCTGGTTTCATTCCAGAGCTCTTAGCACTATGGAGTACTTATTAATATTTTAAGTGTACATAACTCGCAGTGACTCGTTTTCTTAAGTATCAAGCCTTTGCTGTGAAGGCAGCCATTTTTTCCGATTGAAAAAGCCCTTTACCACCAACTGTTAGAGTTGCAGTGAGGTGGTCTGACTGACTTTACGAGCAGTCAAGTTTGTCCCAGTAGCTGTTTAGCCAGGCCAACCAAGCTCTTTAACCAGTTTGGTTAATTGACCTGTTTACTGAACACAGGTTTGTAGCTGACATCATGTTATAGCTCTGTGCTGAGGGTGCTTTGATAGAAATGTATTTTTGATAGTGTGTTGATGCTGACAGAATGATGCTGGTTACTTATTGCTTTCATGAGTTCCTGCTCATCCTGTTCAGTTTAATCAAAGTGCTAATACACATTTGTAGGGATGTCATAAATATCAAATCGATATCTAAAATATTGATTGGCGGGTTGTTATATTGAGAATTTTTAGACATCTATGTATGTATTAAAATTTCAGTAAAACCTACGTTTTTGGTGTTCTGTTTTTCTATTAATTTGCTTTTATAATGTAATACCATGGGTGACCACACCGAGGCGACGTAACACTCTACCGCCACCTGCACACCTCTCCTCCTCCACCCCATTTTAGCTGCCAGTTTGACAGAATTTGAAAGATACTGTGCCATAGTGTGATTATAGACTAGGCTATGAAGCTTCTTTCTTGACTTATAGTAGCCTATAATGGGCAGTGGGCCCAATGAAAGTTTGAATTCAGTTTGAATCTTGTGTTTTCAGTTTCTTTATCCTGCTTCGATGATGTTTAATTGAGAAAATGTGTGGTTGACTGCAGTGGAACGTTATGTTCCCATTTTTCTATGCATGAGTAAGTTGCATAAATTGGCTAAAACAAAACAAACTGAGCACTTTTTGGGGCAAAATGTAGGCTGTGTGTATTATATACAAACCGTTCATTTAAAATACGAATTAACCTTTATTGCGACAACATCCCTAATTGCTTAAACTAGTAAAAATGCAGGTTCACACAGCTTCATCATGCTTGTAATTAAATGTATCAAATCTGAACACAAAGCACAGTGCTCAGTGTTTTGTGGTGCAGCCGTTGTGGAGGTTGTTTCTGTTTTTAATATATCAAAGCAGAAGGATATACGAGCACGCTATGGGCAGGCCTGAGTGTTGAGCCTGTGTGGGCTGGTGTTTGGGCTGTTACTGTATCTGTGCACTGATCTTCCCTCTCCTCTGTGCACACAGCACACCCCACAGCCTCCATCCTGACCACAATGTGCATTTTCCTTCAAATTACTGGAGGCGTTCTGTTCCGAAACGTTAATTTGGTAAATGCAATCATCGTGGGTGAATTATCGACCGTCATCTCCTAACCTACAGAGCCTCCTCCCCTCCCCCCTCGTCCACACACACACACACACACACACACACACACACACACGCACATGCATACACACACACACTCTCACATACATGCACACTCACACAAACGCACACACACACACGTAAGAGAACATAAACCTGGCCAGCGATGCCGCTCACTTACTCTCAGGTCTTACTGAAGGACCGTTCGCACATTTTCAAATTGGCAGGATGAATTAGCATGTGGATCCGTTCACGTCCGTCTATAACGAGCCGATCCTGACCTTTGAACAGGGATGCCATTAGCTGACTGCGTGACGCCCGTGTACGGCCGCCAGGATTAGCCAGGATCCTCAGCGGTGCTCCGTTGGAATCTGGCTCCGCAGCCGGATGTTTTGCACACGATCAGCCGTTGCTTCTCAAAGTCCATGTTTGCTAAAGTCCAGGTTTTTGTTTGATTTTCTAGGCGAGAGAGGTGACGTTATTTAGATTATCTCGTAGATAAATGCAGTGTGAGTATTGTGTACCTGCAGTGTAGCGTGTGTGCTAAACCGAGAGCTTTCAGAAGCTTTCAGATTGTACTGGCAGGAGTTCACACTGCCATTAGAGGCCAGTCTCATGCTCAGCTCCTGGTCTGTTTGAGGGCGATTGCTTGCCTTCCTCCTACAAAATCTTTTCCCTTTCTCATTTCTTGGCCCTTAGGCCCCTGGTGAGACACTAGGGGGCACTTGTACAGAAACACGAGGAAGGAGCCAATTATATCGCACCGTTGTGGACTGCCAAGCACAGGCGGCTAATAACATAGCCCAGCGCAGACCCAAATTAGTCCCCGCAGGAAGTTACAAAAGCAGAACTTTAATTATTGAGGTTTTTTTTTTTTTCTTGGTCTGCCATTCCATCTGAATTATTTCCATCTAACCAATAATTAAAAGCAAAACCCCCTCTGATGAATGCATTAAGTGCAGTTCTCAGTCTGTAAGTTGGAGATAAGTGTGTTGGTAGGTATCTTTCACTGCTAAGCCCAACTTCAAAGGCTTTGGAGTGGTTTTGTGGGCCAAGGGCCGTCGCCCTAAAAACTGAGCTCCTAGAAAGACATTTCGTAATGAAGTGAGACGCTATCCAAACTTTAGCTTTGTCTGCCTGCTTCTCGTCGAACGCCCATTTCTCTGCGTTTCAATAGCGCAAAGGCAACATTAGCATTAGCCAGCTACAATGTTGAAGTTCAGTTGAATCCTAGCTCTGTTGCAGTCTGACAATGAGATTCGTTATGAACTAAGATGCATGTGAGTGAGGGACCTGGAAGCTTTGTGCAAGTGCTGTACCATAATCTGATCATCATCTCAGTAAAATAAACCAATTAGCTTCATTAGTCCAGCTCCCAGCCTGAGGCCACACTTGCCCATTACCGCTGCGCGATGGGGGGCTCGGAAGCCCTCGTTTCGAGTTTCTGTGCTGCTGATTCTGAAACGCTGAACCCGCCAGTGCCAAGGGCTGCCAGATTGTGTAATTTTCCAGCCCGGTGTTGACAGACACCTGATGCTCATTAACCCAGGTTACCTTTGTAGAGGGAAGTCTCCTTCTCTCTTAGCTGCGTGCTTGACCAGCATGGGAAGATGAGTGAATTTCCCTTTGATGTGGCAACCCAGAAACAAGTCTAATGATTACAAAAAGGGCACGGTGGCTCGGTTATGGAAGCTTCTATTTACAGCGAGCATGGGGGGGTAGGAGGTGGGGGGATCCAATATACCACCATAACAGGGGTCTGCAACCCTGGTCCTGTAAATGCCTGCCATTTAGTGATCCAGAGCTAGTGCTGCTCGGTACTCAACACACATGCTTGGCATTTAGTGATCCAGAACTAGTGCTGCTCAGTACTCAACACACATGCCTGGCATTTAGTGATCCAGAGCTAGTGCTGTTCGGTACTCTACACACATGCCTGGCATTTAGTGATCCAGAACTAGTGCTGCTCGGTACTCAACACACATGCCTGGCATTTAGTGATCCAGAGCTAGTGCTGTTCAGTAGTGTACACACATGCCTGGCATTTAGTGATCCAGAGCTAGTGCTGCTTGGTACTCAACACACATGCCTGGCATTTAGTGATCCAGAACTAGTGCTGCTCGGTACTCACAATCCTAAGACAAGCTTACTCTCTATGTCATAACATATTTGGGTTGTACCTGAGTCCATTTTACAGTTTTAAAAAAGGGGTGCATTCCATTGACAGAAACACTTGTATGAAGCATTCTGAGAATCATGGAAATGGCGCTGAATTGATCATCCGCTTGCAAATTTTCTGCAAGCTGAGTAATTTAGAGAGCAACAATTAAGTTTTAAATGTCAAATAACTATAAACGCTGGTTATAAAGAAATATAACTTATTCACGAGGAACATAGTTTGGATACCCTGCGACTGCTAAATATGTAGCACAGCGGCTACACTGCCGTGGGCTTTCCGATGTTTTTTTTTCAAAGTTAAAATCCCCGCTAAAATCAAATCTTAATTTGTGTCCTGTAAGCAGCAGCAGCTATCAAGATGGTGGATACAAGGTGCTAAACGCATTTGCCATGTTGGTGCATGAGAAAGAAGAGAATTCCTTCCAAAGGGCGTTGCAAATAGTCTGAAGCACTAGGGGAATCAATTCACCTAACACAGGCAAAATGCTCGCAAGGTTCCTCGTACGCTGACTAACTGAAGATTTATCTGGGCTTGGCTGTGGTCCACGCACTTATACACCAGTTATAAACGGCCTTGCTCATTAGTGCACAGTCATAAAGTTCATACAGTAAAAGATTTACACTCGGTGGTTTCAAGTTAACACGAGGCTAATGATTCAGCGGTTTCATCAATGAAATGTTTTTTTACCTTCTATGAATGTCACTTTTTTGTCTACAACATAAAGAAAAGTAGAAATCGATAGCCTTAATGGCCAAAATAAGATGGCTGCCCGTTTCTATGTGAAACGATACCACAGCGATACCCCGTGTGAGATTCAAACGTGTGGCTCTCCATCACCAGCATGACCACCTGCCCTCTCGGCCCCTGTTGCTAGGCTTGGAATAATCTGGAAGCACTAATATGAAGACTAAAGTGGGGTATGGGCTTTTATTTTTTATTATTTTGCATGAATTGGCAGCACATCATCATTTACTGGCCTGTACAGTGGCAGCTGAATTGAAGGCAAGTAGTACATGGCTAGACAATACAACAGAGATCAAAAATCATTTCATTAAAAGGCGTGTTACCTATACAGAGCTATATTTCATCTTCCATGGTGTGGAAATGTAAAAATAGTTGCTATCTTGTTACTTCTGTCACACAGGGATTAATCGCGACGGACCTTAAGATAGTGGTAGGATAAGATTAGAAGATGTTTTCCTTTTTAAGTTAACTTACTGTCCATAGTATCCCAACAGCAAATGCATCGGCATCTTAGCAAGAATGTTTGGGAAGAACTTATGACTGTACTAAGTGGTAATCGAAAATCGAAAGGCCAATATTTAATAAAGCAAATTTTGACACTTCGCAGGCTTCTGGTACAATACAGGTTTCGGCCTATTTTTCTTTTGAACCATGATACACAGAACAGCCCTGCCTTTATAAATGAATTAAGAGGGCACCATCAATTAAATTAATGCTGCAATATGAATTTTCCTAATGTTTCTCCTTCCTGTGGTTATTTAGTTAAAGGACTCCAACCATTAATTTTGTTGAAAAAAAAGTAGGAATCTAGTTTGGAAATTCAGTTTGTAAGCTAATGCAGCTTTATCAGTTATTTGCATAATTTGCCTTTGTTGGTGGCCCATTGGATGAATCTCTCAACCTGAATCACTTAAGGAATGTAATTATTATATTTTGTCAATTTATTCTGGATTGGATTCATTGTTGGACAGTATCCATATAACACTGTCAACAACACACAGCTACATAGTCTGTTTAAAGGCCTCTTAAAATAACAACTAATAGAGCATTTCTGAACTGTAATATATAAACCTTTGTTTGTAAGGCTTAAAAATGATGGCTATGTCCTGTTTGTGATATACTGTACAATATACCCTGTTCAAAATCTAGACATAACACAGAAGTAAAATTGACATCATCTTGCACTTTTCTGTAGAAAAGTATGGTTGCCATTTTTCCCTGTTCTGATTGGTTACTCCAGACACAGCTGTATACTGTGCAGCTCTGAAGTTCTGGCTTAACTGGATTCCAGTCCTAAGGCCCCGGCAGTCTCTGTGTCCTTGGGCCTAGACTGGCACCTGGGTTACCACTGCACTGTCTAAGCATACAGGGGTGTCTTAAATTGCTGTTTAACATTACCCATTTTATTATAAATTGTACAAAGGGATAATTCACTGCTATTGTATAAAAACATCTCACACACAAATGCTACTGTGCTTGCGTTATCCATTCAGAGAGAGATGTGTTCCTCTCCATTTTCCGTTGTGCACGTTTTGGACTTCAAACAGCATCGGGCTATTTCATAACAACATTAACATTAGCGAACGCCAAGGCCACGGAGAATTGTGCTGCATAATACAATTGGCAGATGGCAGTAAATGATAATATGTTTTGGCGTTGCGTTTCAGTAGCACTTAGCCGACTTCGTAACGGTCAAAGTGACCGGTCTTGAACATCCTCGACCGGAGCTAATCTTCTCGTGATTCGCAGGGTCGTAGAACAGGCCTCAGGCTGAACAGTCATTTCAGTTCTCTCTCCTTCCTCCTGGAGATCCCATGTTCCTCTGCTGAAATTCGCTACTTTGGTTCTGCGACATATCTTAGGCTGTTATTTGAGTAGGTTTTCTGTGGGGGTGGGTGTGGGGTTGAGGGGCACTGCAGTGGTCCTGTATGTTACACTATAAGTTGATAGCGGGGCACAAGATGCCTATTAATAACTCCTTCGTCGGGGGCTGAATTTCGACACCAGCACGCCGGCTGAGCAGATGTCAGATTTTCATTTAACTGCAGTACCGTCCACTCCCTCCCACCAGCCCGACTTTCCTGCTGCGAAGATTTCTCGATAGGCTATGCTGCTTCATCACTGCGATATGACGTCCACATCATAGTCATCATCAATCCCTGTGGGTACGGGCTGTGTCCCTTCTGTGACCTTGGCGTGTGTGAAAGCCAGGCTGAAGAGTAACTGGCAACCGGTCGCCCTCCAGCAATGTGAGAGTCCATGTCTGTGCGCTTTTGTTTATTTTAAACTATGTGATTTTTTTGCCGCATGTAATTTTTTGTGCTAATGTCATAACTTGTATCCCCAGAGGCGCGAGCGTGAAACTGAGCTGAAAGGGGGTCACGTGATCGGACGCGGCTACTCAAGGTCACCGGACCGCGCTCGTGAAACCGTGTGCGTATACGCAGAGTAGCATATTAGCGGTTTAATTAAACGCAGCTCAGGGGGGATCCTTGCGTTCAACGCCACGCACCTCCCTCCGGGCAGACTTAAGGGGTGTGGCGTCTGACGAAGATTCTTCACACCAACTGTCCCAGACAAAGAGGGGCGATTCACGGGGGGGGGGGTAAAAGATTTACCGCTCCCCCTGCCCTGCTCCTGGCGGGCGGACCTCAGACACGGCACGACGAGGAGTAGGAGGAGGAAGAGGAAGAGCAGGAGAGGGGCTCCCCGCCGTGGCGGTCTGCGTTCTGAGCGGGCCTCAGGGCAGGTCGCACTCGATGTAGGGGATGTCGCCGTAGCGACTGTCTACCTCCGCCCACTGCTGCACCGCCCGCGCCACGATCTCCTCCGACAGACGCTGGGCGTAGTCCAGCAGCGCCGGGTCGATTTTGGGGGAGTCCCGGCCCGGCCCCGTCTCCGAGGCGACCAGGGCTGCCTTCTCGCCCGCCTGTTGGCTCGGCGGCGGGTCGGCCTTCTCGGCGGGCTTGGCGTCCTCGGCCCGCCTGCTGCGCTTGGACTTGACGCATCCCATGCTATAAATAATGCAGCATTGGTCTGAAGGCAGAGGGGGCTTTTTTTTTTTAAGAACAGGCTAATGTGTCCCCCCCTCCCCCCCTCCCCCTCCCCCTCCCCAGATGAGCGAGTGTGTGTGTGTTTTTTTTTTTCAGAGGATTCTGGGCGCAGTAGCTAGGAGGCCATCTTCATCCCCTCGGTTCCGGAAAGCTCCAGACTGCCGGCCACACTCCAGATCCCTCTCGCAGGCATCCCTATTCGGCACTGTGGAAGGAGGAAAGAGAGGGAGAGCATTTCAGAGAGCAGTCTTCCTGTTTTCCCACGACAGCCAATGAAAAGACGCCACGTCACGTCACAGACCACACTGCTGGCCCTGAGAGTTACACAGTGACTTAGCATCTTCTACCCTTGCTGGTAGATCACACAGTATGGCAGGTGAGTCAGAGGCTGGACTGGGCGGTTTCCAAAAGCAGGGGTCAAATTAAAACACACACACACACACACGCATACACTCACACACACGCACACACACATTTATTTTATTTTGGACGGATTTCAGGAAAAGCTGAAGACCCCTAATTACTATCAGTTGTTATTTCCAGAGAGAATCTAAATGTTTCTTGCAGGTATACCATCTCCATATTGATTAAACACCCATTAGATTTGCCCTGATACAGGTGCAATGGAGTGAAAGCACTGTATTCCCTTTCCCCTGCTGCTCTGTCTCTGAGCTTGGATAACAGGATCAGCAGTTAGCCTTCCCTCCAAGTGACATTTATGCCATGCACACAGCCTGGAAGGTCAACAGAGAACTCTCATTTCCTTCGACAGCCAATCAGCCGAGCGCTAACTGCACAGCCACACCACACTACGGAAGGGCCAGTTACGTTGCTGGACTGATGGAACAGAACCTGCCTAGGACCCCATGGTAAACACCACGCTCTTCCCTCTTCTGGTTAGCTACCCACCTCCGCCCACCCCCCTGGTTGAAAATTAGTATGGAGTTCCACAATCAATTCTCAACCTGTCACCATCCGCAGTCTTCATGATGGTGAGCACCTCCCCAAAATACTGGCTCCACCCATGAAATGTAATGTAATACTGTTCTACAGCACAGTGACCCTTCGCTGAAGTACCTGTTCCCTGTTAAACAAGCCAAAACCACTTTCAAAGCCTTGTTTTCCAAAGAAACCTCCCACCAAGCACTTTTCAGGCCCAGCGCCAGTTTTCGTTTTCACTTTAGAATCACCTCAACCAATTCAGACCCATGACCCCAGAAATTCACCCTCCTGTCCTGTAACGCAGGCAGGAAAGAGAAAATTGGACAAATCTTTCATTGTGGACAGGTAATAACAAGTCAGAAGTAAGACAGGTGTCAAGATTTTAATCAGGGAATAAATACATAGCAGACTGACTTATTTACAAATGCTTCTTAATCCAAAGCAAGCATAAAAAACGTCCATGGTTTCAGCTACTCGGAGCCAGTGCAATGTACGGCCTATTACCCGATAAGCATGAAGTTAGAGAAGCATCAACTTTTAAATGATAAGCTAGAAACATTGAGATTTCTAGTTCTAGCGGTTCGTATTGGCAACGACAGCATATCGACCCTGTTGAGGCGCTATACGTATAGCTACGTGGGATGTGTCCCCGCGCCAGCCGTGCACTTCATGTACAAATCCGCGAGAGCTATTAGTTTCATTCAGTAATTGCAAAGACAGTGAAATTTGATACAGAAAGACACAATAAATCAACAGACTGGCGCAGGCTAGTCAGCTTACATATAAAATGTACATCTCAGCACTGAACTGATTCCGTTTTCATGTTTTGTCAATCGAAATACGTTAATTATTAGTGCGCTAGTGGACGCGAAATGGACAGTGTACAGAAATTAAGAATTTTACGGAATCATTCCTTTTCCCTGGAATAGCGCTAATGTATAAAACGCGAGCAGCCCCTATGTGAAAACGCAAGGTCAACTGGAAAACCACAACCACAACATAGCAGAAATATACATATAGAGCAATACATTTACTTCATAAGTACCATCCTGCATGCGCTATCGCAGTGGCTGGAAGGTTAAGCCCCCTTTGCGAGCCTATACGGTAAAAACATTAAATTTCTATTTATCGCAGTATTTGCCTGTCTTTAGTAAATGATAAATCTGATCCATAGCAAACCCATGGGCACATGTTAACGTTGTCTTAATCTGGCAGTATGTGGTGGTACTTCATAACCTACCTTTGAGTGTACATCTGGAAGTTAACTGCATGATAATTCAAACAGAAGCGACCTCTCGGATCGCAGCAAATAATATTTTACAAATAGTGTCATGTTTCTTCATGAAAACGCAAATCCCGCACTACTCCGTTTGGTTTGTGGCAAACTGCATAAACGAAACAGTCTGTCAGTGGGCTGCAGAACCTTATCTCTTTACAAAAAAAACTACACATATGTTTTTGAAAACCTGCGTGCAACTTACGTGTAGGGTGTTAGATCCTCGTCAAAGGCTGCGTTGGAATTTTCAGCACCAAGTTCGGTAAAACTATTTCTCCGCATTTACTCTGAGCCGCATCGTCCCACGCAGATTTAGCGACTCCTCTTCGTTTGAAATCCAGTGAACATGGTATTTGGTCGAAGCTATCAAATGGCTTACAACTGTGTAGCTTTACGTCCAGGCTGCCCTGTTGGGGCTTGGTCTGTAGTAAACACTGCTCTTTTCTAAGTATGGTGATTTGGTCCTGAGACTGAAAAGAATGCTTATATTTATCACGGCAAATTTGTAATCGGTAGCCTATTAAACACACAGAATAAACTATGATTATAAAAGCATAGCTACATATACGTGTACCTTACGTCCTTTTAGTGTGGTTACTGCGGTTAAATTAAACAACAATGCCCTCTTGTGGGAGCAATACGCAGGGATTCTAGTTTCACTGAAGCACTCCTGCAGACGTCCAACCGATCTCCGCCGGACATGAAGGTCCAAAAAGGACGTGTAAATAAATAAACGATTCACCATTTAGCCGTCCAGCAAGTAATATCCCGATGAATTTCCGAAATTTCAAACTATCTTGCAAAGCTTTTTGTTAATGGGTGAATTTTAAACATGTATTTGGTTCATACATACATTGTAATTATCAACTATGCGCGTCTTCTATGAAATTATTCTTAATTGGTCCATTTTGACAATTGCCAGGTGCACAATGGAGTGAAGTGGTTCGAAATGCAAAATCTGAATTACCATTTTATTTACTGTTTAATCCTCATAAGCAGAAATATGTCACATTATATTTGGAATTTATGCTGACTGATGTGTAAATGCGATATGTAAGCTTGTTCCTGTTTCTGAAATGTTCAAAAATGTATACCATTGTCCAAAATATGCTGTTTTAAAACAAATAAGAGAATACACTTCATATTTCTATTTATAGAATATTATCCATAATTAAAATATGATACATTACAAAGATATACTATAAGGTAACCTAAATCGGTATGTGCATGCGCATCTGTGCCGTAGGTGCAAAGGACTGTGAGAGAAGAACAGGTGTGAGATAAGAAAGCAGTGTGCACTTGTGTCACAGGAGAACAGTATCTTCTGTAAACGCACTGTAGTACTGTAGCATAAGCCCTCCGTACAGTATGTACTATAATAGAGGCCTTCAGTACTGTACTGTACCTAATATAAGCCTTCAGTGAACTACTGTACTGTAATATATGCCTTCATTCGAGTACTTTACTGTAATATAGCCATTATTACAGTAGTTTACAGTAATATATGCCTTCAGTACAGTACTGTACTATAATATAGGTCTTCAGTACTGTACCGTGCTGTAACATATGCCTTCAGTACAGTACTTTACTGGAATATAGCCCTTCAGTACTGCACTTAAGTAGCCTCACTTTCTAGGCTCATAACTTTATGTTACTATGAACCTGACCAGGCTGCTCATAATACAGTATCATTGTGCTACGAGCCTGACCAGGTGCTCATAACCCTGCGATAATATGACTCATGTGAGATGTCTACCAAACGTGTTGTGAAGTTCTAATACACCAATGGTCAGTTACCACAGTTAACTGGCTAAAATGGCACAGTCAATTTGCTGGATACCATATGTACATGTAACTTACCCTTCTAGAAACTCTAGAGATCAATTGGAACTAGTAGCCATGCAATATTATAATCTTCAACCCTACATTTGTTTATACAAATTTTCATTATATTTACAGGCACAGATGAAAATGCCTCACCAGCTAAGTATTAGTGGTGAAAAGTCATTAGTCATAGCATTCAACTTATGAAGTTGACAATAACTCATGGCATTGTATGCAATGTACTCAGGGGCTGAAGCCTATCCCTGCATACACTAGGTGACAGGCAGGAATACCTCCTGGACAGGTCACCAATCCATTGTACACACACCATTCACTCACACACTCATACCTATGGGCTATTTAGACTCTCCAATTAGCCTAACATGAATATCTTTGGACTGTGGGAGGAAACCAGAGTACCCGGAGGAAACCCGCGTGGACATGGGAACAACATGCAAACTCCACGCAATTCCCGGCCGGTGTTTGAATCCGCACACCACCGTGCAGGAGCTAGACACAGAAACTCTCAACACAGGAGGAATTCAGTCACTTACTCTCCCGTGGTCACTGCTTATCCCATATGTACACCCGCATAGTTCAGATGCCTACCTAGAGATGGCACTGTGAATCCTACAGTGACTTTGGCATCCTCCACATTGGGGGTGATGGGGGGTGTGTGCAAATGCAACAGAAATATTAGTCCTTACATATGACTGGGCTGCCAGGAAGAAAGACATCACTGCCGAAGCCTTGAGTCCCACATCTAGCCATTAAATTGGAAGTAACACAAATTGTGACAGTAGGTCTTTGTGGTCAGATGCAACTAAAATGTCGCTTCTGGGTCAAAATTCAAGGCTTTGCATCTGGAATTAGCCAACCTCAATGAAGTTTAGCCAGAAATAGACACGCGGTGCTTCACTGTATTGTGGAAAGGTGATAGAGATTGTTCTGAAAAGACATAAAGCCATCATTCCTGCCGAAACTTCATTCATGTACTGACTTGGTGATTATTAAAAATGTAATAAATACCTTTCATTGGTATACAATGTATACCAATATAGTAGTTTCTTTATAGAAACAGTTACACTTACACTTACAGTTTCTTTATAGAAATTCACACTGTTAGATTTTTAAAAATATATTAATTTAATCTAAATAGATCTTTACATTATTTAGCAATTTGTAAATATGCTAAATTTACTGAGGTTGGTAAATACTGTAAGGAACAGTATACAGATGGATGTGTGGGATCAGAGCAGTTGTAATTGTGGAGAACCATCTGTAACTGTGCACAAACATATATTTCAGTGGCCTGAATTATGTGGCAGAAACAGATTATTATAAAACGGCTAGACATTACTCTGACGATGAATTTGGCCCACAAGGAGGTTCGACCTGCTAAGGTAATTTCCACCGAAGCTCTGCATGCCTCATCTGTACAGAACAGAATGCATTAGGAATTAACTTACGTAACATTACATTCGTTTAGCAGATTCTGTCATCCAGAAAAATTTACAATGAAAGTAAATAAAAGTGAATCCACCAGATTGGCGCGTTACGGTGCCAAACCTGGCAAACAACATTTCCAAACCAGTCCGTCCAAGTAAAACATCAACAAAGCACTAAATGTAAGTTACCGTATGCCTACACAGAACAATACAAGCCATACTGCTGAAATGCATATAAAACCATAGGCTTATCTTGCGGCGCGCGCTCCCATCTCAGTGGCCTACAGACCATCAGAAAGAAGTCGACTCCCGTAAGCAACCGGCCCGCGTGCTGCGCAAGTGCGCATTCTGTGCGCAACCGCGCATCCAATTACACCGTATATCTCGTGATGGACGATAAGAGGCTTAACGGTGAAAGACAGAAAATGTATTTAAACAAGATCAGGTAGCCTATGTCCTAAGAGAAAATATAGCGACATTGAATTCCCCGTAATAATTGTGAATTCCATTATTTCGAATAACTCTGCTGTGTATTCGCTAATGTGAGAGTTAATTATATGCTTCATAACATTTTATGCTGCGAAGTTTCCGGTCCTTGCTCACGGTTTTTTTGTTAAAAGAAGCTATTTTTAAAACGATCAGTAGATGGCACACGTGATTCTTCCAAGAGTCAAATTTTAGTGTTCTGATAGGTCTTTGAAACCTACCTATAGCACGTACGTGAGTAATCATTTGCGTTAATGAAGTCTACAGTTCTACTGGTCTTAATCAGACACTGCCTTTTTATTTTCAATTTATTTGGTAAATGGTAAATAGTATTTACCCACCTGACTTGTATAGTATCATCCGTTGCATAGTATATGTAATATTAGTAGGTCCATATTTTATAGCGATATTGTAATTTCCTTGCGTGGAGAACCTTTATATTTACGCAGAGAGGGCTGCTGCATTCTAAGAAAATGTGTTTGGGTTTCTTTTCTTCTTCTTTTTTTTAAACCTTCAACAGCCAAACAGAACGCGAAAAAACGTGACTATATCATGCTACATAACTGAATCCAAGTTCCGTGGAAAGCGGACGGTATAAATCAACGGATTTTTCAATGGCAGCTGGCATGTGGCAGGCAACGAATTTGGCTCAATTTACTATACAAAAAACTCCTGAATTCCAGAGCAGGTATTCGATAAGTTAATGAAATATCTTCTTTTTGATTTATAATGCGCAGTTGTCTCGTAAACTAATGTTTAGACATGCCTTACCACTTTAAGATTTGGCAGAGAAATTGAGATCATGTATGACCAGTGGATTCATTGTTGCCGGCCCAACCAATCATAGAATTTTGACGACACTATAGAGAAGCCAAAGTAGCGGTATAAAAAGCTCCGTTGAATTACAGCATGACACCCACCAGTCTAGAGCACTGCTTGAGGTGCAGAAACTGCAGTGTGTATAACTGGACGAAACACCCACACCACGTTTAAAGAAAGACATCAGAGCTGGAAACATGCACCTCATACAAGTTCTTCTCTACTTGGGGTTGATTGTTGCGCTTGGTCCGGTGGGTCTGGGAGATGTCGCAGCACCTTCAGTAACGACTGAAGACAGCGAGCAGTGCTCGACGTGTGAGTTCCGACAACACAGCAAACTTATGAGACTTCACGCCATCAAGTCCCAAATTCTCAGCAAGCTTCGTCTCAAGCAGGCCCCCAATATCAGCAGAGACGTGGTCAAGCAACTGCTTCCCAAAGCTCCCCCGCTACAGCAGCTGCTCGACCAGTACGACGCCCATATGGAAGATAACGGAGATGGAATGGAAGAGGATGACGACCACGCCACCACGGAAACCATCATGACCGTGGGCACGGAAAGTGAGTTTTCGTTGATTTCATGATCATACTGACAACCTGTAGGCTAAAATTTGATGCGTTTCTTCGCGTGCAACTTTTGTTTTCTGTGCAGCTACTTGAAGTACAAGACTAACCAAACTATCCGAGGGTTTATTTAAATAAATAAAAAATGTTTTTAGCATAGGCTACAACGTTACCGTGTCGCCCTTCCGCGCACAAGATTACAACAGAATGATGTGTTTATTTAGTTTTCTTTTCAAGCTAGAAGACAAATAGCGTCTGTTCAGAATAACATTCCTTTGAAGTTTGTGTTCATGAATTACGTTCTCCCAATTGCGATTAAATAGCCCGTTTAATGAGACAACTATCCTACACATTTTTGTATATTATTATTATTACTATTATTATTATTATTATTATTATTATATCCTATAAATATTAGTATTCGTCATCCCATCCATGTTAAAATGCGAAGGAATATAAGACAGTACAAAACAGCGCGTGGTAACTAACATGACCTAGCGAGAAATTTGTCTCATCGTCACTTGAATGGCATCGGACTTTCAATTCTAGCATAATTCTGATGAACACAGTCGTTCATTTTAAAAACGCTTTAATAAGCGAGAAAGGTTCCAGTTATTAAGCTGCATAGCCTATTGCTCACTTAGCCCTGTTACATGAAGAACACGACGTTTAAAACACAGTCTGGAATATCAGCACAGACGTGGTAAACGTGTTAGAGCACTACATGCGCTGGGGTACTTCTCATTTAGGCGACAAAAAGCACCGGTTGTTCATTCCCCCAACCGCAGCCTAGCATAAACTTCATTTATTCATCTATTCATTCAGAACTCCTTAGTTTGGTTATCATTATTTCGGAATTGTGTGATTTAAAGATTCCTTCATAATGCTTTTTTCTCTCCCTAACAGATGACCCAGACTACCAAGTAGACGGGAAGCCGATTTGCTGTTTCTTCTCCTTCAGTCCGAAGATTCAATCTAATCCCATCGTAAAAGCGCAGCTTTGGGTTCACCTTCGAGCGGCCGACGAAGCAACTACAGTATTCCTGCAGATCTCCCGCCTGAAACGCGCAAATGAAGCATATAGTCACACGCGAATCCGCTCCCTCAAGATTGAAGTAAATGCCGGGGCCAGCTCGTGGCAAAGCGTAGACGTGAAACAGGTACTCCAGGTCTGGCTGAGACAGCCGGAGAGCGACTTGGGAATCGAAATTAATGCATTGGACTCCAAGGGAAACGACCTGGCCGTCACCTCCGCGGAGACTGGAGAAGAAGGACTAGTGAGTCACAACGTTATGTTGCATGTCTTGAAATGATATAGTGTCTTTTCATTATTATACTATGGAAATGAGCTAACTTGCGTGTGCTATCATATGCAAAAACGAACTGCTCGCAATTAGTCGATATGAAAAGCGCATTTGGTTCGAGGGCCCTATAGGTACATTCGGCATCAATTAATAGATCCCAAAGCTGCTGGTCTTAGTTTGGTTCTTCTGTAGAGGGAACAGGCTTTCGTATAAACGTAACACACATTTTAAAAGAAAATAAAGCTTGCAGTTTTCCTTTTCTTTTAGCGACAAGCCCAAAATTTCATGTGCTTGCATCACAAAATTTAAATACTTTGCCTGGATTCCCATCGCCACTCCATTGCTTCACGTGATAACACACAAACGCGCTTTTTGATTCTGTGAGCTCTGGAGGACAGTGCAGTTAATGTCTTATAAATTCGTGAGGGTACCCTGTGGTGATGGTCAGAGTAAAACATTCAATGAGAAAATAACAGAGACAAGTGAATCACAGACATAAGCAAGTCATGGACAAAAACAAATCACAGACATGCTCCGTCACCTGAGCAGAGCTACATGTGAAAATAATACAGCATCAGAAACTGCACTTTTATTGCATACAGATCATTATGCTGCCTATTTGTCACATTATCCACATTCTGGAGCTGATATTTTCGCCTGTACTGTATATTAACCTTAGCTTTTTTTTCTCTGTTCCCATGCAGCAACCCTTCATGGAGGTGAAGATTTCGGACAGCACCAAGCGCCTGAGGAGGGACTCGGGCCTGGACTGCAACGAGCACTCCCCCGAGTCCCGTTGCTGCCGCTACCCCCTGACCGTGGACTTCGAGGACTTTGGCTGGGACTGGATTATCGCTCCCAAACGCTACAAGGCCAACTACTGCTCTGGGGAGTGCGAGTACATGCACCTGCAGAAGTACCCCCACACCCACCTGGTGAACAAGGCCAACCCGCGGGGCACCGCCGGGCCCTGCTGCACCCCCACCAAAATGTCCCCCATCAACATGCTGTATTTCAACAGCAAGGAGCAGATCATCTATGGGAAAATCCCCTCCATGGTGGTGGATCGCTGCGGCTGCTCGTGAGCTGGCGGGAGTGCCGAGGGGGGCGGGGCCGGGGCGAGGCAGGGGGCGGGGCCGGGGCGAGGCAGGGGGCGGGGCTTGCTCTCGTCTCCTACGCCTGGACTTCTGGGTTTCTGAAAGACATCGGTGACCTGTGCTTTCCATTCTCTGAAATACTGTGCAATAGAACCAGAATAGCAGCGCGGTGCCATCAGCCACCAAGCTGAGTTTCACATACTCGTCCCCCCCCCCCCCCAACCCCACCCACTTTTTTTTTTTTTTTTTTGAAGACCCACATCTCCTCTCCAGAAGTCAGATATCAAACTGATGTCCTGCAGGTGTGGGGAAGAGCTGGATCGGTTGGACTTGAAGGACAGACGTAGCTAGCGGAAACATTAATGGCATCTCGTGACAAAAAATCTGTTCTCTTATATTTTTTATCACACTCACATGCTTTTATCCAAACAGCTTGGACAGCCTACATTAAACTGTCAGCGCAAATAATATAAACAATATTGCCTGACGAGCCTTGGGGACTTTTAAGAAAGGCTTATGAAACTAGCTGAGAAGTTTAGAATGGGGCTTTGCATTCCATTAACAAGTATACATGCGAGGCTTCATAATTTAACTGTAAACTACGGCTATACTATTACATCATCACACAAACTTCCCTACACACTTGAAATGTTATTGGAAATCACCGTTACTGGACAGATGGACTTGAATTAGTGGCACGAAGAATGCAGTCTGCACATTGAGTTGCGTGAAAGACAGAGACTTGGAACACATGAATGTTAAAACCATGGTCAAACTCTGTCAATGGAAACAGTTTGCACTAAAGCAGACCAATAGAAAGGATTGGTTGCTATAAAAGTTGTAAAAAAAAAAAAAAAAACTGATTTTGATATGTTTGCTAATTTGTTTTGGGTACATGCCATGATTTTCTTTGTTAACCACTTTTAACAATTGTATAAGACCACAGACTCGCAAAAACATGTATAAAAGCAAATATATGATCTGTTACACAAATAAAGGTGCTTGCTGTTATATATCCTTATTGTTTAACAAACACCGTCATATATCAAACTTAAACTGCATATCAAAAAACATAAAAATATTATTTTACTCATATAGTGATTATGTGCACACTTATTGACAGGCTTTAGCTAAATTAGCACTATCAGTATGTAAGAGTATTCATCAAAATAAAATTAATATATTGTCTTTTTATTTTTCTATTGAGCTCTGTCAGACCATGAATATTTGTCACATTTTGAAATTTTGAAGGAACATTAGCAGTTTCAAGTCAACAATTCATAATGTTAACAAAATGGTAAACAATAGTTTTCATCTAATATTTTAACCTTTCTAGTGTTAGTTAAAATAAATGCTGAATTGTTGGACGACTGAGATTGAAATGTATTCATGTTTTGAAAGTTCAGATATCTATTAAAATAGTTCAATTTTCTTGATTTTTAATCGGCCATTTAAATAAAAAACTTTATTTACAAATTAAGATTTTATTTGGGACATTCTGTGTGAACATCCATAAAATGAGAGAATGACTGAGTGAATCTGACTGTATCTTACACAGATACTATACATAATATTTCAATTTCACCAAGCAGAGCAGTCATTGTAAATCTACTTTTCCAATCTAATACTTAGGGATTTTTAAAATCACATGAAATAGTGCTTTGAATCCCATAATTGAAGACTCTACATAGATTTTTCTTTCACTCTGTGAATCCTGAGCTCTCAGGGGAAGCTGCATTAAAAGTATTTATGAAGGAGGGAAAAAACATGAGGCAGATTGAATAATATTAATGTCTACTTTCTGCCAATAGGGGGCGATGTGAGCGCTGTGGGAGCATCACGATCTTTCCTGCTGTGAATTGGACCTCGGCCATGTCAGCCAGGTGGGACTCCAGCATAACATGTGATGAAATTTGGGGGATAACATGAATTTTGCTATATCATGCTGTATCTGTTCCTTGAAAGTAAGGCACTCAAAGCTGTCTACTGATCCCCATTACATTACATGGCACCCACCCAAACCAATACTGTGGGGAGAAATGGATTCTTTTTCAAGCAAGTAAATTATACCATAAATATACCATGCGAGTTAAAACATACATAGACAAGACCTCTCAAAACACAATATATCTGCACATAGAAATATGCTTGGAAACTTGATCGTTTGCCAGGAATGTCCATATGGAAGCACAGACCCGTACTGTTGCTCAAACATATACTCACGCTTCAGAGCTGGATTAAGGATGTTCATGGTGTTTCTTTTACAATCTGATTGCATGTAATGCTTCTTGCTGTAGGTTGTAAAATAAAATGAAGCGCTAAAGATTTTAGACTGGAAATTCTTGTGGGAACCCCTCTGATGTTTGAGATTGACCCTGCTGATGGATATCCACTTTGCCTGGAGAGAGAAGACCGCGATGCGGGGCAATGAGCAGCCTGTATAGTTTTGGGGGTTGGTGCGGAACTTGGTGAAGACCCAACATCCATACGTCAGGTGCGTCTCCACAACCCATCTCAGTGCAGAGATAGGGAATGGGATCTGGACTGGGATAGGGAACGGAAACGAGAATGGGATACGGAATGGAATTTGAAATGGGAATGGGATCCAGAACAAGAATGGGATCGGGAATGGGAATAGGATTGGGAATGTTGAATAGGATCAGGAACAAGACTGGCATTGGAACGGGAAAGGCATTGGGAACTGGATTGGGATCTGGAAAGGGAATAGGATATGAGAGCGGGAATAGGAATGGTACTGGGAATAGGATAGGGAACAGGAAAGGGAATGGGAACAGGATGGGGAACAGGAAAGGGATCAGGAAAGGGAATAGGATCGGGAATGGGAATGCTGGTCCCGGAGCAGTAGGCGGAGGAGGAGAGAAGCCCAGCGGAGAAGCACATCTGGATTTGGCGACTGGCAGGCCCAGGTGTCACGAGTGTGCGAGCGCTCCAGCTGCACACACATCTGGGGGATCCCTTCTTAGTTTCTGATGAGTCACAGACACGCTCATTCATAAGAATACGCCGCACTCAGAAAGATGCTGAGAAAGAGCCGTAGCTGTGTGCTACAGGAGCTCCTCCAGCTTGAGCATGCTGTGTGACTAAGGGGATAATCAATGGCATGCACCATGCACAGAGCTGGAGGCTTAATGATGCGAGCAGAACGGAAGAAAGGAGCGGCCGTTCCACCGTCCCGGGCCAGGCTACAGCACAGAGGCCTGGGGTGCTGAGCGCAGGCAGCTCCAAGCAGTCATCGCCTCAGAGAAAACAGCAGAGCTAATGGTTTGAGACAGGGACGCTGGACAAATCTACAGCAAATGTCTGACATGCTGCTTTACTACCTGATCCATTCACTTCTTTGACAAGCCTGATGAGTAGCTCCATTTATAAGAAGAATATATTGTACATTCTCACAACGCAAAAGCATCAAATAAAGAAGTAATGAGAAAAGGCCATTCAGCCCATTGAGGCTACTAGATGAGTATCCAACATGACATCAAGGACTAGGCTTGAACATACAAAGGGTCGGTGCCTTTACATAATCCACTGTGCAGTAGCAACATCTGTCCATATAACAACATCTCTCCATGTAAGGCACTACCTACTGATATTTTTGTGCAATTTACCTTTTGCTAATGTCCACCTATGCCCCCCTTGTACTGACAGAACTGGAAGCTCTTTTGGAGTTTATTTAATTCCTTTTAAATGACTCTTAAAAACCTTAAAATAATCTACACCTGGTTTCATTTTACTAAACTTGAAGAGATAAAGCGTCTTAAATCTTTCCCCACTATTTTACATTTCACACCAGGAACCGGTTTAGTTGCCCCCCTTTGTACTTTGTACCAGAGATCCTATATCTTTTCTTTTGTGTGGCACCCAAGACTGCCGACCTGCACAGCCTGTACTTCCGGTAAACATATTGAAATAAATCAAACCAAAAAATTAAGCTGATCTACAAAATATAAAAACTATTATAACAGATTTAAAAAAATTAATCACAGATAAAAGTTTATGTACATGATGTGACAAAACAATGGCTATATTTTAGCTCTACGTGGCTTTTATGACACAGCAGAGACTACAGTGTAATCCCCAATATCTACAGCGAGACAGGATTCATAAAAAATTCCATCCATATTACTACCGTCTCAGTATGTGTATCATAAATTATTCGCCATTCAACAGTAAACTATCCGAAGTAATGTATTTTGTACTCTAGACTAGAATCAAAACTCCATTGAAAATTTTTAACATTGACTGTCAATTATAGTCTTAAATGATAGTGACAGTACAGGTACTTCCGCCTGGTCGACTGTCACTATACCTGGCAATTTTTTCAGTCAGTCTTATCATCAAAAAATTCTGACTCCTTAATACACAATATGTATGTATCAGGGTTATTCTTTTTCAGTGTTTATCCTCCCCTGTAATAAATAAATAGATTAATAGAAAATAAATAAATAAATAAATACACAAATAAATAAAAATACACCTGCTCCTGAAGTGTAGTTTGGCTGCCTTCAGAGAAGCTGTGAATCACATTCCCTGGACACAAGTTTTTTTAACAAGGAAACTTCATGACATTATATACTTAAACCATGTTGCAAAAGCGGTCCAAGCTAATAAATGATACACTTTCAGACTGCTGCTGTTGACATGGGCTGAAGATGGATGCTTCTCCGCGGACAGCTCCGGCTTCCTCGTGTCATCAGGGGTGCCAGAATTTGTCAGAGTCGATATATTTTAATTTTACTGCCGGAAAAAAAAAATCGGAAATTAAGGAATTCAAGCGATTTCTTTGTGAAACATAAGCCTATTCAGAATATGAAAATTGAAACGAAATACACATACACAACAAGAAAAGTATACATTCACTGGACACTTCATAGGTACATCTGCTTGTTAATGCAAATAGCCTGCACCTCCAAACAGCGAATCATGTGGCTGCAACTCAATTTATGAAGAGATAAAGGTTTAATTTTGCATTTGTCCAAATATTAGAATGGGCAAGATAAACAAAGAACATCCAGTGAGCAGTCTGCGGCCAAAAACACTTTGCCAATGAAAGAGGCCAGAGGAAAGTGGGCAAACTTGTTCAAGCTAACCGAAAGGCCACAAATGCTCAGATAACTGCTGTTTACAACAGTGGTGTGCAGAAGGGCATCTTTGAAAGCACAACCAGTCAAACCTTGAAGCGGATGGGCTGCAGAGGCAGGTGACCCTCCCCCCCAGGTTACACTCCTATCAGCAAAGAGCAGGAAGAGGAGGCCAGTGGGCATGTGATCACCAAAACTGGACATTTGAAGATTGATTTCTACTGTGATATGCAGATGGTAGGGTCAGAGTTTTCTGTAAATGGCATGAATCCATTGATCCAACCAAGTGGTCAGCTTCAGATGCAACTGCTCCCATTGAGCCTGACAGGAACCTGGCAAGGATACTAACAGGAAGCTGCCACTGAGACTGACAGGAAGCTGCCACTGAGACTGACAGGAGGTCACCATTGAGACTGACAGGAGGTCACCATTGAGACTGACAGGAGGTCACCATTGAGACTGACAGGAAGTTGATGTTGAGACTGACAGGAAGCTGACATTGAGACTGACAGGAAACTGGCATTGATATTGACAGGAAGCCGCCATTGAGATTGACAGGAGGTCACCATTGAGACTGACAGGAAGTTGATGTTGAGACTGACAGGAAGCTGACATTGAGACTGACAGGAAACTGGCATTGATATTGACAGGAAGCCGCCATTGAGATTGACAGGAGGTCACCATTGAGACTGACAGGAAGTTGATGTTGAGACTGACAGGAAGCTGACATTGAGACTGACTGGAAGTCCTGCCAAGCTCTTTTGGACTTCTTTTAATCCAGAAAAGCAAACTGGTAAGTGACTGAAATATATAGCATTTACATCATGAATGATACTTTGAATTTTAGTAATTGATATTGAACTGTTTGCAACCTGGATAGACTTCCATATGCTAAATCATAAGAATGTTTCATTTTCTTGCAATGTTATGAATGACTGTATAATGCATATATTTATGTCTCTTTATTCAAGTTAATACAAAGAATTAGACAGTAGGTTCAGACAGTAGAAAGAAAATAAGGATATACTGATTCTTTATTTTAACAAATAAAAGTTTTTATAAAAGACGAGATAGAGATCTCAAATTGGGGTGATGGTTTTAGAGGGAAACAAATTTAATTCGGGTATAATTGTCTCTCATCCCAAATAATAAGAATGCACAGTACAGCATTTTAATGTAAAGCTTTTATGCCGCATGAGCAAACTTGCGGATTTGGCAGACTGTGGCACACACCTCTTTGCCTCATTAAGTCCAGAACCACTGGAATATTAAATCCTCTACTTCTGTTTCTTCAATTTACAACATTTTCATTGGCGTGAGGAAGCTACTTCTGCAAAACATAAGCAAATATTTCCTGGGTCTGAATCAGTATAGGATGATTTGGAAAATTGAAGACGTCCTGCAGGCTTCCAACTGTCCAAAATAGATTTTAAATAGATGTGTTCTCCTGGTGAGAAGGTTCGACTGGCGAGTGTGGATCCTGTATGAGCATAGCATTCCACAGGAATTATTGACAAATGACTCATTAGATTGCGCGAGAAAAAATGTTATTGTCCCAACACAGTCGATATACCCAATTGTAATGCCGATCCTAATCAATACGTGTAAACATAATAATTTAATCCCGGATTTGTATTCGAATCCATTCCGGAATCGAAGAATCCATTCTCAGTGCAGTCAATGCAGTGGCCGTGTGCTTAGAACGCTGGCACAGGAAGTGTACCCGGAAAACCTGTGTTTATATTCAAGCTGATGCTTATTTTAAAACTTAAATTGAAAGCAAGCTAATTCAATCCATTCTAATGTTACTATTTTTTCTGCATAGAATTCCAATAAGCTCTCATTTACATTTAAACTATTTTATAAAATGCATTAGTTTTGTTGGGAATAGTTGGTAAAATATTAAATAACTTGTTTCCACATATGGATAAACATTCCACATGTATTAATGAATGATAGTGATTTAGTTGGCAGTCATTCTTCACAGCCTATAAAATACTGCGAAATGTAAAATCTGAGAAATAATTTGCTCCATTAAAAATTAGGTCAAGCTGATTAAAATCTCTGTTTTACTCAAAGTTAATATTTGCCATTTTGGACAATTATCAGTCAAGGCTTTCTGTGACAGAACCAGAATTGGTCTTTATCTACAGTATCACAATATTTGTATTCCAAGTGCAGTAGTTAAGGGCGGGCGGTAACTGTAGAAAGTCCTTGCTGAAATTAGATACACTATTTTAAAAAATATAACAAATATATATACTCCTGCGCAACAAAAAAATGGGCCAAGCCCAAAATGGCAAAAATGAAGCTTTTAATAGTTGTGGTGTGGGGATGGCTGGTTTAAGCAGCCACACTTGCCCTGGGTCAAGCTAATTAGACCAGGCCAATTAGATAATTGGTTAAGAATTAGATAATTGGCCAGGCTAATTGGACCCGGGAATAGGAGTGGCTGCACCTGTGCGTAGTGAGGTAATCAGTGTCACAGGTTAAATCTGCCATCCCCACTCACACAAGGGAGAGCCTCACTGTCATGAGTGTTTTACATCTGCTCCTTGGCTCTAACATCTTGCCACCCTCGAGAATAAATGTGGACTGGTTTTAACATTGTCTCCCTGTGTCTCTGTGCTGGAGGGCCCCTTGGAAAGCCACTTTGGTGGCCTGTGGCAGGTGTTTACCACAATGGTCTTAACAACAAATCATTGGTCAGAAAATAAGCAAGAATTAAACAAATGAACTCCTGAGACCTCCTGTGCCACCATTTGCTTGTTTACTTTTGCTGCAGTGAACTGTTTGGGGGAAAAGCTACAAACAGGGGAATTCACTTATACAGTAGACAAATTAACATAATGTCAAAAAAAGAGTCATGTTTTGTATTTGGTTGCATATCATTTGCATGCCATGACTTCCAGATGTCTGTGACCTATCAAAATCATCAGAGTCTGGATATCTTATTTTCAGGTTGTCCTACAAGTGATGCAATTATGCTGATACAGTATGGAACACATATTTGTTGGCTAAATGGCTTTAAGTCATCAAGGGTCCAAGACATCAAATGAGCCTCAAACCACCATGCTGCTGCCAGATATGCAGTAGATACTACAAGCGTTGTTTCCCCTGATTAATTTTCCTGTTGAACAAGAATTGTTTAATTCTTGCTAATTTTCTGACCAATGACTTGTTGTTAAGACCATTAAAAGTTTAATATGCCCAGGAGTGTATTTATTTATTTATTTATTTATTTTTTTGGGGGGGGGGGGGGGCACCAACAGTACCACTCGATACAACATGATAATATTTGAGGGGGACCATTTGATGTATTTTCCAAAATTGGGGGACGTGTTTCATGCCATTACTTTTAGCCACTACCCCATCACATCCACTGAACTTCCTGCATCATCCAATGGCTTAATCTGTCCTCGCCTTCCTTTTGCTTCTGAACACACCATTGCAGCGCCCCTGGTGGACACATCCGGTAGGGACAGGGGGAAGCTCCGCTCAGTGCTAATAAACGCCATCATGTGAGGGAACTGAAACCTGATACGGCAGCATATGATAATATTATAGTTAGAGTAGGAGAAGGTCAGACCGTGACTCCAGTGACACGATCCATAGCTGAGGGGTGCACGTTCAATAAAGAGACACGCAAAAAGTGCGTTACCCCCCCCAGCGCTGAAGGACAGACCCTAACCCTAACCCGTTTCTCTCGGACCCTCGTCTGAGACTTCTCCTGTGGGGTGACGGGGCCTCCTGCCCTGTCCACGGGGACCTGGGGCAGCTGAGAGAGCTAGCATGCGCTAGCATGTGCTGTCTTCAGCACGAGTGACACTGTATACTGTACGCAGGTGATAAGCGGGGATTAAGATGCCATCATATGTGAGCGTGTGACCCGTCAATTTGAAAGGTCAACCGCAATCTTTTTTGGCACCTGTCACTCAAATTTATTGGCGAAGATATTTGTAAAAAAGAAAGAAATAAATAAATACAGTAACCCTTCAGAACACTTCGCATTATTACGATAATTTTCAACTATCATTTTCTTACCTTTGCAGTGCTTCTGACGGTATCTGTTTTGGCTGTAATCGCAGCTTAGGCAACAGTACACCCCCTTTTACAGCGTGTGTAACCTTATGCATTTAACAAAGTCATCAAATTAAAAATAGATACATGAACTATATTCTACCTCCGCTCGTTATTTTTGGTATGATTAGAATGCCAGAGATGAAAATGAGTTTACTTATGGGAAACTGAGACACGGTGCAGCTCACAGCAGGAAGTGCAGTTCGCCGTGGCAGGAAGTGACGTGCGCTGCGGCAGGAAGCACCATGCGGTGCAGGAAGAAGTGGCACGCACTGAAGGCTCTTATTTTGCTCATCATTGACAGACCTCATGAGAAACATCTTGCATGTCTCCTTAAAATGGGATTGTTTACATCCACTTAGGTGTAACCAACTGACGAGAGTAAGTGCCAAACAGACCCAATAACATCTCCATCAACTGCATCCAGTATAATGCCTGCATTATCAGCATTTGTAAGCTGACAGATTGAATTGATAGACCCCTTGAGGAGCTCTTGTTCCTGCACTGACTCAGTGAAAGTGTGTACATGCTTCCTCTGTGTCCCAGCCTCTGTGGTTGGCTGAGTAGTGTTTCGTCACGCACCTTCTTCTTCATCACCCGCAACACAGGGAGAGATGACGCCTGCCCTTATAAGGCGTGAACAGGCCCACCCATGGGACTGTTCCTGATGTCTCTTCCTGATCCAGCACTCCCTGTTGCTTACTCCAACTAAATCACTTGGCAAGCACTGCCATCTGAATCATGGGAGATCTCCTGGGCCCTGTGCAGCCATCGTATATTTATACCCCCTATTAGGTAACAGTTCAATGGCAAACAACATGCAACACAGCACGCACCAAAAAACATGCAACACACAGCACACAACAATCAATACAAAGCATGCAGAAAAAAATGCACAACACCCAACATGCAACACACAGCAAACAACACGCAACACATAGAAAACAATGCAAAGCCAGCAACATGCAATACAAAGTATGCAGCAAACAAAAAGGATTTGCAGCTTTTGACACTAGATGAAAATGAGGGAAAACCACATTAGGAAACTGCGAGATCTGGCGTCAAGCCTGGCCACACAAGTCAAAGGTAAGGTGCAAAACTGGCAGGTGACTCCTCAGTCACGCAGTCTTCTGATGAGGCTGAAAAATGTGTTACATGCCACTCCTAACACTGAGAAAAGTGTACACAACCCTCCACCTCTTGACATATTTCAGGATTATGTCTCAGGACAAATTTGTCATCATTATTACCACATAATATGAAACATATAGAGGCTCTGGAGAAAGTACAAAAAAGGGCAACTAAACTGGCTACCGGCATGAAATTCAAGAGTTATAAAGATAGACATATAATTTATTCTGCCTACAAAAAGAGAATACTTAGGGGGGATTTAATAGAGGTTTTTTAAACTACTTACAGGTATCAGTAAAATGAGCTACAAATGATTTTTTTAGGCTGAGTTCTGTCAATAGAACAATGGGCCACAGTCTGAAATTAACCAAGAGAAATTTTCAAAGAAATACTATGAAATTTAACTTAACTCAGAGAGTTAATGCTTGGAACAGTTCTATGTCTTTTACTTGGCTATTTATTTGTTTGTCTGTTTATTAACCTTTACTTATTATTTACCTTGTTTGTTTTATTGTTTTTTTTTTGTTTGTTTTGTTTTTACTGATTCCCTGATTTCACTAGTGTTATGAGTTTTATTTGGTATAAGACAGCCTGCCCTGAGCTGGACCTCTTTCCGCCCATCTAACCACTACAAACCAGGTCACCCCCTCTGGCCAGGTTCCCTCTTTATGTAGTCTCTCTTTATTTCTCCTACTATGCTGATGATACTACACTCTCTTTCTCTCTCCATCTTGCGCTTGCTCTCTCTTTCTATCTCCCTCCCCCCCCCCCCCCCCCATCTCGCAGGTCCCACTGCGCATCACTGCGTGAACTGCGGATGTCTCAGCCCGCCTGAATGACGGATTGTCACATGCAACTCAATCGCTCTAAGTAAGACGTGCTCTGTCAGCCAGCCAGGTTCTCTCCGTTCCATCAACAACATCACAAGAATGAAGTCACTCCTCACCTATGCCACCACTCCTCTGGTCCAGGTCACAGAGTACTTTCTGTCGGGAACACTGCAGCCCCACACTGGCAGCCCAGAGCCCCAGTGCACCAGCAATTTAAGAGTGCAGCTCCCCCTTCATTCACTGCCTTTCGCCACTCATACATGCTCTGGATTCAGCTTCCTCTGGGTTACCTTGCAACTTCAGGTAAAGACACACCTCCAAAATGGACTTTATCTCACCTCTGGCAACCCCAGTGCTAGAATGAGTCGTGAATCCAGAACTGCACAATCACTCATGGCTTTCTCCCACTGATAAAAAAAAAATAGTCATTGGGCTGCTGGGTAGATCTTCCTCTGAAGATACTGGGTTCCAGTGTCTTTGACGCTCACCAAAGTCTGGTATCACATATTGACTTCACAGGTAAACAACTGTCCATAAAACTGCCCAGCAGGCCAAGTGCATCATTTAAATTTGAATTCTCCTAATTCCATCCCACAGTAGGAACTCCTAATCTATTAGATCCCCCCAATCATCCTGCCCTACCACTACACCCACCTTCCAATGACTGAACAGCTCAGCTCACAATCTGTAGTGGTTAAAGGTTTGGTGGCTGACAGGAAGCTTGTTCTCATAGTTTTCACTGCAGCAACAGGACAAGCCTAAGAATACAATTCAACAT
Organism: Anguilla pacifica; assembly: GCA_039654925.1. NCBI lineage: Eukaryota > Metazoa > Chordata > Actinopteri > Anguilliformes > Anguillidae > Anguilla > Anguilla pacifica. The sequence continues at coordinate 6,941,494 of CM077298.1, forward strand.
TCCCAATCTTTAGAAAAGAAAATAACCCAAGTTTTAAATAAAAAAAAAATGGACCCATTTAGACTGGGTTTGCAGATCCAGGAAGTGTCCAGCAAGATCTTACTGCCTCCACAGTTTGCACCATGGGCATTACCTGATGTAGTACCATAGACTTCCTTATTGACGTTTAGTGTGGAGAAAATTCTGCATCTAGACATTTAGCCACTATTCTATGGCATGTTCATGTGTAGTAGAACCAGGAAATACTTTTCCAGTTCAATGAGAACAATTCTGTCAAAAATGCTCGCATTGTTTAACAGGGCTCTTTCCTGCATAACCAGGGGGCTCATTTTATGGTCTTACGATCAATGTGTATCTTAAATAGTGGCTCATGCTGAAAACCATGACTAAGTAGCTATTGATAAAATCCCACTTTGACGTTGATCCTATCTCTACGTTAAAGTGTATACTAGACGTAATTCCTTGCTGGTCATGTGGAGGTACTGGACATACTGCACGAATTCCTGGTAAGGGCTGTGTTCACGGTTTAGGAATAACATTTTAATGATAAACAATGTTAGGTAGAATTTTAGGTGAAGAGTGTAAGAAGTGTTGAAATGACTGCATTCGCAGGGTAACTGCATGTTCACGATAGTTCAAATTGAAGTTCATTTGAAATGTATCACAGATTCGTAAAACGCGGACGCCCCACTTTAAACCAACGTCAGCAACTGTATTCGTTCTCCGTTATTTTTGTCAATCAAGTGTAAGCACAACTTGGGAAATAATTAAAGTTTAAACTGAGTTATGACATGAGACCCCTGGAAAGGGTCCACTGATACTCAGTACTTTAGTTCCTGTTCTGTGCATACGTACTTATTGGAGCTTCTCGGATATGCAATTTAAACTAATTTACACAATTTACACACACAGCCAGTGACTCTGTATAAAACCAGCAATTAAGCAAATTATATAAAATGGGAGGTATATTTTAAAAAAAACCTTCCTCCAAAAACCCGCAACACGCAGCTGAGGTCTTGACAAACCCCGCCCCCTGCATCATGCGGAGTCGATAAATTCCTTGTAACATACTCCCCATATGGCAGGAGGGCATGAACTGTAAAGAAAATCCCCAGCATCTGAAGTTTATTTTCAGGTGGTAATTGGAGGTCCCTCGCGGTGACCGTGCATTTTCCCACTCATTCAGCTCGTGGCTACGGGCACGCGGTCTTCCATCAACGGCTGATGCGCCGGTTTTCAACGCCCTGCTGAATCCAGGTTTGGGTTTCACTGGGGATGATGCCAGTTTACCTGTTTTAGACTTGTTTAAAAAATGTAAGTGTTTTTTGTGATATAAATACGAATGCAGTTTATAACCTGTCCAAACATACATTTGTATACTTTAAATTCAATGTGTATATTTTTCCCCAGTGCCTTAATTCAGTGCAAAAGACATTTAAAAAAATACAAATATTCCAACAAGTGTTAACAGCGACCATCACACAGCAGAGTAGAGGGTAGAAAAGATTCACAATCAACGTTCACATTCTGTGGATTAGGGCAAGCAAAGTTAGCCACCTGCGTCCCGCTCATAAAGCGATCTCCACGCGCCACAGAAGACAATTTAGATTTATTCCCTCCGATTCAAAGGGTGGGCACACAACAAGCACAGTGAATTACATTCGGCCACGGAGGAGTCCGGCCACACTTCATCACAAAGCCTGTTCGGCGTCTCGCTGGTTTATGCACAGCTGCGTACTTCGGGGATTATGGGAAAGGAAGACATTGTTGGCATCTGCTCAAGTAATCACAGCTATCAGCGGGTGCAAAATCACGCTGAATCTAAGTTACGTTCCTGGAATGCAAGAAGAACCGTACTTCTTAGAATTACGATACAACATATATGCTCGGCTACACGACCCCGCTATTTAAGGAAGAATATAGATATCAAAACAACACTGTTCTCTTCTTAGCCACCAAGCAAGATGTTTTCAGATGTGTTATTTCAGATATTAGAACATTATTAAAACCCCTGCCAGAAAGCACACCCTGCACTTGCGAATGATCATGTAATACAGTATGCAGTTCGGAGTAATCCTTTTGGTCAGCCTGACCTATACAATATTATGTATTGAAATTTAAAGCAAAGATTAAATTAAAATAATATTTTAAATGTTTGTGCGGTATGCACATGATATTATAAATACAAGAGAGCTCTCCAGAGAATTTAAGAATTAAATGATGTCAGCAAGAATAATCCCGTTGCAGTGCTACGGTAGCCTAAAGTACCAAAATGTATACTAGCATGCATGCTCCTTATAACTCGACGTCTTTACCAATTCAAAATCAGTCATATATAAATGTGCAGGTACTTGACCTTAGTCAGTGAAGCACTTATATTTATATATATAAATTATATTTATTTCTGTTAAACTTTACTTTTTAGAATGTGTTCATATTAAAACTATTTTATTCGTTTATTTTCATATAATAAACCACAAGACCAAGTGAACAAGACAGGACAATATGCATACCAAACACAGATTATTGTTGTAAATATCGTAACTATAATACGTTACACAAGGCATACTGGTATATATGGTGTCACAGATAAATTATCTCAGGCTTTAATGCGTGCACTAAAATAATATTAAATTAATACATTAAAAATACATTTTAAAAAGAGAGAGCATGTATCTCATGATATTTCACCACCCTTTCTTCTCTTTCGAGGAGAGAAGATGTGTCTGCTCTTGATGTGCCACATACCTGGTCCTGGCTAGAACATCAGTGTAAGAAAGGGGCCTGTCATGATATCATGATCTTGTCAGATTTTGCTGCTGTGATCAGTGTATGGTTGATGGGAAATGCATTTCAATGCCAAATGTGGACAATCTATATCACACGTGGTACAGACTACAGCCACAATAAAAATGAGTAACAACACACAGAATGAACTAAGAGACTGAACTAACTTTCTGCTCGAACAAAATTGTAATGAAGACCCCCCCCCCCGCCGCCGCCGCCAACTCAGTGGAAAAGTGGATAATTTTGTGGGGAAAAACATGAAAAAGGGCCTGTGTCCATTTTATTGAACCAGTTGAAGTGTGTATCTGTGTCATGAAAAATAAAATGAAATAAAATGAACACCAATATTGAAAACTTTGCCTTTTCATCCTAATAAGCGGAGGTCGTATTCGTGACATTACCAGCTGGGCTGCTTCCAATGCCGTATTAGCCAGGTTAGCGTGAATGTTTTCTTATACCGACAAACCCTGCGCATCTGAGACATGCCAGGGAAGTGATGGAGAGACCTGTGTGCTTGGAAAGGGACCAGGATGACCTCCCCGAGCTGCTCTCGCAGTTCGAACCGAGTGTCCTGCACTTCCTCCCCGGAGAACATGGGAAGCAGCTGTCGCGCCGATCGTCCTGCTTCCTCCATTACGCGCCATGAACCCGGCCGCTAGCGGTAATGACAAAGCCACACGACCCGCCGTCCCATCTCACCGTGCTCTCTGCCGTGACTCAGCAATGCTGCTTTCCGCTGAACAAGCTAATATATCACAGAATGAAGGTGTCAGACTCCAGTCCCGAAGGGCCGCAGTGCATGCAGGGAATTGCGGTTCCAAAGCCTTGAGAACAAGCTGTGTGGATTCTTTAGTCCAGTGGTTCTCAAATTCAACAGTCTTATCCAGAAAGGGTCAGTGTGGGTGCACCCACACTGGCCCTTTCTGGAACCCCAGCCCTAAAACATGAAAAGCACCTAATTAAGAAAAATTAAGAGCTTGTTAAAATTCTGGGATTGCTGTTGAGGTTGGAATGAAAACCAGCATACACAGGGGTCCCCCAGGACCGAGTTCGAGGACCATTGCTTTAGCCAATCAGAATTACTGGTGCTGAAATGTGCCAAATACCGACAGACACTCCAGGACTGGAGTCATACCTGTGTCCTAAGCGATTTAAGATCTTACTGCTACTTAACATCTATATTTGTTAATATATCAATATGAGCCCGATGATGAAAGGCCCTTGTGGATATGAACATAGCTGTACTTCTGCGGCCTTGGAATTAAATAGGTGACGACACAACAGATATTTGACTATCAATCTAACTGTGTTGACTGTGGACTCTTTTAAAATTAACATTTGATGAATTTCTATCCATAGTTTCACAAATTATCATTTTTCGGGAAGGGGATTTAAAATATTAGTATGGTTGTCAGCAATCTAGTTTTTAGATGATCCGCTTTGAGAATCTGACAATATAATTTGATCTGGTAAACTTGCTCTGTGTGGCCATAGGAGTGTTGTCTGTTTATACCTGATCCCCTCTCCACAAGCATCAAAGGAAACATCCTTTGGACAATTGGAGCCATGTCTATTTTTCTCCCTCTCTCCTCAACAGGCCTAAAATTGGATATACACAGCCCAGTGTTGGGTGCCAAATTATAATTTAAAAAAATGGCGTGCTAGCACTGAAAATTCTAGATAGGTAAAGACAGTCTAGTGAATAGTGTTGTTAGCTAGCTAGTTTCAAGGCTAACAGACCTATAACTCACGACCATGATGCTGCCTGATTTCTGAGGCTGGTTTACCTAGCTGGTAAACTTTTTCATTAACAGGTTTTACAAGGATTCTTCATCAATATTTAGCTCTAAGGGTTTTCAGGAAGCATTTGATTGTACAATGGTACAGTCACTCAAAGTGAAATGCCTAGGCCAGTGCTACAGGAAAATATGTCAACATTTCACATATATATCATATCATATAAAGCATGTAATGTAGTGCAATGAAATGCGAGCCAGTCAATAGCCTGTTGGATACTTCTGCTGCCACAACCAGTTGCCACAAGACCATTAGCTTCATGGGGGTGTGTAAAATAAATAAAGTGAAATTGTCAGCATTAATAAAGCCTACATTTTTTCAACAATTTTTAGCTTCTTGCGGTGGAGTGGGGTGTCGCTGTGGTATAATTTGAGGGAGGGGGGTTTGTTCTCAAAGACTTATGATGCGCTGGATGACGGTTGTGGCCTTTGACTATTAACATAGGAAACACACAGAAACCATGGAGTAGATACTGAATCTTCAAGAGTCCTGTTTATAAATTACATCCAATGAATTAACTTTTTTAAATGATACCTTTGACACATTAATGTACAGTCTAAACATTTAACAATTGTTGTATACAAACTGTGTTTTAGGATGCTTCAGACCCTTGGTCCGCAGAGCTGTCTGACCTCTTCACTGTCTCTTCACAGTCAGTCTTCTTTTTCCAGGTAAGACGTGCAAGCAATCAGCGATACTGGCTTCTCCCGAGCCTCCCTCGGGGGACGAAGACCTAGCCAAGGAAAACAGAAAACAAGGATAAATATACTCTCGATACTGGCAGCGATGGCCAGGAAAGAATAATAAATAAATATTCAGATTTATGCTCTAGTTAGCGACGGACTCCAAGCAGCAGAGCTGCCAAATGGAGTGCTAAATGACTATTACAATTTCCCCACAGGCCGGGAAGAATAACCCAGAGAGGAAGATGGATTCAGGCCGTGATTTATAATCTGCTCTCCGGCCAGACGGAGCAGCCACTGCGATTTCGAGGGCCCAGCCACAGCCAACCAGAGCATTACCAGGCCCCCGTGATTCAGCTGCAAAGCAGCCGTGCACAGGTGGGCAAGCAAAACTGAGAGGTTAGAATAATTAAATTAATTTTTTAAAAAAGGTCATTAGCGTCTACATGTTTGCATGTGCTCTTTGGTGTATGTTTTTTGGTATACAACAGGTCAAACACCCGGTACTTTAAAAAAATGACAAAACAAACGTGGATTTAATGCAAGCGAACGCTGTGATATGTGAATGTGTGACTGCTACCTCAAAGTTATACCATCAGCAGACATAAGCCTGTAATTCGATGCTATCAAAAGTCATGTTGTTGTTTTTATTTTTTTCTTGCAGGAAGAGCTCCAGAGCAGGCCATTGTCACCGGCTCGCTGCAACAGAGAGCAGAGCAACTGTGGCGTTTTTTTTTTAAGGCCCGCCCTCACCCCGCGTTCCGACCGCTTGTACCGAGCGCCGTCTCCCGCTGCGCCACTCCGGACGAGGGCGCCTCTCATTTCCCAGCAGCCTCGGTGTTGGCAGGCGCCGATCGCTGGCATTTCACTTCTCTGAAAAGGGCAGGCTTTTACCCGGTCGCCAGACCGGCTGTACCAGCCCGCTGCGCTGGCACGGAACCAGGAGGCCCCTGGAATCCGCGCAGGCGACCCACCTGGAGGCCGAGGCCTCAGGTGCCCTGTCCTATCAAAGGAAAGGTGAGGGTACCTGTGGCCACTGGGAGAATGGCACGAGAAACCCCATCAGTACTGCCAGTCAAACAAAGCTTTGGCACTAGGAAAATAATACGAAAACTAATAATAAAAATCCTTCAATTAATTATACCCCAAAACTTTAAAGATATAATATTTTTCCAGAGATGGTTGCATCAGTTGGAGAAGTATAGGCCCACTGGATGATGATGATGATGAGGATGCCACACCCACTTCCCTTTCTTTTTATACACCTCGCACTTAGAAATAGAAGAATATGAAAATATTCCATCGCAATCATCAGAAGTCCATCAGAAATTATTGCATAAAACCCTTTAAATCTGGCCCCTTTTGGTCAGTTGACATTTCTGACTTATTTGTGAACTCTGACATTAATAATGTCCCATTGGCCCTGCTTTTGTTAAATCCAATCCAAAGAGACCTTTACGCAGCATGACACAGGAGGCGTCCAAGGAGCATATTACCAAATAAGCACTGCAGTTACGTGATTATGTCGCCCACTTTACCAAAAATAGCGCAACACTTTACAAACTTCATACTAGCCACTCACATGAGTGACTCACATGAATGCATGTCATAGAAAACTATGTAGCCAACTTGCTGAGGCTAATCCATTTTCATTAATTCCATCACGCTGCACACTTTTACATAACATCCAGCTGGGAAGTTGCGAAAATGAAAGTGCAGACCAAGCACTTTCAACCAAAGCAGTTCATTTTCACAGTGATCTCATCCCGAACAGCGGAAAATGTCACCCGTGGAAATGTCAGCTCTTTAATGAGAGCTCGACCGGGTCCTCTGAAGGATAGCATTCTGCTAAATGCACATAATTATAATTCATATTTATAGCAGTGAAGTGGGTCAGTCTCCACAAATTAATGAAAGCAAAAAATGTGCACTGCTCTTTTAAATATGCTGTTGTTATAAACAGTTAAAAAATATGTGAAGTACGTATATTTGGCTAACATATTTGTGGATTACATTTATCTATGTTTTGATTTATGGTTTACTAAGCCAAAAATGATTCTAATAAATTGTTAAATTATTACAAAATTACTATGAACCATTTATAAAATGCTAATAAGGACTATATATTGTTGTTCCATTATATTGTTTTATATAAAAAATATTCTGATTATTTAAGCGTGAAAATCAGTAAGGCAAATGGAACATAATAAGTTAAAGTGCATTGCTAAAACACCTGACTGCACACCTGTTTTCCAAAACAGAAACCCCTATTGATTATAAAACATGGAGGTTCCTGCTTTTGCACTTTATTTGTATATAATTGGTCTTGTAAGAGAGACCTAATTGAATTAGGTTTACTTCTTCATGGCAAAGCTATTTTTGTTAAGGCAGTGAACATCAAAGAAATACAGATAAATAAATCAATCTGCATGACGGACAAGCTCTCTGCTGGAAGCATATTACTCTGCACAAGTCTTAAAGTGCAAGACCTCCAGTACTCCAGATAGATTAAAAAACTTGCTCCGGGAATGGCCACTTCAGGACACAAGGAGATTAGGCCACGCCCATGCAGGGGGGTTAGGCCACGCCCAAGCTGGGAGGTTAGGCCACACCCACACAGGGATATTAGTCCCCACCCATGCAGGGAGATTAGGCCACACCTACGCAGGCAAGTTAGGCCACACCTATGCAGGCAGGTTAGGCCACACCTAAGCAGGCAGGTTAGGCCATGACCAATGCTACAGGAGGGCCTGGGCTCTGTCTGCACCTAGCAGTTTGGGAAATTAGGCATTACGGAGTACAATGCCCCATATCAAGGCACTGTTTAGCGTCACATCAATATAAATTTCTATTGATGTGAAAAATAAATGCTTAAAGTCTCAAAACTGTGTTTTCTTATCCCACTGAATGTAACAAATCATGCAATACACAAATGAGAAATGTTTATTGCATTTATACAATTTTAAATTATTGACTGCTTAAAATAAATAAATAAATACATTTTTAAAATTGACCAGTCAATTGTAATAGGCAGTTGCATATGCAGTTAACACGACTTTTACTGAATGGCACTCATTTTGGACAAACATTTGAAATAGAGCCCGGAGGCTCTGAAAGACTTCCTGGAGTGGGGGCGAAGCCAAACTGAAAGAAATCTCCACTTCTCCCAGCTAAGGTTACTCATACTCGTAATGTTGGTGCATCTCAATTCAACTTGACCTTTTCTCAGTGAAACAGTTGTATGACAGCTGAACTAACACCTCAATTAATACCTCATTTGTTTTAGTTTTCTAAATAATATATAGGTCAGCCAGCACTAAATAATAATAATAATTCATTTATCATTTATTACTATTCAAAAATTTGTTTTTGTGCCCTGTAGAGGACACACGTTTCTGGTCTTAATCTCTTGTTTTAGAAACAGTGTCCATAGACACAGGGACAGCTGTGGAATAAGGAACTAATGAGGAAAATTACAGCAACTACTATCAATAATTATAATTTTGAGGGAGTGGAATGTACCCTGGTTCCTTTACTTATTGCCTGTTAACATTACTGAGAAATTTTTTGTATTTTTCCTGGGAATCCTGGTAAATATTCTCTACCACGCCACAGCACACATTAAAGTTGTACAGGTTACTGGATACAGTCTTGAATGAGTGTTATTCCTTGATTTGTCTCTGCACTGCACAACTGTGCTTGAAACCAGTTTTTATCTCCTGGAACATATCAATGAATCAGTACTTGTTTATTCCAGAGCAACGTTGCACAATGATGAAATGGCATTTTCATGTATTTTTTTATGTATTTAATGTATGTTTTATTAAAGTACCTTTAGCAATACCTTTCTACGTAGAACTGTTTTGTAACTTAGTGTATGACAAGCAACATGTCATGCTTTTCATTCATTTCATTCATTTTTCTGTCAAATGGTCCATATCTTCATCCGTATCCATATCCAATATATCAGCTATATATACATCTTGTTAAGATGAGCCTTGGATTTTTTTGGTCATGAACACAGCTTGCCAATTAAATTATTTTGACATGTTCTTGAATATTAAGATTTTTTAAAAATCAACTTACATAAAAGCAGCATCTGGGATTTTATCAGGTTTTCTTTAATAAAAAGGAATAGAATCTGTTTATGAAAAAATAAAGGTGGTGGTGGTGGGGGTTAACAACTTACCAGTGCCATTGTACCTCAGTCATTATGAATCAAATCATGGGTCACAGTATATTTTGCTTGGGTATGAAGATTCATAAATTAAAGAAATATTTGTGGCATCCATGCTATGGCAGTGTGTTAGTCTGATACTGTATACCTACAGTACTACACCATAAGTGACTGGGGAGTGCTCAGTTGCCCTGGTAACAGCTTCTCCCTTGGAGTGAGACCGGGAAGGTGAGCATGGCCGGTCTCTCCTGACGAGGACCGTGGTGATTCCTTCAGGATGCGCGGATGCAGGAAGCGTGCAGAACACATGGAGAACCCGGGGCCGAATCATCTCTGCTGCTTCCCCGTCCTGTCCCCGCCCCCCGCCCTGCCCCGTCCCCGCCCCGCCCCGCCCCGCGTACGAGCCACGGCGAGGGCCCGGGCGGACATGTTTTGCCCCACATGGCTGACGTGAGCCGTTCGGCGGAAACTCCTTGCATCGCGAGCCTGGGATTGATAAAGGGGATCCACTGTACATAAAAAAGGTAAAATAGGAACGCAATGTTCCTTCGCGCGCGTATTTTGGAACGACACCAAGTCCCCCTGTACAGCTGCTGGGGCAGAGCCAACTGCTTTTACAGCAGAGCTCCCACTCAGGCACACGGAACATCAGCGGCGCTGTTCGGGGGTTCCGCGGGCGTCCCGGTCCCGCGCGTCCCTTCCCTCACCCGCGTTTGGACGGCGCCTCGCACATGGCACGCCTGGCCTAAGTTACAGCGGCCGGTGAAAAGCACGGCGGCTGGATTTATGGGGCTCGACCTTCACAGGGAGTAGTTTGGAAACATGAACCTTTTAAGTGTCCAGCACCTTTCACACTGCATTTGGGTCTGTGCCTCTCAGGCAACCCACCTTGGGTCAGGTGTGTCCCGTTACAGGACACCAGTTAATCAGCTAACAACAGCAATTCAAAAAAATTTATAACATCGAGGAGACCACCAAACCCTTAAACTGAGTTCATTTTTAGTCAAAACAAAAATAGTTTGTAAAAAAAAATGAATTTTAAATTGCACTATAAAATTTCATTTACACTGCTGCAAATGAGACATAACTTGATATATTGTACAAAATGTGTTATTTATATTGATCACAAAGTTGAAACTCTCATGTTTTCTCATGTTTGTCATGTGCATAGTCACTGAGTCCTTTTTACGGAGGGTGTCGTGTTTCCTGTGTGGAGCGCTTGGCCACATGGCTGGATGCTCAGCTTGCCCACACATCGAGAGCGAGGGGAGCTCTCATTAAGGGCCAGTGGCTGTGATTGCTTATGAGCATCACCCAGGCAAAACCCAGCTGGTTTAGGCCTTTGGTTAAAAGCCTCTCCTAGAATCACATACAATGCTGCAAGTGAATGTTTATCTAATTGTATTTTAGATGGGAAATCATTCCCATGCACGCTTTCATAACTTGCATACGTGTGTTACTTTTCCGGCTATTTGTATAGATAACTACTTTATTAACCCACCCTTTCTAAGGGCAATTGGTTTATAAAACATAGGGTGAAAGGCAGGAATACACCCTAGACAGGTCATCAGTCATTGGCAGGACTCATACACAATTCACAAACACATATCCCAAGGAGAGTGTAGACTCTCCAGTTAAACAAACCTGTGTGACTTTGGACTGAGGGAGGAAACCGGAGCACCCAGAGGAAACCCACGTGGACACAGAACTTTATGAATCCCCAATGGAAAATTAAATCGGATTAGTTGTTTAGATGTGTTTATTGAAATGGCACAGTACATTTATAATGCTGAAACTGCCGTTAAAGCAATGAGTTGATTGTTATTGGTTTAAACTAGAGAGATTAAAAGTCCTGTTAATCCTGATGTCCTGAGTGTGAGAACGCATCTGGATGTGCCTGTAAGTAAATCATGTGTTCCTTCTGCCCTGCCACTGCCCAAACCGGAAGGAATTTCATTGGTCGGAAGAACAACAGGAAATAAATATAACCATATCTGGAAAAATGCAGAAAATTGACATGGTGCTCTAAATTACATTCATGAGGGAGGATGTTTTGGACTAGTATAAGCCGGAACAATTAGTTTTCCTTAAAATGAACAACCGCTTTGTCACCATTATTCAAATTAAAGCAAACTTTGAAAAATAATGTGATATATTACATGAATACCTCTGGAAAATATTGACCAGCTAACATTATAATCAGATGCTGTTGTCTGGAAAATATAAACATATATCATATCAACAATTCGCCCTGTGGTTTGCAGCAATGACAAGCCAAGAACTTTTTTCCACACCATAGTTTATACAAGCAGGTGACAGGGCTATTTTTTTATACATAATAAATCAAAAATGGGGAGCGCGTGCTTCGAAGGTGAAGTCTGGAAACATAATTCTCTCTATCTTCTTCCCCCCTGGTTTTTCTATCTCTCTCTTCCATAGTGACAGTGACATTATCTGTCCATGTAGCCTTTGACTTGGGGGGGTCAGGGGGGTGGGGGCAGGGGGAGCTGTAACCCTGCTCCTGGAGCAGCAGGGTCTGCCCCATAGTGGGCCAATCACCATAGTCTGCCCTACCAATTAATATTCTCAGACAGGACATAATGTATATTAATAATAAATATATGCAGAAGCGCATTGTCAACCTCCTGGAGCAATCTATGCCATGTATTGCTCAGTGCGGTGTCTTGTTAGGACCCTAACCTTGCTGAAATCATCTTTTTCACAGATGGTGTGTATGCTGTGAATAAAACTGAGTCTTTCATGTTCGATTTTTCACTTGTGCATTTTTGGCCCCATCCTTGCGTGCTGAGCAAGAAAAGTTTTCAGTCCCCCGTCTGATGTTTTATTCAGTTTGTCTCAATAGCTCCAACCAGCCTGCCATGAAATGTTTCCTTACTTATAGCTGATAATTACAATTACATGCTGTAGTTTCCATGGCCGCACTCGTGGAATTATGAATAGTTATGTGTGTTATACTAGAGACTGTGGCCATTACCTCAAGGTCGGAAATGAAGACTGTTCTGCCTTACCCAGTACCTTACAGATGAATATATAAATTACAACAACTGGAACAATTTAAACAATGTCCTTCAGATTTTTTAAGTTGAGCATAAAGGCTAAGGCAGAATGAATGACAAATGTAACCCTTGCATTTGGTTTGGGTCAAATTGACCAGTTTTAAACTTTTAGAATAAAGGAGGCATGGTGCTTTTGAAATGTATTTCATAAACAGTGATGAAACCAGGGTAAATTAGGTTCCTGTTTTGTGCTTTTATGTGTTGTTCCTCCACTGTATTTGCTTCACTGGCCTTCTTGCCTAAATGATTTACTAGAACAGAATGAGATAAAAATGAAAAATAATTGACAATATCAGTCCAAAACAATAAATATAATCAACAGCATGAAAAAAGTTTCAGTTAAATTCTTCACAGATAAACATGATTTATGCCCCCATACCTTCACAGCGGATTTTTAAAAATACGAATCACATCTTCATCAAAAATGAGTGACACTTTCATTGTTAAATGTAATCTAGCAGAGGTAAATGGCAACCATACATTTTATTTCTGTATTGCTTCTCGGTATATTGGACCATAGCTAACAGTTTCACAAGTACTAACTAGTAAACAGAACACAAGAGTTAAAGAGTGAACTCCAAGTGACCGTAATAACGCGGTTTAATTAGGCACAGCGTAGTGATGGAATTCTACTGAACCGAGGAATCTACCGTCATAAAATATTTTTGCATCCAGGAAGCCGCGTTTTCCCCGAACATCTGTTTAACTGGTTAAATGGCTTGTGAAATCCCTGAGCCGGTGGATGTTTGCGAAAGCAACACCCCCTGCGCTGATGTAAAGAACACCTTTCGCGGTGATCTTTATACAGCGTGAGCCCCGGGCTTGCGTTCCCGAGCTGTCCGCGCGGGGGCTCGCGTGTCATAATCTGTAGGTCAGAATATGACTTGGCATCGCGCCGAAGCCGTTGCGCGAGCATCTCGCAGGTTAATGACTGATTGCTCGAGCAGAGGACTCAGCATATGAAAAATAAATACCAGCCCATAAATCAACAGTTCAGAATTCCTAGAATTACAGACAAATAATGAACTGCGGACAAAATACATTTCCTTATCTGGCACAGGAGTTTGTGCAAAAATTGGTCAGACCCAAATTTGGCTATACGCTGCGCATGCATCTCCATATCAGACCCTGTAAGATGCAGCAGTGTAACAAGACAGCAGGGCTACAAGTGTAAAACTGTCTTTTATGGTACATCAAATATCACAGTAGACAGACCTCAGTGGATTCAAAATAAAAATAGCCACGAGGAACGCAATAAATATGTTAAATCATGAAATTGCATTTACTATCACAATACCCTCTCACATCAGACACAGCATCACCTGTACATTTACATTGGGAGAGAGGAACAGACCTCTGGAGTACATTCAACACTATCTGAAAAAAACGCTGCACTGTTTAAACACACACACGCACACACAAACTGTTTAATTCTTAATGAGATTACTGTTTTGAAAGGAGTCACACACAGGTGATATTTTTGGGGGGTGTGGTGTTAAGCAGTTTGTACTGTAGAGATAAATCTGGGCTCACCAGTTCAAATGTGGTTCCAGGTGAGTAGCTAGGTGTGTTGCTAAAGCAGAGTAATATTACAGTTGAGTTATACTGGAGTAGAATAGCACTGCAGTCAGAGTAATACTGCAGTAGAGTAGTTCTGCAGTGAGAATAACACTGCAGTAGAGTAGTACTGCAGAGAGAGTAACACTGCAGTAGAGTAGTACTGCAGTGAGAGTAATACTGCAGTGAGTAGCACTGCAGTAGAGTAATACTACAGAGAAAGTAGCACTGCAGTGAGAGTGGCCTCTCAGTCACAGTAAGAACTCTAAAGGGATTGAAAATGAGATGGACAATAATGGACGATAGGATGAATATGTTCTCCTTCCCCTGTCTATTAAAGGCAACTGTGTAAGGCCCAGTGCCCAAAACTGTAGTGATTATAATTTACAAAGGATGTAGGTTGAGTGTGAATTTACTTCTCTGTAGTGTAGCCTCTCGCTGACCCATGACTGCTCCAGGCGATGATGGAGACGCAGTGCGTTCGTCATTCTGGCTCTTCCAAACACTGCTCTGATGGACAGCTCGCCATCAGATACCCTGGCCTTCTGCCAACTCACTGCCAGAGTCAACATTGGAAAATGGGTCAAGTTTTTTTTTTCCCCTCTTCAAACCTAAAAATAGACCTGTTAGTTGAAAGCCATCTGCAGCATTGCTTTCTCCCCAATGTATACCTTGTACCAACCAGAGCTCCTGCAACCACAGCAATCCTCATTACATGCCTTTAGAACACACACAAATATCAGGTGTAAACAGCAAGATTTAGCAGTTTACCCACATTGAACACATAGTTCTCAAGTTTGCAAACTCCAAACGTGTGACAATTAGAGTAGGAATGCATTTGTGTGTGTGTCTGTGTGTTTGTTGGGGGCGGGGGGTGTTAATTTTGGCAAGTTTTGGTTTAAAAGAATTTCAAATTTGCCATCTGTGCTGCTGGAAAACAATTTATTTTCAAGAGCTGGGCATGCATGTGCGAGATTGGTGCTCGGTGTGAAGTGAAAGTGTTCATGAACCAGGTCTAGAACGATCATCCAATCGGCCCTGGGGTTATACCAGGAAGTGAGCTGTTTGTGCAGCACTGTAAGTGTTCCTCAGTGAAAACGTCTTTCCTACACGTGTTCCCAGCTGATGAACCCCTTAAGGTCCTTCTGTCAAACACTCGTATCACATGCACACTTCTGCAGTACATTCAGTTCCGTTCACCCTCGGTGTTTGCTTTGCACGGATTTAATGTGAACTTCTCATCCCCACGTCAATGCTTTCCTCTGCACTCTGGATAAAAAGTGTCTATCAGGTACCTACAAAGTAATTTAAATAACTGTATTGTGTTCCCCGTGACACTTAGTGAACACATTTGGCTGCAGGTGTTACCTGTCGATGTGACTGGGTTACGCAATGTAAGCGTACTGATCAATACAAATGATAAACAAGACTAGAAAATGAGAACAGAAGTTTGAGATAGATTCCCGGGTGTATACAATGACACATTGGGGGGGGGGGGGACGACGACTAAAGTGCCGTATTAAAGTATATAGAAATTAAATCCACAAAATGGAGGCAGACATTATGAGACCTGCGTGTGGGACAGTCATTAGCATGGCCACAGGCTAATATATGTCCTGGGCATTGAGTTCTGAAATGCTGCTGCCAATAACACACCTCTGCAGAGAAATGTGCATTTGGTTTCTGTAAAGGGGTCAGTGTAGTAAACAGCTTTTGGAAAGGCTATGAAACTCAACACGGACTCAAGTGCAAGGTTTGTGATACGGTATATGGCTGAACTGCTGAACCAGTGAAACGGGCTTGTGATCATCTGACTTCTCCAAACACACCGAATGAAGAGGGTACCATGTTCAAGCGCCCCCAACCCCTGCCCCCCATGACCGTCCCGATGTTTCAGTCAAAGTGGCCAGTGTGCCTGGAGACCTGAGGGGGTCCACTGACTGTCTCCAAATAAACCAAACCCAAAAAAACACACCGTACCTGGGGTGCGTGTTGTTTCCAAGTTCAATTCAAAATGGCCACTTTTTTCAAGCTCTTCCCACTTGAAAAAAAAAAAAAGTTTTATTCAAAGTGGTCGCTGTTTCTGGGGGCTCTGTTCTTCAACCCTCTCCACCCAGAATCAAAGTTATCACGCAACAAGTCCAAAAATGTTGAATCCAATTTGGTGAAATCAACTAATCTGTATAACGGGGTCAGAATGTTTACATTCCTCTATATATCCCATCCAATCTGCAGCAAAGTCCCCACACAAATTTGAAGCATAGTCCCTGCACAAATTTGCAACCAAACACAGGTACTGGGGGGGTTAATATACACAGATATGAAGCAACAGGCACATAAATTTACTGCAAACTCCGGTCCTGGGCATTCCCAGCCAGTGGAAGAGGTGTTTCCACTCCCCTTTACAGCTCTACTCTCAGCCCACAGAGAACGCTTCCATATGCCCCACTTCAAAGTCCACTTTCCAAGAAAGCCGTAATAAACGATGAAAAAAAAACGGCCTTTCTCTCTCCGCATGTCCGATGGGGCCGATAGCACCGCCAGTACTCAATCCCTGTCCTCTAACAAACCGCTATTAAACCACACAGGTGCACTGAAATTACCAGCACAAATCACAGCAGCATCACAATGTACAGAAATCAATATAACAGTACTGACACATATGATAGTAAATAACCAAATGACTATATACGCAGTAAATAACCATAATAACCATAACCATTGAATAATGACATAACTTTTTAATGGAAAAAATAAAAGGTGTTACATTGCCATTTTAATCTCAAAACATTGCACGCAGCAGACAGCAGAATGTTCATGGCATAGGTGAATGCTCAAAGACATTTGTAAAACTATTTATGAAGAAAAATAAATTTGCTGCTGGACGAGGACACCCAGTGGTGAAAAGCTGCAGCACATGCCAAAGACTTTCTGTCTAGTTGATTGAAGAATTTTCAGGTGAAAATTAATCAGCAAACACTCCCCTTTTAATGATGCATACACCATATGATGCATACACCTTTATCAACACCAGTTACAAACTAAAGACAAATGTTTCTTAATATTCCGATTTCCGATTTTAAATAACTATGCATGTATATTCATATAGGAATAATAATAATAACAACAACAACAACAATAGAAATAATAATAATAATAATAATTATTATTATTATTATATACAGTGCAAGACAAAAGTATTGGGCCACCAGTGGTTTATAAAAAAACTTCAGGTAGACAAGAATTAAGTTCATACATGCACATTTATTGAACAAATCAAAGTATAAACTTCTTGTTCAATTTCCACCTACAACACTACAAAAAGTTTTATTTAAAAAATAATCTTAAGACAGACATGACTTTCCTCAAAATAACCTCTTTTGGCATTGACTAATTACAATTAAACAAATTATTGGAAGTACATTCAATCATTTTGCAAAATGGGAGGTGGGGGGGGTGGGAGGGAGGTGGAGGGGTAATTCAGTTGAGTTAATTATTTCTATTGTTTTTTAAAACCACAGGTAGCCTAATACCATTGGCCAGCAGTGTAAGTAAAATTGGCACTAAAGTTGCGAGAAATAAGGCAAAGAAGAAGGAGTCAGGCTGCGATGTGTCGGGCCCAAGTGAAATAAGTAAACATATCGTGTCAAAAAGGTTATTCCCTGTGACAAATTGCAAAGCTTAAGATTTCCAGGTGCAGTGCTCTGTACGCTCAGAAGGGTCCAGCTGATGGGGAGTAATGTGTTGGCCTTGGCAGAGAGTGGTGCTTAGTGGCAGGGATGTGCCTTAACCCCGTTAGAGTCAATCAACAGGAGAAAAGCCTTACAGAATTGAGGCTTTTCCGCTTTTTTGACAGCTCATAAAAAAAGACTCAGTAGCTCCCCTTGTCTGATGGTAATGCCACCATAACTGCTCTGGGGGGGTCAGCAGTGCCCCTTCTCTGATGGTAATGCCCCCATAACTGCTCTGGGGGGGTCAGTAGTGCCCCTTCCCTGATGGTAATGCCCCCATAACTGCCCTGGGGGGGTCAGTAATGCCCCTTCCCTGATGGTAATGCCCCCATAACTGCCCTGGGGGGGTCAGTAATGCCCCTTCCCTGATGGTAATGCCCCCATAACTGCCCTGGGGGGGTCAGTAATGCCCCTTCCCTGATGGTAATGCCCCCATAACTGCTCTGGGGGGGTCAGTAGTGCCCCTTCCCTGATGGTAATGCCCCCCTAACTGTTCTGGGGGGGTCAGTAGTGCCCCTTCCCTGACGGTAATGCCCTCATAACTGCTCTGGGTGGGACAGTAGTGCCCCTTCCCTGATGGTAATGCCCCCATAACTGCTCTGGGGGGGTCAGTAGCTCCCCTTCTCTGACGGTAATGCCCCCATAACTGCTCTGGGGGGGTCAGTAGCTCCCCTTCTCTGACGGTAATGCCCCCATAACTGCTCTGGGGGGGTCAGTAGTGCCCCTTCCCTGATGGTAATGCCCCCATAACTGCTCTGGGGGGTCAGTAGTGCCCCTTCTCTGATGGTAATGCCCCCATAACTGCTCTGGGGGGTCAGTAGCTCCCCTTCTCTGACGGTAATGCCCCCATAACTGCTCTGGGGGGGTCAGTAGCTCCCCTTCTCTGACGGTAATGCCCCCATAACTGCTCTGGGGGGGTCAGTAGTGCCCCTTCTCTGACGGTAATGCCCCCGGTGATGGCTCCTTCAGCCGCACGGCGGGGCTGGCGGTGGCGATCCTGCCCCTGGCCCCGAGCGTCGGGGCCGACCGCGACCGCAAACGCCGCTTTTCAAAAGGCGCCGCCCGGACGCCGACGCTGGTCGCACAGCGAGCACCTGCGGGGGGGGGGGGGTAGGGGGGGGCAGAGTCACTCAGACAGGGCAACCGCACACAAAAAACTGAGCTTCAGCATCAGGACACACCCACGCCACTACCCTACCCCAAAGCCTTACATTCACCCCGCGCTACTGTCGTCCAGAGGAAAATAAATAGGATTATGATTAAAGTACAATATAATAACATTATATTATTAGAAATAATAGAGACTTGATAGTCCTTTTTTTAAAAAAAAAATCTTTGTTTTATCATGGCTACCACTCAAGGTTTTGCTCTCACCTTTCTCAAGGGATTATTGTTAAGATTTTTACTACCAGGTCAGGCTTCCAATTTAGAGGTGACGGTAACCTGCAGGGATCTACAGTTTTACCGACGCGCTACTCGCGCAATTAAGAAAATAAAGAGGAATAAAAACCTACCTTGATTGTGTTGAGGGACAGGTGGGCCGCCATTTACTTCCAAACTGTTAATGGGGTGGGGGGGTGGGGGGGGAGTTATGTCAGCCACTTATGTGCGGTAATATTTGTACGAGACGCGTATGAATCTCTGAAACATGAACCGTTACACACCTCAGAGAGGGAAGCCCCACCAGCCTCTGTCGTCGGAAGTCAGCGGTGAAGACCTTCGATATCTTGGCGTCTTCGATGAGGTGCTCCGTCAGGAGGTCGTAGGTGGCGGGGGCGTTCCGACATTTGACCAGCAGCAAGCGGTGGGCCTTGCGGTTGAAGGAGAGGTAACCCAGCGCACAAGCGGCCGATACCCGAACCTGGGGCACAGAATCACCGGTGAGCAGCACCGAAACCGCCAGCAGACGCCGAACGCGATTCCGTACGCGCACTCAAGACCTTCTCGATTCATCTGCTTCTGTGGCGGTGTTTGTGCGGAAATGAGGAAGTACATTTTTTCTGTGATGCTATTTTTCTTTAACCTTTTCTATGCTAGAAGGAAATCTCCAAGCCCTACCTGATGTCACTTCTGCCCCACAGCCGCAGAAGGATAAATATCAGTGGTTGATGACAAACCTGCTAAACGCTGTTCATTGGCCCGAATTAATTAAATAATACTGTAAAAGATGCCAGTCGAGGGCAATCTGCTGAGCTGTCGGCTCTGAAGAGCAGGCAAAACCAATGCAAAAATGCAAAGCAATGAGGTTGTGCTGTTTTAGCTCTTCATAGCGCTAACATACTGGCCCCTGGGAATGCAGGATCACGGGTGACCAGTTGGGTTAAAGCAAGGCTAGCATGGCCACTTTTTAATGCAGCTGGTTACCCTCGAGCCTAGCACACAGCATGAGCGACACAAACCTCACATGTTTATGGGAGACTGTACAGCGGACTGCTACGTGACTGTTTTAGAGCTAGCCGGACACCGAGTTGTGCGCTCTATTATTGTTATCACCAGGAAAGGTAGGAAAAATAACCTGTGTGTGTGTGTGTGTGTGTGTGTGTGTGTCAGTGTGTATGCATGTGTGCGTGCATGTGAGCGTGTGTGTGTGTCACATGAGTGTTTGGGTGTGTGTGTATGCATTGTGTGTGTGTTTGTGTGTGTATGCGTGTGTGTGGTGTGTGCATTTGTGCGTGTCTGCGTGCACACATGTGCGTGTCTGTTTGTACAGGTATGTGCGCGTGCATGTTTATGTGCGAGTTCCATATTGCTATCGTCTTGAAGCGAAACGAGAAACAGACAAATCACCGTCAAATAGGGGAGTTGAAACGTTGTACGTTTGAAATGGGAGAGTAATACCTGTTCCTTAATAAGAAAACAGGTCCAGCTGAAACATCATTACCTCTTCCTCTTCTGAAAACAGGTGCGCGCACAGGTGGTCCACAGCTCCCATGGTGACGATACCATCAGATATACCTGCCCGCGTGTGTGCTAGGCTAGCAAGGAGCTGCGCTGTAGCATAGACAAAATCAGCCTCAGTCACTGAGGACGGACACAAGCAAGCCTCACCATGCAAGGGCACTAGAACCAAGGGCCTACCATGGGAGAACGCCCTGGGAAAGTACTGCTGTAGAGTGATGTATACGCCCAGGTCTAAATTACCTGTCAGTGTGACAGTATCGGGGTGGCTCGACTGAAGCAGCTTCACCAGAACTGTGACCCCTCTTGCCGACAGAGCCACTTGGTCCATGTCCGTGATGACGTTGGCGAGTACGACGATCTGTAAAAAAAAAAAAGAGCACGCCCACCTCAGGCCTGACTCACAGAGTAATGGAAGCAACTCCACTCAAAACTTTTTCAAGGAAAAGAAAATATGCACTGCTTGTGCACATACCTACATTTACTTTAGCTATTATAAGCAAAATCTGAGAAAAAGGACACATGGAAGGATGAACAGCTCACAAAATACCCCTCAGTATGTCTAATTTACACAACCAGTGCAGTAACGCAATAGCAGCTGTCCACATAACTTCAGAGAAATAAAGGAAATTAGATGCATTTCTCTTCATAAGGTCCCTCAGCCAGGTGCGGTGCTCCAAGCAGGAGGAAAGCGTTCCTCAGCTGTACTCCAAGCAGGAGGAAAGGGTTCCTCAGAGGTACTCCGAGCAGGAGGAAAGGGTTCCTCAGTGGTACTCCGAGCAGGAGGAAAGGGTTCCTCAGTGGTACTCCGAGCAGGAGGAAAGGGTTCCTCAGTGGTACTCCGAGCAGGAGGAAAGGGTTCCTCAGTGGTACTCCGAGCAGGAGGAAAGGGTTCCTCAGTGGTACTCCGAGCAGGAGGAAAGGGTTCCTCAGTGGTACTCCGAGCAGGAGGAAAGGGTTCCTCAGAGTGCAGTCCAGTCAGTCATTAGGAGGTGGGCAAGCGTGTTATTCCACCAGGACCCTGCCTCGGTTAGGCCGTCCTTTCCAAACAGAGCAGCCGGCAAAGCTGGCTACGGGGATCCATGACGAGGGCAACAGTTACCGAAGGAAACACAGCTCAAGTTCCACAGGAGACCAAGGTGCCCGCTCTCTAGTCTAGTCTAAAGCGCTGAGCGTCGGGTTGGGTACAGGCCCAAAGCTGTCAGGCCGGTCCTGTGCAGTGACCGGGACGGTGCCGGGTCACGGCAGTTACCCACTCAGGCTCAGTCAGTGCTCTTTGGAGCTCTTCCTAAGCCACCGTTGGCTTCGCAGACCCCCCACCCCCCCCAGCACCAGCAGCTCGGGCGGACGGGGTCACAGGTACCTGAAATGCAGCCTTAGCTCTCTCCGCCTCGCTCTCCGACTGCAGGAAGGGCTCATACGTCGCTATGGAGACGCCTCCAGACTGCAGTATGAGGGCCTGCTGTGCTCTGTTGTTGTACGCAAACAGAGACAGGGCGTACCCGGCTTCCAGGCAGATGGTCTACAACACAAGCACAGGAACTAGCATTAGCCTTTGTGTGTGTATGTGTGTGCCAGTGATACAGTGTTAGCCTGTGTCCAGTGGCACACAGTGACATACAAGCGAATGGGCCTGACGCCGCGTCCAGGCTCTATCCACTGCAATGCTAACAGTAATGCCAATGGTAGAACCACAGAAGCCTCGGGCCTCGGACCTCGGACGTCTCTTGCGTCTGCAAGTCAGTTACCACAGATATTATCACGCTCTGACCCGACTGTGTAGTCTGAAAGATCAGCCACCCTTCTGTTAATACTGAAACGTTACAAACTGATGCGTCTTTTCAAAGTCACAGTTTTAACGGATGTTAGAATCATTGGGAACTCATGTTACCAAAGACCAGAGACCACGGTCTCTCTGCAATTCAGAAAAGGGAGCATGAAATACAGGAGTCAACCATCTGGTTGGTATATTAATATCCATGTCAATAAATACCAAACTTATTGGTTAATGACCAAAAATACAGTGTAGTGTACTTGAGTGGCTGAGAGAGAGAAAGGGCAGTATACCTTGTCTTGTGCTTGCAGGAGCTCCAGGACGTGAGCGTAGATGAACTTCATCTGGTCTGAGAGCAGAGCCAGTAGCTCCTGGTTTCCCAGAGTAACACAGGCCACGGTTTGCACTACCTCTACCTGTGGATCCAGCAGTACAGGTCATCTAACACAGTCTCAAAAGACCACCTGGATCCTGCAGTACAGGTCAGCTAACACAGTCTCAAAAGACCACCTGGATCCTGCAGTACAGGTCAGCTAACACTGTCTAAAAAGAGCCAGCAGTACAGGTCAGCTAACATGATCTCAAAAGATCACCTGGATCCTGCAGTACAGGTCAGCTAAAACGGTCTCAAAAGATAATCTGGATCCAGCAGTACAGGTGAGCTAACACTGTCTCAAAAGATCACCTGGATCCTGCAGTAGACGTGAGCTAACACGGTCTCAAAAGATCACTTGAAGCTAGCAGTACAGGTCAGCCAACATGGTCTCAAAAGATCACCTGTATGAGTTTTATAACATGGTCATGGTATAGATGAGACATTATAAAATAAAAATAGAATTGCACACTTAGGCTCCCAACAGAATGTTATCATTTCATTTAACCACGAGGCTGTTTTCACACAGTTTTGATATTTTGGCACACAGTTATGATGAAGATCTACAGATCCGTATGATGAAATGTTCAAAATCTTCGGGAGATAAATAAATATGTGAGATTTTAATCCTCATTTCCTCATGGGGCACAGTGACTCTACACCTTACGCTAAGACTATATTTGAGTGTGCATGTTCATTCTCTTACAGTGATTAAATTAAGATTTTACCTTAACCTGCAGAGATTCATGATATTTCAGCAACTCCATCAGAGTGAGCATGGCATTCTCCTCGGAGATGGCCTTCTGACTGTTTGAGTTGCTTGTGTGCGCTACTCCTGAAAGCAAAAATGTGATTCATACACTTTGAGAACTTCCAATTATAGGATTCAACCTGACATCTGTTTCCAGAAAATTATGACTGTCCATTATGAATCACAGTGCACCCCCATATCCCTATGCATTATGGATCACAGTGCACCCCTATATCCCTGTGCATTATGAATCACAGTGCACCCCCATATCCCTGTGCATTATGAATCGCAGTGCACCCCCATATCCCTGTGCATTATGAATCACAGTGCACCCCCATATCCCGGTGCATTATGGATCACAGTGCACCCCCATATCCCTGTGCATTATGGATCACAGAGCACCCCCATATCCCTGTGCATTATGAATCACAGTGCCCCCCATATCCCTATGCATTATGGATCAGAGTGCACCCCCATATCCCGGTGCATTATGGATCACAGTGCACCCCCATATCCCTGTGCATTATGGATCACAGTGCACCCCCATATCCCTGTGCATTATGAATCACGGTGTAGCCCCAGGTTGTTTTCGGGGTGCAGACGCACCGATGCAGAGGGTTCTCAGGGCCTGCAGCACGCACAGGAGGGTGCGCTGAGTGGTGCGGGACCCCCGCAGGAGACGCACCAGCGGGGGAACCCCGTTCTCCCCACACAGGCCGTCCTGATGGGCCCTGCAGTCCTGAGTGAGAGCTACCACCGCCTGGCAACCTGCAACACACACACACACACACTGTTACAGCCTGGCAACCTGCAACACACACACACACACACACACTGTTACAGCCTGGCAACCTGCAACACACACACACACACACACTGTTACAGCCTGGCAACCTGCAACACACAGACACACACACACACACACACTGTTACAGCCTGGCAACCTGCAACACACACACACTGTTACAGCCTGGCAACCTGCAACACACACACGCACTGTTACAGCCTGGCAACCTGCAACACACACACACTGTTACAGCCTGGCAACCTGCAACACACACACACTGTTACAGCCTGGCAACCTGCAACACACACACACACTGTTACAGCCTGGCAACCTGCAACACACACACACACACACACACACACACACACACTGTTACAGCCTGGCAACCTGCAACACACACACACACACACACACACACACACACTGTTACAGCCTGGCAACCTGCAATACACACACACACTGTTACAGCCTGGCAACCTGCAACACACACACACTGTTACAGCCCGGCAACCTGCAACACACACACACACACACACACACACACACACACTGTTACAGCCTGGCAACCTGCAACACACACACACACACACACACACACACACACACACACACACACTGTTACAGCCTGGCAACCTGCAACACACACACACACACACACACACACACACACTGTTACAGCCTGGCAACCTGCAACACACACACACACACACACACACACACTGTTACAGCCTGGCAACCTGCAACACACACACACACACACACACACACACTGTTACAGCCTGGCAACCTGCAACACACACACACACACACACTGTTACAGCCTGGCAACCTGCAACACACACACACACACACACACACTGTTACAGCCTGGCAACCTGCAATACACACACATACACACATACACACTGTTACAGCCTGGCAACCTGCAATACACACACATACACACATACACACTGTTACAGCCTGGCAACCTGCAATACACACACATACACACATACACACTGTTACAGCCTGGCAACCTGCAATACACACACATACACACACACACACACACACACACTGTTACAGCCTGGCAACCCGCAACACACACACACACACACACACACTGTTACAGCCTGGCAACCTGCAACACACACACACACACTGTTACAGCCTGGCAACCTGCAACACACACACACACACTGTTACAGCCTGGCAACCTGCAACACACACACACACACACTGTTACAGCCTGGCAACCCGCAACACACACACACACACACACACACTGTTACAGCCTGGCAACCTGCAACACACACACACACACTGTTACAGCCTGGCAACCTGCAACACACACACACACACTGTTACAGCCTGGCAACCTGCAACACACACACACACTGTTACAGCCTGGCAACCTGCAACACACACACACACACACTGTTACAGCCTGGCAACCTGCAACACACACACACACACACACACACTGTTACAGCCTGGCAACCCGCAACACACACACACACACACTGTTACAGCCTGGCAACCTGCAACACACACACACACACACACACACACACACACACTGTTACAGCCTGGCAACACTGTTACAGCCTGGCAACCTGCAATACACACACATACACACACACACACACTGTTACAGCCTGGCAACCTGCAATACACACACACACACACACTGTTACAGCCTGGCAACCTGCAACACACACACACACACACTGTTACAGCCTGGCAACCTGCAATACACACACACACACACACACACATACTGTTACAGCCTGGCAACCTGCAATACACATACACACACACACACACACACACTGTTACAGCCTGGCAACCTGCAATACACACACACACACACACACACACTGTTACAGCCTGGCAACCTGCAATACACACACACACACACACACACACTGTTACAGCCTGGCAACCTGCAATACACACACACACACACACACACACACACACACTGTTACAGTCTGGCAACCTGCAATACACACACACACACACACACACACACACTGCTACAGCCTGGCAACCTGCAACACACACACACACACACATACACACACACACTGTTACAGTCTGGCAACCTGCAACACACAAACACACACACACACACACACACACACTATTACAGCCTAGAAACCTGCAACACACACACACACACACACACATTTTATTACAGCCTGGTAACCTGCAACTCACACACACATACACTTTACTACAGCCTGGTAACCAGGCTGCAGTACATTCCATATCCACGAGGTTGCGTGAGAATGCCTTTTCCTGAAGAGCGCTGGCTTACCCACGTACTGCATCTTGTCGGATGAAGACAGGAGGAACTCGAGGATGAAATGGTAGCCGATGTGCTCGGCCATGAGCCTCTTCTGCTTGTGGGTGTGGCCCCCCAGCGCCCAGAGAGAAGCCGCACCCTGCTCCTTCACCTCCAGCTGGAACACCTGGAGGCGCCCCATGCATGGAAATATACGCAAACTACATGTAGTTTAATAGATCTGCTTATATTTTGCATCATATATTCATATACGTTTCAAATATATTGTCAAAATATATTTAAATATTCAAAATCGGCATATGTATGACATATATTTACATATATTTAATTATAGTAATATAGTAATATTTTGAAATGTACACACAAAGAGTTAGTCATTTTCATACTAATATTTAAAAATATATTGAAATAAATCTTGTCAATGTATGCATTTCTTAGATATATTATACAATATATTTGAATAGATTTAGAATTTTCTGCAATGTGTTACATTTCCATTTGGGACAGTAAAGCTTAGCGGTGACAGCGTTTAGCGGCTGAGCTATGGAGACGCCTCCAGACCGTAAAAGCGCCACGGTGAAGTTTAGCGGCGAGAGAGCTTAGCGGCGACAGCGTTTAGCAGCCGAGCGTTTGGCGGACGAGCGTTCGCGGACGAGCGTCCGCGGCACCTTCAGGAGGCGGAGCAGGTGCTTGGCGGCGGACTTCTTCAGGAAGCGGGCCTGGATGGCGGGGTTGTGCTCGGCGACGGTCTCCAGGGCCCTGGCGGCCCGCACCTGCGCCGCCAGCCTCCTCCCGCGCAGGATGCGCACCAGCGGCCCCACGGCGCCCGCCGCGCACACCGCGTCCTGGTTCCCCCGGTGCCCCAGCGCCAGCTCCGCCAGCGCCGAGCACGCCTCCTCCTGCAGCACCTCTGAGGAGGAGAGCCAGCGGCGGGAACCCCGCCCCCAACCCAAATTAGCGCCCAGCAGGAAATTCAACACCGCCCTTCAGTCTGTGCACCAAAGCAGTAACCATCAGGAGAACAATGGGCCTGTTTCAGCTGGCCTGACAGGACTAGTCATGTGAAAGGGGAGAACTTTAATGGTGTAATGCTGGGGGTGGGCGGGATTTGACCTCTAACCTGATTTGAGGGTCAGGAACTCCACAAGCGGCGGTATCGCTCCGGCCTGGGCCACTGCGCTCTGGTTGCCCGGGCTACGGACGCACAGGGCCCGGACGCACCTCACGGCGTTCACCAGCACGTCCTGCAGGTCGGAGTTCAGGAGCCGGACCACGGGGGCGACCCCGCCCTGAGACAGGCACAACGACCCACCTGTGACACGCCTGTTAGCAGCGGTACGGATAGCGCTTTCGCACTGTGACAAATGCAACTGGCTGTCGCACACTAGATTATGTTAGCTATTGTGACATCATCATATTTAAACCCTGAGCCAGTGGTTGATGCCCACTAGCGTCTGATTGGCTCACAGCCTCAGGATGGAAAAAGATGTTGCAGCGAAGATGGTGGGGAAAATGACAATACACATATTTGATAATGGAAGTCAATGGAGATCAAGTCCACAACTTTAAGTCAGATTGCAGGCAATCAGGAAGCTTACTGGACATGCACTGAGACCAAACAGTCTCAATATACTGATATTTGTATTGAAACAGTAAGTGAGCATTAAGCAAAATAATGTTCTTGCAAACTAACTCCTTTGTTGTTTAAATAAGACCTACTGAACAGCACATTTCCAGGGGCAGCCCTGATTTACACTGTCTGGAATGGAATGTACAATTGGGTGCTCAACTTTCTCCTGGAGGTCACATTACAGCACAGTCCAAAGGACCTGACCCCATCCCCTTCTGCATACCCCAGCTTACTGGGCCTCACCAGCTGGGCGATGAGGGCCTGGTAGGCCTCGCTGCGGGTCGCCAGGTCGGCCAGGACGACGGCGCAGCGGGAGTGGAGCTCCGGAACGCGGGTCTCCAGGAGGGTCAGCAGGACCGGGACCGCCCCGCACCGCACCAGCTCCTCGCACGGCTCCGCCCTCTGGGTCATGTGACACAGCACCGCCGCGGCCGGGCACTGCAGGACCCGCTGCTCGCCGCGCAGCAGACCCAGCAGGGCGGGGACGCCGCCTGGCGGGAGGACCACCGGACGGACGGACGGACGGACGGACAGAAAGAGACAACGTCACAGAGCGAGAGACACAGGCAGGTTGTTCTTTCTTTGCTTAGTAAGCACTAGTTAGCACAGCTCATGTCCTCCAAAGACCGACAGAAAAAGGTCAAAAAAGTATTTTTTGACATAATACAAGTGTCTCTGTGAGACAAAAACTGTATCAGTGAAAATATTGAGCATACATTTTTATTGAATGTTCAGCGTAGTGTAGGTTTCAGCACAGTAGAATATGGTTCTTAAGATTAAGACCAGACTCACACCCCTCACAGCGTGAATACCTGAGTGTTATGTTATCAGTTTATAGTTCATAGCACGGCGTGTGCTGCTATGCTTACTGAAGCAGTAACTTTGGAGAACAATGCTTGCTAAGCTCCAGTTCTTTGTCCGGTACACTGCCCCGCCCCCCACGCCCCTACAGAAGCAAACGCGTGGGGAAATCGGTGATTACCGGCGTTCATAATGTCCTTCCAGAACGACCCCACTGTCACGCAGAGAACCTCCATGCACCTGACCGCCATCTCCCGCCGCTTCTGCTTCTCGCTGTCCAGCATCTCTGTCAAAGCAGGCGTCAGCAAGCAAGAGCACTCCAGCGAGTCGCTCTCCACTTTCAGAGTCACGTTCAGTTCAGTGCGTTTCTATGGAGGCTCGCCACAGTGAAAAAAACAATGTTGAAACAGCGTATGGATACTTCAAATCCGCCATACATAAAGGCGAAACGCTTCCAAATACAATATACATCGATTTCACCTTGAGCGCATTGCATTTTCAATTACTAAAAACCACTGGAATAGAAACCATTGAAGTTAACTGACTTGTTACCTTATATCTTCGATTTGTTTTATTTCGTCACTACTTAGAAATCATTCGATGGACATTCTTAACTGCAGTCAAAAAGTGCCAGGATCTCAACAGGAAATTACATAATTCCCCCCGGAGAACACAGTGGTGAAAGGCGATG